>CM029605.1:18797328-19351993 GCA_017311375.1 Mytilus coruscus | reverse complement strand
TAAAGCTACCGCTAAATTCGTGAAAATATTTCAAACAAAAAATTGTGACAAAATATGTAATTGTATTCTGATATGCTAATACTTAAAACGCAAAGATTTAACGTCACATCTTTGATTCTTGTCTTAGATTTCAAATAACAAATCTTAGTCCTTACCGACATATTCGTATCCTTGTAGTTAAACAGATTTACTTGCAAGGCGACTTCTTCCCCTCTGACGACAGAGTACGGCAAATTGAGGCTGATAAAAAAGTCTTTGAATCCTACAATCTAAAATATGCATAAACTTTATGAGTGAAGAATGAGAGGAAACATTTCACAGTAATAAGTGTAAACTGGCAAATATCTCAATGACAAGGAGCGGGTATCAATGGTCAGATAGAAATCTCAATGACAAGGAGCGGGTATCAATGGGCAGACAGAAATCTCAATGACAAGGAGCGGGTATCAATGGGCAGACAGACATCTCAATGACAAGGAGCGGGTATCAATGGGCAGACAGAAATCTCAATGACAAGGACCGGGTATCAATGGGCAGACAGAAATCTCAATGACAAGGAGCGGGTATCAATGGGCAGACAGAAATCTCAATGACAAGGATCTCAATGACAAGGAGCGGGTATCAATGGGCAGACATAAATCTCAATGACAAGGAGCGGTATCAATAGGTAGACAGAAATCTCAACGACAAGGAGCGGGTATCGATGGGTAGACAGAAATCTCAATGACAAGGAGCGGGTATCAATGGTCAGATAGAAATCTCAATGTCAAGGAGCGGGTATCAATGGGCAGACAGAAATCTCAATGACAAGGAGCGGGTATCAATGGGCAGACAGAAATCTCAATGACAAGGAGCGGGTATCAATGGGCAGACAGAAATCTCAATGACAAGGAGCGGGTATCAATGGGCAGACAGAAATCTCAATGACAAGGAGCGGGTATCAATGGGCAGACAGAAATCTCAATGACAAGGAGCGGGTATCAATGGGCAGACAGAAATCAAAAGTGGTATAAACAGACAATAGGAAACAAAAATCAACAATACACTACCAAGAAAGTAAACATTGAACAAGAAGACCTTTAAAAAGGAGTTAACCTCAATAAATGATAACAGTATTGTTGTTTGTCGATTTAAAACTATACAGAAATTTGAAAATTAGTTAATACAAACATAGTACAAAAAGATAAGACAAAACAAAACAAGGACCTAAAAATAAGAGGTGAAGGCGGATTGTATTGCGGCCATAGCGGGTCCATGACATTATATCATTGTCAACTATATCATGAAGTTTACAATGGGAAACATGAATTCATCTCTTACGTCAAAAAATTACTTATCAACCCATTCTCACTGACAATGACTACATGTATGTGTTGGTAAAGAGTTGATGCAGAGCTTACTGTTCCTGTGATATCCTTTGTTATAGTATCAATCGGATAGATACAGTCAAAATATTCACGGAATTTTGAAACAATCGAAATAATAATACCTCTAAATGGATGAAACCCTGCATGTTGAGAATTGAAGCAAATTTTAACAACTATCATTCTGTTGCAAAGTGTATAGTAAATATGATGTCTATGAACCTCACTGAAGCGGTAATTATACCATAACGGCTATTACTACGATATTTGGAGAACATATTTTCTGCGCAAATTTGAACTTGAAAAAACAGCTTTTACCTGGAACACATTAAAATAAGCAATTTCCAAAATGATAAATTATTGCTAACAATATGAATAAAAGTCCATGCAAGACTAAGATTGAAATGTATGCTAAATATTCGTTGAAAATATACGTATAAACTGTTTTTGTTCAAAAGGGAAAAAGGTAAGAGTTATATGATAGTTTGTGGGTCAGAATGTATATTATATATTTATTAATATGATATATCTTTCTATTTGAGGATCCATCAATATGATATATTCAGTAGAGTATTGTCACAAGACTCCATCTAGACTGGGTTAATTATTTAAAAATTATAAAATAATACATAATGACCTTTGCAGCAGAGGTACTTAAGCTGAACCCTGTAAGTTTGTTTACTACAAAAGCACTGGCCACCCATGAAGTTATAGTATCAGGTAGGACAGCTGTGATATTTAAGTGACCATCAAATCTGAAATAGAGACGAACCTGATGTTCAGTGGTTGTCGTTTGTTGATGTGGTTACGTTTCTGGTTTTTATATAGATTAGACCGTTGGTATCTGTTTAAATGGTTTTACACTAGTCATGGGTGGGGCCCTTCATAGCTTGCTGTTCGGTGTGAGCTAAGGCACCGTGTTGAAGGCCGTACTTTGCCCTTCAATGGTTTACTTTTACAAATTGTGTCTTGGATGGAAAGTTGTCTCTTTGGCACTCATACCACATCTTCCTATATCTATCTACAAATTGTTGTCGCTTCATCCAAAGTTTTATTCTGTAGGGCAATTACTATCATCATATATAACCAAAAAATGTATACTTTACTCACACAAAAGCGATTCTACTTCAGCAATAGGGTCTTATACACGAATGTTTTCTTTCACGTTTGATGTGTTGTCTACCACAAGCATGTTAAATTATACGGGTGTGGTATGTAGTAGTGTACCGTCAATTATGCCTTTATTTTGATTGGAAAAGTTACGAAAAAGCCCATAAAATAAAAATATAAAACTTGAGAGACGAATCAACTGTACGGTTTCCAAACTGATATGCGTACAAATTAAAGCAGACGTTCCTTAGAAATCTAGAGCACATATGATCATTCAGGTTTTACTTGGATTCGTGCTTCCGATATTTTTTTTTAATGGATATTCATTTTGGCTTTTTCTTTTGGTAACGGTGTACAGATCAATTTTTATTATGCTTTGCTTAAGTATTTGGTTGTCTATTGTTAATTTTTTAGACCAAGTGAGGAATATGACAGTTTTTTTTCCATTCGTTTTAAGTGTTAGAGCCTTTGATTCTGCCATTTGAAAAAAGAATTTTCAGTTTTGGATTTTCCTTGGTGTTCAGTATTTTTGCTATTTTACTTTTTAAACAAGACATGATGTATAGAGATTGAAGGAGCACATTAAGTTTATGTTTTTTTTTTTCTGTCTTTATCCTATTACTTTCTTATCTCGTACAAGATTGCAAGACTTTCAGATTGGACAATATAAGTAAAGATTGTAACAAGAATGCCAATAGTGAATTTTAATCAGCTGTAAACGAAAGATAGGAGAAAGAGCTTTCGTCCTGTACACTGCACGGCAAAAATGTTATGCATTTGGTACGTTAACAGGTTAACATGTTATTATGTATGTAAATATGTTTTGTTGAATATCACTGTGATATTGACAAAAAAGACAGTTTAACAACTATAAATTGTAAACATGAATAATCATTATAATAACATGCATTTCCCTTACTGTCGGAAAGTCTTAATGGCAGCAACGGACATCAAACACAATCATGATTTATCGAGTTTGAATGGCGTCGTTAGGGCTAGTATATATTGATTGCGTTGTGAACATTCATTTGATTTGTTAATCCTGCTATCCGTTTAGTACCTTCTTATAACACATGTTTCTAAAATTAACTTTACTGACCTTAGGGGTTTTTCTGTAACAAAACCCTCTGAATGGTCCTTTGATAGTCAATATTTTAATTCGACGTACCTACGTATGTTTAAATGCAGGTATAATGTAAAGTTATGTCTGCTTAGGTTGCCCACCTTATTTTGTTAACATAACGGAATTACAACAACTGTCATACAGGGAGGGGGACTTTGCTAGCTTCGTAAAATTTCTGTTCCAATTCAGGAATGAGACAATTGTTTTTCACTTATCTCGTTGGTTGATTTTATCAGTTTTTGCCTTTGAGTTCGGTATTTTTATAACACTTTTGTTTTTGTTGGAAACTGATATTGAAGCATTGTATAATTATTGATATTAGTACCTGAAATTGTATAAGACATTTTTCTGAAATTATATAAAGTAAGCACTTTGGGGTCTCAATAGTGACAAAAATTCTTAATGATCCTTTAAGGAATGTTATTTCAAATCGATGTTTGTTTTAATGCAAACATTAGGCCAAGTTGTCTTATATTGATATTGATGGCCCTAAAAATTATTATAGCTGGAACTTGCTGTTTTAGAATCTAAAGTACCATGGGTAATTTTATTGTTTGTACCCAAAAAATGAAAACAGTGTCACGTCGTTGGTTGGTGTTTATTTGTTACGTTGTTAGGGAACTACATTGGTTTGATGAACGCATTTGAAAATATTATCCAGAATGCATTATATTCTGAAATGGTGAATTAAAATGGAGACTGCAACTCTTTAAGGCGTCGTGGAGCGGTTTGAACTGGTTTTTGCAAGTCTTTTGTGTATAAGTACTGTGCAAAGTTTATATATCGAGTGTTTTACTTTCTAAACTTTTGGTCTCGAGCTTACCTGATCTTACTTTCGCTTTTAACATTACCCAGTAAAGTAAGATGACCACATCCATGTTTCCGGGAATCGTTTCCGCGTTCTTTTAACAGGTTTAAAATATGGATGAGTTGTCCCTGTAATAGATCCGCCGGTTGCCGTTGCAGAACCTGTGAATGTACCTGATCCGTAATTTGCACTCACTGAAATAAATCAGTCATATGACATTTTACAAGCATATCAATAGTTTGAAACGATTCCATATCGAAAATAAGAATATTTCACAGGTAGTTCGTTACAAAAATTCACGAGTAAAAACATAGCTGTATAAATTCGGGGTTTGTCTATGCATGTCCATCATATTCTTTGGTAACCAGGTAGATTTTTTAAAAGAAGCAATTTAAGAAATATTGAATGTTTTACCAAATAACAAATTATGTGATATGATGCACTAGTATAACAAGTGTGTATCGAATGTTATGTAATCAACAATATGTCAATGATTTAGGTACCAAACATATAACAAATTGATATACTTTTTAAATATTTTTTATTTTGGTTCAAAGATAAGAGATTAATAATTGTACCAATGAAGGAAAGAAACCCATTTTTTGACGTGCCTCTTATTTTTATTACATTGGTTGCAAATAAATAGAATGATCATGATGTTGTTCGTGTTCAAATAAAACCCATAATTTAGCACGTGAACGAAATTATTAAATGTTCCTATAACGTCATACAACATTGGGTATTGTCAAGAAGTTGCTTCATAACGATAAGACAGGGAAGAAACGAGTATAAGAAAGGGAAAAAAAACATTGGTTATCAAAGAATTCAAAAATCACAAATAATACAATTTGCGATTAAACAACAGCGATTATTCACTCATGCGCTACGCAGATTTGTAAATCCGTGTATCTTTCGTATCTTTATCTTGTTGAATATTTTTTTTCATTTTTTTTTTACTTGAAGAAGTTATCATATGGGTGACAGATAAATTGTCTTGTTCACTTTAATTAAAGTGCTAACTTTTAATCTAATCTAACAATATCCAAATGACATCAATTAGATGGTTGTAGTATTTATCGTCGTCAGGATGCTATATTTTTGCTTTTAGTATATACAAGGTTTAATCTGCGAAACCTTATAACTATATACATGTATTGTTTCCCCTGAGTATCGCACTATTCTACATTGTTATGATGAACGATTAAACAGCAATGTGAAATAAGCACTAAACAAATATAAATTGATGCAACCACATTTTATGAATTAGTAAGTATATATGATTCAATTTCAGCTATTACTTACTGCAAAATCCACAATATCTTATACAATGTTCCATTGCCCAACCTTGGTACATACCAGTGCATGCAGAATTTCCAAAAGCTCTACAATTCGATAGTTTATCCCTGCAATTATTGCCTGGAATAACAACATTCTTTATTGCATTGTGTTTTGAATCTAACAAGATGAGTTAAAATGAATTGTTTTTCAAATGACCTGTAATGGCAGTCGTGTGTATGACTTGGACTTTCACTAAGGACTTCTACTCAATCTGATAAAATTACACGTCCTGGCCAAGCTAAGTGTTTCATCAACGGTATTAAGTTAGGATCGTGTTATTCAGTCTTAGAATTTCTTATTGTATTATTCAGAAGACTATTGTTCATCTTATTGTTTTGTCATAGTTTTGTTGTAAACGTCGATTGTCTCTTCATTAACGTTTACCAATTTTTTAAAAGAGTGAATTTTCATTTCATCAGTGTTGACCTACGGTCGAGTTTTAGTCAGTCATCGTACTAATTGTGAGTATTAGTTATATTGCAGATGAGTCGTTTTATTTTATTATTGATGATCTTTGTTTACTATTACTCTATTGTTAATTTGTTCTCGTCTTGAACATGCACGAAATATTAGCCACTGAACCAACACACAATCAATCTAACTTATCATCTGAACTGTCAGAATAATCTGTCATATAACTGTTGTAAATTGTTTAAAAACAGTTCTACCTATAAATGTTTCGGAATACAACTGATTTCTAGGGTAGAACTGTTCGAGTCTGTTCTAGGCTAGAACAGTTCTTGTCCTCGAGGACTTCAAGGAGTATAAAGTATATTTTCTGTTTGATATGTGTTAGTTCTGTTATTTATTCAAGTTTAAAATGAATTTTTAATAAAACATTTGCATTTATATAGGAATACATATTAAGTAACGTTTTATTGATTATTAAATTTAGCAGCGTTAGTACCGACGAAAACAATATGTAAAGATCGTATTACAGTATTAAATTGGTAAGGTTTAAGAATAAGTTCAGTCATATGAGGAATACGCTTACATGAACAGTATCTAAGCTTCCGGAGCACCTGATATCACCATCAGATTTAAGGAGAGTTCGTGTTTGCTAAGTCTCTAGTTTGTTATGTTGTGTTTTGAGTACTGTCATTTGTCTGTTGGTCTTTTTCTTTATTAGCCATGGCGTTGTCAGTTTATTTTCGACTTATGAGTTTGAATGTCCCTTTGGTATCTTTCACTTCTCTTGGTAAGATTGTGTTTAAATGTAGTCAAACTTCAACACCATGCAGTTGTATCTACGAAAGTACTTAGTAAAAGTGTCATTGCAAGTAATCTGTGATGACGAAATTACTTACTTAATCATTTACCAGTGTAATATAGATAGCGTGTATTGAAATATAAAACGCCACTGCAGCCATATGCATAGCGAACGACTCGGTATGTAAACATTCCGTAAGACGAATCCAAAGGAACGTTAAAAACATTTAAAAAGCAATAGGGAACGAAAAAATGGTTCCTCTTGTCGTATAGTTGTGTTTAAGAGTTTTAATCTAGGAAATGACAGTTATTGCTGTTTATATGACATTTATTCAAAATAAGTTTACTTGTATAAATTTAGGAATTAAATTTAGAAAATTCTTGTTTGTTAAACACAAAATTATTGTGATCAATTTTATGGTAAATGTTGTGAAATTAATCAACTAAATAGCCAGAAGCTTAGACTCATGACATAAAGAAACAAGTCTGCCATAATGATGTGTAATTGGTGTCCATTGAAATATCTACAACTGTCGTTTAACTGTATTGCAAAAACGTACATGTACATAATTGTTGTCAAGGGAAAGTGGTCGCTTTAATCATCTCATCAAACTTAAAGTAAGTACATCTAATGTATTTTCCTTTTTTATTACATATATTATAATATTTCTTAAAAAGTAGAGGAAATACATTGCAATTCTGAAATTAATAATAGGGTTCATGATATACCCATTTCTATAATAACAAATAAACTCCAAGTACTCGCAAAGCGGTTTGTGTTCGTACCGGCAGACAAAGCAGCCAGTAATGTAGTGGTGCTGTGACGTATATACTACACGGATGTTCTCCAAAACGAAATTATTAATTCATCTACATTCAGGTCCGTACGCTCCACAGAGAGTCAAATTGTAAACAAGCATATCACTGCCACTACCCAGCTTAAAGCCTCTTCCGAACATTTGAAAGTCCCGACTATGTACTGGTTACCAAAATTACACAAACAACCATTTAAATTTCTTTTCATCTCCGCATCTAGTACGTGTTCTACTACTAATCTGTCAGTGCTTTTAACTATTTCCCTTACTACTATCAAAGAACTTGCTATTAACTTTTGTTATAAAGTTTATGAAAATAATGGTATTAATTATTTTTTGAGTGTTAGAATTCTTTAGAGGTTTTAGATAAAATACGTGCTTTTGGTGGTCCTTTTAATTCTGTTGACAGTTATGATTGTTCTACTCTCTACACTATACTTCCACACAATCTTATCAAGAAAAACTTTTTATATTTAATTAAATGGTCTTTTGAAAAATCCCGTTGCAAATTTATTTGCTGTAACTCCTTCCACACAATCTCATCAAGAAAAACTTTTTCTATTTAATTAAATGGTCTTTTGAAAAATCCCGTTGCAAATTTATTTGCTGTAACTCGTTTAAATAGATATAAGAAGATGTGGTATGAGTGCCAATGAGACAACTCTCCATCCAAGTCAAAATTTATAAAAGTAAACCATTATAGGTCAAAGTACGGTCTTCAACACGGTGCCTAGGCTCACACCGAACAGTAAGCTATAAAGGGCCCCAAAAATTACTAGTGTAAAACCATTCAAACGGGAAAACCAACGGTCTAATCTATATAAAAACGAGAAACGAGAAACACTTTTGAACCACATCAACATACGACAACTACTGAACATCAGATTCCTGACTTAGGACAGGTGCAAACAAATGCAGCGGGTTTTAATGGTACCAAACCTTCACCCTTTTTCTGAAATAATAGTGTAACATCACAACATAGAAAGACACACTATAAAAATATCAACTGAAATAGCTTAACTCAATCAAAGGACATATTAACACCATTGAACATACACTGAACAAAAGCCTTTTTAAGTAACGAAAAAGGAAAGTATGCTAGATACACTTACTGGAAATGTGAAGATATGATTGAAGCTTTAAATTTTCTCCTGGACAACATATATGTACGTTTCGGAGATAAAGTGTATCGACAGGTAGTATGTATTCCTATGGGCACTAATTGTGCCGCTTTAATGGCAGATTTATTCCTGTATTGCTATGAATCACAGTTTATGGCCAAACTCAGTAAAGACACGTCATTGTTACATTTAGTTACAACAATACCTACCGTTATCTTGATGATATTTTTCGTTAAATATTCCAGAGTTCTCTAAATATACTACCAAAATTTACCCAAAGGAACTTACTTTAAATAAATCTAACATAAACAGCAGTAGTTGTCCTTTTGTAGATTTAGACATTTCAATTTCTAGAGGGAAACTCCATACTAAAATTTACGACAAAAGAGACGATTTTTCATTCCCTTTTGTTAATTTTCCTTTTTGAGACGGCGATGTTCCTTTGGCTCCATCATACGGTGTTTATATATCCCAACTCCTTCGTTATTCCCATGTGTGTAGTGACGTCATAGATTTTAACAAACGCAATCAATGCATCACTGGTAAATTATTTAGTCAGGGATTTTGTTACCATAAATTACTTAAAACATTTACTAAATTCTTTCATAGATACAAAGATTTGGTAGGTAAATTTGGCTGTACCTGTAGAAAACTTCTTAAAAACAATATTTCACATCCTAAATTTTACAGTAATATTGTACCAAAAGCGCGGAAATCAATATGTGATCCGTGTATACTCATCGAACCTTTAAAAAAAGTTATTAGTAAATGTTAGCTTATCAATGTTGTAATAAGATCTTTGAATATTGTTTTCATTGGCACAAACATCGATTTTGTCAACAACAAATTAAAACATTACTAAATTTTTATTCTTTTCGACTGGTTTTTGGGGATGTATAAATACACATCCAAGTTTATTTTATATTTAGTGATTGCTTTATCTATATATAACATGATACATATTTATTATTAGGTTAAATCCTAACTATCCTACTGCCTGTCAATACTTTTATTTTGGCATTGCACAAGTCATGTCTTCTTTGACTGTCCATGACGTTAAAACACTAAATCCCTGCTATGTGTTTTAATTGATTTTAGTCTCTGATGCATGATTTTTTATTATTAATTGTTGTTGGCTTTTAAGTAACTGCGAGTACTCTCAAATCGTACTTTCGTGTTAATTTGACCTGTTGACACAATTTGTAATGCATTTCTGTATTCAGTGTTTACTTATTTTGTGTTATATCTCGTCTCACTAGTTTTAATATGTACCACTTTTGTATTTAGTATGAGGATAAATTTTCACTTCTGAACACGTACTGTGAACAACAAATTATTCATTTGGTAAAAAATGTTTCCGTACTCCTAACTACAAAATTATTATATTTAAAATTACCTGTGTACGTTACTTTATTTAACGCCATTTTGTCCCAGGCTAAAGTTGTCGTTCTGACATTGTTCTACTTCTGTTTTTATTAATATTGTACTTATATTGTGTCATAGATCAAACTTATTCGTTCAGTGTATGTTTACTTATTTTTGTTTATATGTCTTTTTGATCAAGTTAAGCCATTTCAATTGATATTTTATAGTGTGTCTTTTTATGTTGTTTATGTTATGATGTTACACTACTGTTAAGGGTGAAGGTTGATGCCTGTTTAAACGTTTAAACCCGTTTCATTTGTATGCACCTGTCCTAAGTCAGGAGCCTGTTGTTCAGTGGTTGTCGTTTGTTGGTGTGGTTCATAAGTGTTTCTCGTTTCTCGTTTTTTATATAGATTAGACCGTTGGTTTTCCTGTTTGAATTGTTTTACACTAGTCATTTTGGGGCTCTTTATTGCTTGATGTTCGGTGTGTGCCAAGGCGCCGTGTTGAAGGCCGTAATTTGACCTATAATTGACACATTCTCCGTTTCCATTCCCTATTCCATAATAATGTCAGAGGTCACTCTCAGATTTTAATTACATGTTAAATAATTGAAAACAATGACCATATCATTCTTGTTTCTTCTTGAAATAGCAAAGTACATGCGTCTATCGGATTGAGAACTAGACCATGACTTAATCTAATGTAATGAGACATTAGTGATTTAGTGTTATTTAGTTAATTGTTTATACGCTATTAAACATGATTAATAAAGTCGCATTTTATTTAACTAATGAAAAAACAAATAAACAAAAAATAATGTTCATTCAATTCAAATGTTCTGGAATACACAAAATTAACTTTTAGTGTTTTGAATTAAAAGAAAAGAAAGGCAGAAGATACCAAAGAGATATTTTTAAACTCATTAGTCGATGTCAAACTGACAACGCCATGTCAAATAACGAAAAACGACCAAAAGACAAACAACAGTATATAAAGCACAACAAAGAAAACAAGACTGAGCTGAGCAACAGGAACCAAAAAAAAAAAAAATCTGGGATGTTCTCAGGTGCTCAGGATGGGTTAACAGATCCTGCATCAAATGTAAGACCCGTCGTATTACACCTATTCATTACTTCGATAAGCTATATCAAGTGATCATCAAAAACCGTCGGTTATGTAAATTGTTCTAACCCTGAAATTTGACCGAATGTGAAATTTAAAAACTGAATTGAATCACGTTTTTCATGAAAAGTGATAGACTAGACCGTTCTCGGTATAACAATACAGACATTGGAGAATAAAAAGCACAAATGGCAACACTCAAAACTAACAGCAACACGAACCCTTTTAACAAATGTTTAAACAAAATTGATCGACAATTTTTTTGCAGACGGTACGATTATTTACCACCTTTTACAATATAAATGATTTTTTCACATAAAAAAGAAATGAATTGGAAGAAAACTATTGCCTCCTACTGTAATGACTCAGATACATTTAAACTTATTTGTAAATTCTCGTCTGATAGAATCATTCCGACGTCATATAAGGATGTCTGCTGATAAAGTCGGTGCCTAGTAACCTCCACGTTCCTTAGAATTTATAACTCTATCAGTGCAAAAAATAAGCTGTTTTTAACTTGTTGTTTTTACTCAAAAATGTGTTTACCTTGCAAACATATTAATACAAAAGCAAAGCTTGCATATGTGGTATTTGGTCTCACTTTTCTTATTCAATAACCTTTTTTAAACTCTTATTTTTTAATCCGCCTCAAACTACTATAAAAAGGTGAGAAGGCAAACAGTCATTTAGCCTAAGTCTGCCACTGTAAGGCATTGTACTTGGAGAAGAGACGAAAGATACAAAAGGAAGATTCAAACTCACTTTGAAAACAAACTGACAACACCATGGTAAAAAAGTATATACACGATAAAAGAACAGTATACAAAACACAACATAGAAAACTAAAGACTGACCAACACGGACCTCACCAAAAACTGGGGGTGATCTCAGGTGCACCGGAAGGGTTAGCATATTCTGCTTTACATGTGACACCTGTATTGAACAGGATCCTACGGAAGAGCTAGTACCTGTAACTATCCCTTGAAAAGACTGTATTCCAGTTAGTGTCTGACATTTATTACATGTTCTTGGGCAATTTTCCCTCGTCCATCCTGTATACATTATAACTCTGCAGACTCCATAGTCTGCGCAGTTGGAAATTTTATCCTTGCAATAATCTAAAAAAAAAGAAGTGGAAGATTCTTTATAACGTCTGACAACATTTCAAATATTAAAGCCACATGTTGAATTCTGAAGTTGTTTTTCTTAATGGGCTTTAATTTGTTTGCTGGTGTCGTAAACCAACGCTTACCGCTAATTCTTAAAATTAAGAAAAACCTGTGGTTCTTTAGAGGAAAGGGCCATTCACTGACAAAAGCAAGAGGTCTCTATAAACTGATCCATTCTTAAAAATAATATGTGTCAACACAAGAGGCTTGTATCTTATAATAGTTGTAAGTCGCTTATCGACGGATTACATGAAGAGGCTAAAACAAAAATCGAAATTTGGGTCCTCTATGCTGTTCAACTTCGTACATTAATTGGTCATTTTTACTTTTTTGAGCGTCAATATGAGTTTTTGGCAGACAAAACGCGGGTCTAGCGCACAGATTGTTAATCCTGGTATCTATGATGAGTTTATTGACAATAGAGAAAAAAGATACTTTTCAGTTTTTTCTTAGGGGTTCAAACGAGCAAAGGCATATTAAAAAACTGTCTTTAAACATAGAAACAATCAAAATGAATGAAAAGGAATGAAAATGGCGCGAAAGTGCTGCATACATCGCTTCAGAAGAACACTGTGTTCCCTAGCGCGAAATTACTCATACGTTTTCATCTATATTATGGAATTGATGTAGCGAATATAAAGAATAGTCGAAATTGCCGACTTCGACCGGTTTATGTGTCGAATTCATAATAGACCCATTGCTAAGCTAATATATACTAATTTCTCTTTTACTGTAATCATATTTTCAGTTTTTCATAATTTGCACATACAATCTAAAATTTTGAAGACAGAAATAAAACGTATTGTTAAATATGACATGGAAATGCATTTTATTTCACTTTTATTACAGAAACAATACATTCATCTCAAAATTCAAATAATAGATGACATGTATATGCAAACATTTCCACCTATTTGATTAGGCTTAAATTGACCGTAGGATAAGAAGATATTGTTCATTCTTTTTTCACGTATTCGAACATACAATCCAACATTTTTTTTAAATGAACAAACAAAACAACTAACAACAAATACGGGGTAAGTGACGTATAAATCACTCTAGAACAGCACTTGTTCCCAAGCTAAAAACTGTCGTACATCTGAGGGTCTTCTTTATTTCTTTGTCAGTCTAATTAACAATACTTTTCCTTTAGATAAATCCATTGTTTTTGTAGTTTTCACCTTTTTGTGCAAGTGCAATCTAATAATTCACATATAAAGTTAAGAGGTATCAATATATATATTTATTATACCTCAGTTTGTTTTTTCTATATACAAAAGAATGAAATATTTGTACTATTTCATACCACAGACTATTTGCCAGTCAATAGTTTCAAAGACTATTACCCGGGTCAATAGTTTTATAAACATATTTCCCGTACTTTTTCATACTAATTTTTTCATTGGACATCAATGACGTCATTGACTATTCTGCTTGGATTTGTGCGCTTGGCAACATTAAACTCTGAAATATCGTAAACGGTATAATCTATGTTGTCTGTCGTTGTAATTCGAAATTAATATATTACTTACTAGAAATAATTAAAAAAAAAAAAAAAAAATCTACGTGACATATTTTAAGAACTAAAACATAACAAATGTATGGTATGGGTCTGTCGTCGTCTTCATAATCTGGGATTGCTTTGGTGTACGGTAAAATATTTTAGCTATAGCGGTTATCATATGCACGGGAATTTTTACACAAGGATTCCTGGTCTTGATTAAAGTAAATACAATATTGACAAATACCACACGGAGAAAAAAAGCCTGATAGTTCATCTTGTGCATGTCTTTGTGACTATTTGTTTTTTTTTTTTTTTTTTTTTCAAATGGTATATGTAGTCTTCATATACAATTGTTTTGTTCGGTATAATAAAACACTTAATGACTGGCTATGAGTGTAATAGCAAGTTTGTTGTCCCTCGAGCAATAGTTGGTATCTCAGGGACAACAAACTTACTATTACCCTCATAACCAGTCAATAGGTGTATAATATCAATATCAATAACTAATTCCAAAATATAAGTATCGAAAAATATTGAAATCGTGACAAAATTACACGCACATTCGTGAATTAATGTGTTGTTCAGTCACTCATTAAATATTTTTTTCTATATTTGAATACCTTGTATTAGTTATTCCATAATTAATCTATACTCACTGCATTTCATGTGGGGATTTTCGATGTCTACATCATCTGTCATTATGTTAAATGATGAACCCTTCGAAAAAGAGAAATCTTTTCGAAATGTCAAAATACATGATATGATTGAAAGCTTTCTAAGTTAATCCGTATATAAGACTTAACTAATCAATAACAATTACAGTTAACATATCATACAATGTAATTATATTTAAGATTTACCATAATTAATGGCAACAAAGGCTGTGTTAACACCCCAAACAATTCTCTGAGTACAGACACACCTTTACGACATACGGTCGGACGTCTGAATGAAAGATTTTTTTTTACATGCAGTCAAATTTGAACTCAATATTTGCTTCTAGTTATTTATGACAATGAGACTTATGAACGAATGAGTACAAATCATGAGCAAAACGACGGGTTGCACATGTGGATCAGGATCTTTTTACCCTTCCTGATCATCTAATTATACCCGGATTGTTGGGGGTTCGTGTTGTTCAATCGTAAGTTTTCTATGAAGTGATTTAACGACTGTAGTTGGTATGGCATTTTCTTCGACTTTTAATTTTCCCATTGATAGCTAACCTCTCTATTTTACTGACGCATACATTTTGTTTAGTAGTCTTTTACCTTCTATCCTGTATGTTGCACTAACTATATCTGTATGTCAAATATTAACCAGAACAAACACTGCAGAGAAAACGCAATAACAAAACTATATTATCTTAGATTTCAGAAATGTTGGTCAAATACATATCATGAATACATACCAACAAGACGCACGCATAATTACTATTGTCAAAGCTCCTATCATTTAAGTGCAGATTACTAATAACCTGGAAGAAATAAAGGAATAATTATATTACACTTTACGACCGGGAAAAATAATGCATTCTATTTAAAGACAGAAATTCGTTGAACCAAACAACACAATGAATAAAAGAAGACAAAGATGAAAAGACAAATAATAATCCGTACAAAGCCCGATCACAAACATTAGGAAACAAGGTTCCCAACAAAAACTCGGTTGAATTGAATATGAAATCAGTTCAATTTCCACTAGTAAAAGATTTTGTTTTGCACTTGTCAATCAGTATTTAATGTATACATTACATTTTGTACCGCCAAGAACCAGGAAGGGAGGACAGGATTGTGGCAACGTCTTTTACTATTGAATATGTCCGTAGCTATCTGGGCCATTGCTATTCTTTACCGGTAAATCAATTTATCATGATGTCTGTATAACTTACGAAGAGATGACTCTCATGAGAAAAGCCTGGGTTAAGTTCCCCCAAGCATCAAACCTGTATTAAATAATCACAAGAAGAATTGAAACCAGGAATAACGTAAACACTGGCATCTATAAATATTTATATTTTCTCCAAATGAAGGTGTCATTGGAATGTTGCAACATGTACATAAAAATATAGAACAAAATGAAGCCAATTTTGTTTTCGTAAAATTACTACTTGGTTATATTGTAAAGGAAGGTATGAAACGGACCTTAACACATAGGCAGTGTCATTCCTTTCAAGTTCAATATAGTAGTCATTATAGTCACCACACATTGATATTCAGTGTCAGAACACTATCTTTATACAATCTTCTGCAAATAAGCCTCTGTATATACGAATAACAAAACAAATTGTTAAGAACATTCAATACTAATTTGAAGTCCAACTGGTGATGAGGAATAGCTGATATATTTTCCTTTTTTACTTCCCATGTCCAACACGATCAATGAAACTAGTGGCGTAATAGTTCAGCGGATCGGCGACAAAATTGTGGGTTTGATAATAAAAGCACCAAATATGGCATGGTAGTAGTTCTTGAAGTTTCAAAGAATATAAGCTATTGACCCACCTTTGAATTTCAAAATGGCGGCCATTTTTCAAGATGGCCGCCATTAAATATCAAAATCAATATATATCATTTATATAAGGTCAAATGTAATGGCAAATTTGGGATGGTAGTAGTGCTGGGTGTTTAGAAAAATATTAGCTATGAACGCAGCTTGAAAATCCAATATAGCAACTTTTTCCAAGATGGCCGCCACAAAAAATATAAAATATATTTCCCCTATTTTAGTTCAAAAATATATCATGTTTTTATTGCTGGGTACTTTGTACAATATAAGATATGGACTAAACTTGAAATTTCAAAATGACGGCTTTTTCCAAGATGGCCGCCATTAGATATCAAAATCAACAAAATTCACTTATAGAAGATTACAAAGTGTTTTGTTTTGACGTACCTTCAGTAAAACATAGTGCCCTATAATAACAAGTGTATGCCACATTTATATACTAAAGCTAACATTCAAAAGATTTGTGAGGAAAATATAGAAAATCGTAACTACGGTACCATTCTTGCAGAACAGTCATCTACAACGAGGGATCACGTATAGACACTTGCGTTATTCTAATATTTAAGCTAGACTTAATTAAAATGTATACTTTTCGACTCGAACAGTTTTCCCTATGATCAACAGGAAGAGGAAATAGTAATGATCTAAAAATTGCAGTAATCTCAGGCTTGCCAGGCCAGTGCTTGCTTCTTCTGTTTAGTTGCAATTTAACAAGCAACCGGATCAATCTGTTTGAATGACATTGATACTTTAAAAAGCTGCACATGCAGGTAGTTTAAAAAGACATGTTGTAGGCGAGAAAGTCTTTTTAATAGTCATTTAACACATTCGTTGATAATTGTTTGGCCAAATATTCAGATGCAGTCGAGATATTTTTCTTGAGGCAAATACTACGCTATCCATTTCAAAGTTACTTCTGTTTTGTTTCTCTATTCTTCTTTAACATTAAATTCAACTGGACTAAAATCATTTCATAATATATATAGGCCTTTTACTGGATGCTAGGACCAGGAAAGGAGTTACTAAATGACAAAATGTACAGATCACGTCTGTCGTTTATGAATGATCCATTTATCTATTGTACTAGACGATTCCATTTATGAAACATTTAACATTGACCAGAATATGTGGTTCCTCCTGCGAAACCTGTAGGTTTTACAACAGCAGCCGTGAATAATATTGACAACACTAAGAGTTCAAATACGGTTTGAAGAATCTTAACACAGTGCGAAAACTTCCATGTTTCAGCCTTTTCGTTGTCTAACTTGGCAAATTCGTCATAACCTTTTTTTTTTTTGTATATGCATTTCACTAAAAATCTGTGGTACTTTAACCAATATATTATATTGGCACAACTGTTCATATTATTGCTATAACTAAAGACAATCATTCTGGTTGACTAAGTTCACCCTCGACTTTTGCTGTGGTACGTGTTGCCTCATCTGTACTTTGCTGTAAAGTGTTTTCCGTATTTTTGTTTACCTTTTCGTCGTTTAATCTAGATAAATATTGGTTAATTAAGTTCGACATATGGTTCTGCCTGTCATCTTTGTAAAATTGTATTCACGTCACATTCCATAATTAATTGTACTTAGTTATGAATATGGCAGTTGTTTTCCACTTGGTCCGTTGGTTGATAACGATTGATTATGTCATTTTTTATGGAGTTCCAATTTTCCTTGGAATTCGGTATTTTTGTTATACTTTTTTTGAAATTATAATATATATATTATATACAATAGTTATGCGGTCCAATGCTTTCTACAGGTTTATCTTGTATATAGCGTTGTTAAATTAGCCGTTCGTTAGAGATATATCTGTATAGGGATCAGTTTGAGAAAGTTATTTTTAAATTAATTTGGAATATGTGTTTTTTCTTTTCTTTTTTTTTTCTTTTTTACTTTTCATTAAACATTATACGGTACCGTTTCTTTTCTTAATTGATTGATATATGATAAAGCAGAAAAGGTCAAGATTCATACCTTTTATGTTTCTTTCTTAGTTGAAAGTATTGTCATGTGTAGCGCTGAGGGCATTATCTACATGGCGATACACTAGGATTGGTGAAATATTATGAGTTTCTGACATTTGATTTTACAATTAAATATCTTACAGGACAGATAACTGTTGGTCGTAAATGTGTCTTATGATATCTGTATCTTTTATTCATTAACTTACTCTTTCTTCTGTGATATCATTTCCTTCATGAAGAAATGAAGAACTTTCATCAGCAACGAGCATGTATATATAGGACCTAGGGTCAGCAGCAACACTGATTGTGACATTATCTCCTGGGTTGGCTTTTGCTTGGTTGAATCCTATAGAGACCTAGCAAAATATCGAAATGTTTTATTTATTTTTAAAGATGAATCCCATCAATTTCAACACAAGCTATACATGGTTGTCGACGGTTAAACTTCTCTTATAATGCCAAACGTGTTAACAAACGCATGGACAGACAGCTTTACTTGTGAACATAAAGAACAGTAATATATTTTGTTAACCGTATAATTCAATTGAGTTAGATACTACCGTCAATGGTTATATTTCGAATGCTTAATATTAAGGTCAACGTTTTTATTGTACTTGAGCAAAAAAGGAATTTAAATCAAACAATGATTTTTAGGTCTTGATTTTAATGTTATATGCAACAGTATTTGATGTATTATATGTTAAGTTGGGTTAAATATTTGATATAATTACATGTACATTACCTTAAATTCTAGGATTAATTTACTTTTCAATCTGATAAATACAATTCTAAGAATGTTCTTTCAAACAAACATCGTACAAGAACGCATGAATACCTGACATTTCGTACTTTGTTATGGTAGTTCAGGATCAGGAATTAATAATGATTTTCAATTAAAAAATATATTAAAAAAAGGCGTTTCTAAATTTTACTTTTGATTATTACCAATTTAATCAAAGCCTTCATGTTAAAAAGCCATTTAAGGTCAACATGTGGTTCACAACATATTCATGACCTCAAAGAATAGATATTTCGACTTCGAATATCCATTTTATATCAAATTAAATTATTAATACATTCGTTTACTTTGAACTGATCAAATATGTGTACTTAATTTTCAATTTCAGGGGTCACATAATAGTTTTCATAATACATAAACCTCCTTTGTCTGTGTTACAGATATATAATATATCATGTAGATTTTAAGCACAACATTTCACATGTTTTAGCTGCATACAAAATTTGATGTCATATTGGTATGCCAGGAACATGGCAATTCTCTTTGAATAAGAAGTTTTGCATTTTTTATCATTTTCAATTCGTTATGATAACCATTAACTAATATCCTTAAAATAGATTTTTGTACTTGTTTTTTTTCTTAAATCTAAGTTTACCTGGTTTTCAAAAATACTATCAACATGTATCAATTCATAGTCTATAACGATTTCACCATCTTGACGAACAACGTAAGCCATCGCGGTACACTTTGGACCCATGTTTTTGGAAATAGGTATACTGAAGTTGATTTTTTTGTGTTGCATACCATTGATCATTTTGGAATACATAATAGTTCCTTGAGCTAAAAGCTGTCAATAAAAAAATCATTGAGGCAAACATCTAAGTTTTTCATACTATAATAAATATGATAAATTTTGTATCTTTAGATACAAGTTGAACACCGAAACATGTTCATGCGTGTCCTCTGCCAGGGAGATAGTAAGCTGTTGATAGAGAGGTTAACAAGATTTTTCGTTATTTTGTTATTTAGATACATTTTTCATGTAAATTATAAAACCGTTTTTGAAAGTTATACAATCTCGAATACATGGTAAGAGTAATATATATTAGACGCTACCCAAATGTATTATTATTATCACAAATTCCTTACCTGAACAACAACTGATGATAAACGTCTTGTTGACTGAATGCTGAATTCTGCTTTATCACCTGCCTATGGTTAAAAGCAAAAGATGGTTCGAAATGTAATATGTCTATGTTTCATGTATTGTTATATTATTTCAGATGTGTATAAAGCAACCCTATTTAAGCTGGATGCCGTTTCATAAAACAATCGCTAATAACGACAAACGTAGATTTTAGAGTGTAACTAACGAATACAAAACGATTACGTTTACGTGCGTTTCAAAAAGCATACTTACAAGAATCGCCAGATAATCGATATTTATTTATAGAACGGGAATCCCAGAAAACAGCACTCTTTTTAATTGGAAGTAGGTAACATAGAACTAAGCAGACGAAAATAAACTGTCAACACTAAATGGAAATCCAAAAGGAAAGTCCTAGAAAACCTCACTTTTCGAGTGAGGAGGTGGATGTTATTGTGGAGGGAGTACAAGAACTATTTTCTTCTTTTTGAAGCACTCTCCCAGTTTAGACCTAAATACAAAGAAGGCAATTTGGGGAAATATTGTTCAAAAGTATGTAAATAACAAAACATTAATAGACGCAAAATGAAGGAACAAAACAAACAAATGAGTATACCAAAAAATCGATTCTTTTACAATATATCAGAATAATGCAAACTAAAAAAAAGCATCTAGCAGAAAAAGCTACGAGAGTCATGTATGAAGTTATAAAAAAAAAAGAGAGACATCATGGTTTATCAATAAGTTGTCATTTAGATTTATTTAATAAATTGGTTAAACTTTTTTTACTGTGAAAATTGAGGATATGGGAATAATGAAATATTAGAAAGAGTTCATTTGAAATTTTGTAAACTTCGGCTACATCTAAAATCATCCACCCCAAATTGTGTTATATATGGAGAATTAGGACGTTATCCTATGTTAGCTTATATTTCAAAGTTCGCATGATTTCTTACTGGGCAAAGTCGATTTGTAGCAAGCTCAGTAAATTATCAGCAATAATCATACAAATTAATGTTTAGTTTGTCTCATGGAACTAATGTTAACTTTAATTGGATGAAATGTATAGAATATATTCTTAATGAAACTGGTTTATCTTATGTATGGTTAATTCAAAATTGTATTAATGAAATTTGGTTAAAGACTGTTGTTAGAACAACTCTCCAAAGATCAGTTTAAACAAACATGGTATTCAGATATTCTAAACTCAAAAAAACAATTAGATTACCCCCTTTTCAAGAAATATATATTATCCTATCAGAAGTATTTTTGAGAATCATTTCACCCTCATTATCATGATTATAGCGAAGTAGTATTTTAACATTCGGCTTTTATACATATCTGGGGGGGTTATCATATTTTATGTTTTGTTTAATGTTTTGTCTAATACTCGTAGCTAATGCTCCCATTAAACAAACGCGTAATTTACTTATACTGATAAAACAATAAAATAGATATATATATATATCCTTTTCCTATCTTTTGATATGATGCTGCTACTATTAATACGAATAAGTTAATAGCGACCGATTTCATATTGTCATATTCACGATTAAAAATATAATTTACACCTGAGAGTTATTCAAACCGGAGTAACTGTGGTTGGACAAACAAACATTCCCTAATAAAACACGCGGACGTGACAGAAGACATCCTAATGTAGCGTCAACAGTTAATATTGGATCAAAAATTTATTTGTTACGTGTTTTAATCATAATTTGATATGAAATGAATGGTTTGGGTCGAGATTTATCTGTTTGTTATACTAGATAATTCACCATTTAAGTACATAGCACGCTCTGTGTCGTCTAACCGAAAGGATAAGACACTTTTATTGCAGAAGGACATAATCTCTCGTCTTATGGTTAACTTTTCCTGTTATGATAGACGGAAAATACACTTTAATTACAATAGATATAAGAAGATGTGGTATGAGTGCCAATGAGACAACTCTCCATCCAAGTCAAAATTTATAAAAGTAAACCATTATAGGTCAAAGTACGGTCTTCAACACGGAGCCTTGGCTCACACCGAACAGCAAGCTATAAAGGGCCCCAAACATGACTAGTGTAAAACCATTCAAACGGAAAAACCAACGGTCTAATCTATATAAAAAACGAGAAACGAGAAACACTTATGAACCACATCAACAAACGACAACTACTGAACATCAGATTCCTGATTAAGGACAGGTGCAAACAATTGCAGCGGGTTTAAACGTTTTAATGGTACCAAACCTTCACCCTTATCTGAAACAATAGTGTAACATCACAACATAGAAAGACACACTATAAAATATCAATTTAAATGGCTTAACTCAATCAAAAGACATATTAACACCAGTGAACATACACTGAACAAATAAATGTGATCTATGAAACAATGTAAATACAAAATAAATAAACTAAGGGAAGAATAATTAAAGTAACATGTTATACCGCTGTGAATGTTAAACAATTTAAGAAAAACAATATGCTTGAACAAAAATATCAGCCATTTGCAATTACATTAAACACAGGTAAATGAAAATAATTCTGTTGTTAGGTATACGTGTACAGTTCAAATGGAGAAAGGAAATATTTTTACAAAATAAATAATTTTGATGTTTATAGTACGAAGAAGTGAAAATTTATAGTAATATCAAACACTTATCAAAGCTGGCATATAATATAGATATTACTATATTATATCAAACACTTATCAAAGCTGGCATATAATATAGATATGTCTGCCTTTACTTACGGAGTTATTTATGGAAGAGCTGCTGAGAGTTCTCGCATATACATACAAAGGACTTATATACTTACTTCATCACAAATGCCTTGAACATTTAAGCTGTTGAAATTCTTTTTACAAATAAATATTTGCTCGTTTTCACAAGGTCTGATTATTGGTATCAAGGTACTATCAACAGCAGCAGCAACATTTGGCATACCAGACATTGAATGGAAATCCTGTTTCATCTCTCTCAAGGATGCTTGGTCTAGCGGGAAATTAATCGTATTAAGTAGAGTCGTGACGATTGATTCTGTAACACCTTATAATGATTCGGCTTGCTGATGACCAACTTATACCGTGTATATCTTCTATCTCAGACAGAAACCCACACTTGACATAATATCTTGAAGCTTGATGTATAGGGGGGATGGCAAAGTTCCTCATTGTTGCCCTTTCCAGGTAAGGGGCAAGAACATCTAAAAGCTCGAAAATACTCTGTTTGTCAAGACGATATCTAGATATTAATTCTAAATCATTGAGATTTTCCATGATATATGTTCTGTCTCTGAAGAATTTTTTCCCTTCTAAGTTCCCTGCGTCCACTGTGCCTTAAAATTATTAAGGAGACGACCATCTTTGACGCTGCGATTTCATTGCACCAGGTTTAAGTACACGCTAATAACGTTTGCGATTTAAACGCAATGTACGACCATCGCAAACATGGCAAAGTACGATTGTTTTATGAAACGGGATTTTTGCGCTACGTATGGTCAAACATACGCTAACGGTTGTTTTATGAAACGGCAGCCTGGTGTTATACATGGTATCTCTAAAAGCCAGTTAATAAGTAAAATAGCAAAAATACCGATTTAATTCAAACGGAAAATTCAAAAAGGAAAGTCCTTTATCAAATAGCAAAATCAAAAGCTCAAACAAATCAAACGAATTGAAATCAATAGTTAACTGCATTGTATGAGGTACGGATAATTTATCTTTGGTTTTTAAAAACAATTTTGACCAATTTTAAGTAAAAACAATACTCAAACTTCACTAGAAATTTCCTCAATCTAAATTATGACGTATTTTGTGTAATTATCATGAAACTATGATTCCACTCCTTGGGTGAAGTTGACCTGAAATGAATTATTGTTATTTCTTTTTGGTCATATAGCTTTTCATGCTTTAAGGGGTATAAGCGTCCTTGTGTTTGATTTTTTTTGTTTTAAACCTTCCTGGTAAATGTAAACCCATAAAAGCACTTCAGACGCATTAAATTTATAGTGTTATTTTCAGTTTTTAAACATTATATTTAATTCTATTATGGAATATGCATATGCATATGTATGTAAGTTATATGATTTAAAAGAGAAGCGGAAGATACCAAAGGGATATTTGAACTCATAAGTCGAAGACAATCTGACAACTCCATGGCAAGAACGACAACAACAACAAAAAAAAACAAACAAAACACAATATAGAAAACTATAGACTGAGCAACATGACCCATACGAAAAGTAGAGTGTGATGTCATGTGCTTCGGAAAGGTAAGCAGATTCTGCTCCACATGTGACATCAGTCTTGTTATTCCTTAAAAATACGTTGAGAATTTCGAAGGAGACGTAAGGTATAAATTAATGAAACACCAATTTATCGAATGTAACAAAAATGATGTCTTATTAAAAAGATGTAATTATAATTACAGAGATTACCCAAGATCCACCATGTTCGTGCACAGACGCAAAAAATTTAACTTCTGACAACCTCGAACATGTCTGACAAGATCGACCACTTATTACATACATATCAGATTTGTACATGTATGTATGAACCGCACAACAGATCAATTCAAATATAAATACACAATATTGAGATACGTACATTATTTTATATTTCCCTACAAATTCCAATATAAGAGATTTATAAGAGGTTCGTATTGCTCGGTCTATTGTGTTTTGTAGACCAGCATTTGTCTTTTCGACATGTGTTTTTCCCTTTTGTCATGGTTTCTTTGTTCTTTCTTTGACTTTTATACGATCATGAAATATTTAAACAAAACCACTTACAATTCAGTGTTCTTATGATTTTGCTTAGTTTACTTACCATAATTTGTTTAGATTGTACATTCAGTTGAATAAAACTGTTGCTTGGTGAGTGATATTTTTCCACCTGCATATATTCCGCAATATTGTCGAAGGAAATCTGAAGTTATTAGTACATTAGTACTTAGTTGGTGTCCATCGCTTCTTATTAGATATAAATTCTATTTTAAACTAATATCAGAAATGCATTATATATTGACAGAAAATATTGAAAATAAGTCATTGTTAAATGGAAGTGAAATGAATGTAATTCAAGAATGTGTTGTTGTGTCAAAAGATCTGCTAATGCCTATGCTTTGGTTTCCATTTCCGAAGTGTAAGTTCCCAGTAAGGATAATATAGTTAAAAAACATATCTATATAAATTTTATAAATGGGTAAAGACTAAATACAAGCACTTATATTTTTGATATATGTAACTGCTAAGGTCCAGTATTGAAATCAATAATTAATAAGGATTCGGATTTGTTTTTTCGAATGTCAATAGTGAAACTTTAAGAGAAACAAAATATATGCTACTTAATTTAATGCTTTTGAAATATTGGATAGTAGTCAAGTCTGGTAAACGAGATAGACACAATTGTGAGAATAACGTTGCGAAAGGTGTCTCTTAATACGACTGAAACAATAGGACTAGACTTTTTATCTGACGCTTGTTATTTTGCAATAGAAAACATGTTGTTGATTTTCACATATTGTCGCTCAATACCATTAAAGATCAACTACGAAATGAAAAATAATTGTTCTACTATCATTGTGAAATTACTGTTAGTACCATGGATAGTGGCAGTCATTTTCTCTCCAAAAGAAACAATTAACTAGGACTAATATTTATTTCATACATCGTATATGAATCAACTAACTGAAGGTAGTCTGTATTAATCAAAACATTTTCTTCACAGTCTATAAAATGAAATTCACTTAGAGTTTCAGGACAAATTTTAAAAAAACTTCAACTTGCAGTAGCTTTGTCGACAGTTATTCTTGGGTAGAAAATGATCAGTTATGTTTTGAGTCCACTTTCTGCGATATCCAAATGAGTTTGCAACACATTAATTTGTGAACTACTCACTATATCCGACATTATAACCATACTGCCCTTGGAAGAAGGTGTTAGTGTAGATAAGCACACGATGGAAAAACATATCACCCAGGACGAAGTCCTGGTTGATAATTGATTTACCGAGAGTGTTAATCACCCTAACAAATTCATCCAAGGGCAATATGTTTTTTATTATACTGAATGTATTATGATTCAAGTGTGCACTGTGTTATTAAAAGGACAATTGTAAAAAAATAAAGTAATGAATTAAGACAGTTTACTAATAACAACAACAAGAAGACGGAAATGATGTAGAAATACGAATCGATAAACCTCGGCCAGAGCGGGTGTTAATTGTTCCGGATCGGCAAAATTGGGTTCAGCTGGTGCTAATTTAAGGCATTAACACCCGTTGGTAATATTATCACTTGTTGCTATGGGTAGGCGGGGCCTTATGCATGTTATGAAAGGTTATTGAAAATTTTCAAATGCCGCGTGTCCAATGAAATGAAAGGATAATATAAGAAATTTGAAGAAAGTATAATAAATATTTTTATCACTGCCAAAACAATACAGAAAAACAGAAGAAGACCACTGGTTATTAAACAAAATAAAATACTCTACTGTGATACTATATTCGACAATTAAATATTCAGATCTATGAAAATAATCAAAAACAAATATAGAAAACAAATATTCAACACATTGATGCCGACAAAAAATAGTACATGAGTAACGGTATGGATGGAGTTAACAGAATAGAGAATAATGGGCCAATACTACAAAAAATGGATAAAAAAATTAGAAATAGAGAAAAAGGCCAAAAAAAAAAAAGAATAGAGAAAACTTGGGTTCAAACAACTAAAGAATGGAGACATAAGGTGCAAACATATAAATAACGGACAATAATGGTCAAAATAGATAAAGAATAGAGAGAAATTACCAAACATATGAATAATACAGAAATGAAGGTCCCAATCAAGACCGTCACGAATCACTAGAGATTGTTATCAGTTCATGTTTGTATTGTGTATTGTGTAGGGCCATATTGCCTTGTCTTCTGTATTACAGGCATACGAATGACACATGACACAACTAGATAATGTAAGTTCAGTGTTCAGCATGTTCAGTACAAGCATTGATATTTGGGGTTTGTTGATTACTATACAGAGAAGACAGAAAATCAATCAAATCAAGATTTTCTTTCAAGTAATGCTGTATACCATCAATATTTAAAATTTGAATTTTAATGGAAGAAATACTTATCCAGTTAGAATTTTCATGATAATTATGCATTGTATTCAAGGAGTTTAGTAGAGAGATAAAATGGTTTCTCTAGAGCCTGACATACATATAAAAGTGAACATTGTTCCTGAAGAAAAGATTACCACTGTTTTTGTCGATGATATTATCAACTGGCAGCTACACCTTTTTGATCATATAAACTGATAATTAACATTGTGTAAAACATCTACCTCTAGTACTGTATCATTTTACATCTTTGAAATGTAGGAAAACTACCTAAGATGGTATATAAATCAAAAAGTACCTTTATCTGAATTTTAGTTGCATTGACTGGTATATCAATTAGTACTGATATGATTCCTGCTGTTGAGACATTTAAACGAATGTCGTCTAAATGGTAGTTTTGTTCTGCAGGACCGTAGTAGTATTGAGGTGTAGTCGATGGAATCGGTTCTTTGGAGAAGACTGTGATTTGTAAACTACCTAGTGCATTAGCTGTGATAGGAGTGCCATTAATTTCTGTAAGTTGAGCCTAAAATAATTTGGCTGTATCTTAAATAACGAAACAACAGCAGAAGGCACTCACAATTAGTTGATTTTGAATACCGTATGATAATTTCACTCTTTACCTTTCAATCTGAAAATTTAAGGTAATAGATATAATAAAAAAATAATCAGAAAAAAAATGCAAATATATCAATCGGAATCATGGACTAAAAGTTTTGCATTCATTTGTTAAATAATAGAAAAATAAACTTGGAAGGATAGAATAATGTTAAAATGAATATTTTTACAGTTTTGATGGCATTTTTCTGTTGGTTCAATTTGTATTTCAAGGGTTCGTCATCACACATTGATTTATTCAGTTCGGATGCAATTTCAATTGAATAATTGATTCGTGAAATCAAGATCAAAACAAACAACCATGAAAACTATAAAAAGATAATACGATACTAAAGTGGGGGAATGACCATACAAATTCTTTAACGAAAAATAAATCCAAGAATTCACAAAAAAATAAGGATTGTGAAACACAAATATATAAAACAACCATGGAATAATATTTTGTTCATGCCCCAGTCACCAACATTAGTAGACCTGAAATGGCCATTTTGATCAAAACAGCTCTTAAAAGACTGAACAATAAATTATTAAGGCAATTTTAGATTTATCCACTGCGGTAAATTCAGTACTGTTCAGCCAATTTTCTTGCAGTCATTTAAGATCTGTTCAGTCTAGATGCAGACTGTTCAGTAGTTGTTATTTGCTTGTACATATCAACAACAAACGGAATTGTCTGAAAAGCTACTGATCAATACTGAATTGACTGCAAACGAATTGTCTAAACAGAACCGAATTTACCGCTGTCAATAAATCTGAAACATGTCCTAATAATTTATCGTTCAGACTATTTGGATGATGTTAAGATCACAATGACCGTTTTAGACTAAATTTAGTTTATTGGTGCAAGTTGTGCATGTCAAGTAACAATCCTTCGATGAGTTAATGTTATTAATAGTTATAAACAAGGCAAGGGCGAAATATCATTTTTTGGTCAACTGTAACACACCGGTGTTCCGAAATTGTCAACCAAATCACCATTGCGTCCATAAAATCGCTGAAGAGATGACTCCAATTTAATCAATTATAAGTATTGGTTCAAATACTTCGTTTTAAGCAAAACCACTCTATCGGTAACATTGTGTAGGTAAATGCAAGGTTATGAATATTGTATCCACTTGGAAATATGTGTTCTTCGTGAATAGTTCCAAGAATGTTGCACATGAAAATGTAAAGTCCACAATGGGAAAATTAATGTCATCTAATTTGCCGCTATGTTAAGTTTTGCAAACGACTTTCAATGTCAATTTATTAATAAAAAAACAAGTATATTTGATCTATATATATAAGCGCTATAACTGAAGGATTTTTGTCCTATCGTGATATTCTTGATTAACTATTTGCATTTGATAAATAAATACTTACGTGTACTCTATATGGAAGACCTGGTTTAAATGTGTTTTTTGTAGTTGGTAAGAACTGTACTTTTTTGTCATGGTCACTAAATGTTACTTCTTCGGAACCGGACAAAGTAATATCAGTCAGAGTTTCGGTTAAATTGGCTTGAACAACCAAGTAATGTCCAGTTGATTTCGAAAAAGAAGCTTTTATAGTTGCCATTGGTATAACAAACCTCGCTCTTCCATCCGACTAAAATAAATCTAATATTGTATGATACTGTAGATGCACTAGTAAATGAATTCTAGTCTTAAACGGTCATTTTGATCTTGCTTTTATCTGAAAAGTCTGAAAAAAAATTATTCGGCCATGTTCCGTCTTTCAGTCAATTTTCAAAATCACTGTGGTGCATTCTGTACTGTTCAGACATTTTGCTTGCAGCCAATTCAGTACTGTTCAGACATTTTGCATGCACACAATTCAGTACTGTACAGTAGTAGCTTTTCAGACAATTCAGTACTGTACAGTAGTAGCTTTTCAGACAATTCAGTACTGTACAGTAGTAGCTTTTCAGACAATTCAGTACTGTACAGTAGTAGCTTTTCAGACAATTCAGTACTATACAGTAGTAGCTTTTCAGACAATTCAGTATGATGTTATAAATAATAAACAGATCTGCATTTGTTTGCACCTGTCCTAAGTCAGGAATCTGATGTTCAGTAGTTGTCGTTTGTTGATGTGGTTCATAAGTGTTTCTCGTTTCTTGTTTTTTATATAGATTAGACCGTTGGTTTTCCCGTTTGAATGGTTTTACACTAGTACTTTTTGGGGCCCTTTATAGCTTACTGTTCGGTGTGAGCCAAGGCTCCGTGTTGAAGACCGTACTTTGACCTATAATGGTTTACTTTTATAAATTTTGACTTGGATGGAGAGTTGTCTCATTGGCACTCATACCACATCTTCTTATATCTACTTAATTAAATGCAAGCGAATTATCTGAACAGTGCTGAATTCACCGCAGTGGTTAAGTCTTAAAAGTTTGATAAGAGCTGTTCAGATCAAATGACCGCTTCTGATCAAAATTGGTTTACTAGTTTTTCAATAACACTATATAAAGTTCTTTGCATAATTTACCATTCCCCATCAAATCATACACAAAAAATCGTACCCATGCCACCGTTTTAACCTCTACCGTTTTGTACTATTCCTAATATCTACAAAAGAACCGTTCTAAATTGAGACCAAAGATTGAAATTGCCAATATGCAACGTATCTTCATTAGTAAATAACGTCTTTTATAGTTTGTTATAATATAAAGATAGAGATTTTATATGATTCCTAATAAGACAAATATCCACAAAAGATGAACGGACTAAGATAGAAACAACCCAACAATGTGTTAAATTCATTCTATTAATTTTCAGACTATACAGTATTAGAAAACAACACAAATAAAATGTAAGGCATTGTAAACGTTTAAAAAAGTAAAACAAAAATACCTAACTCCAAGGTTAATTCAAAAGGGGGAAGTTCATAAAAACTTTTAAAAAATCCAACGCTATCAATCAACGGAACAAATAAAAAAAACTGTCACATTCCTGACTTGGTAAAGGCATTTTCCGAAGAAAATGGTGGGTTAAACCTGGTTTTATTGCTATTTGACCTCAAACTTGAATGACAGTTGTTTATAGTTCCGTTGTATTGACAAAATTGACAGACATAATAGGTTTATGTGACAATAATTGGGATCCAGCAGCTAAAACCGTGTAAACTAATGACGTTTTTTTTTTCTCATTAGTCCGTGGTATTACCGAAATTGATTATGTCAGTTTAGATTATTACTCCCAATATCTGTAGTTTCGGTTATAATTGTTTTTTCCCAATATCTGTAAATATTATTCCTAATGTCTCTTATATAAATTAAAATTGTTATTCTCAAAACCGATATTGTCGGCTAAAATTGGTATTCCCAGTATCGACGATTACAATCAAAACGGTTATTCAACGATCATGTTAATTAAAAATTGTTTTCCAAATATCTCTAATATTGTTTAAATTGTTAGTCCCAATATTGACCTTTTTAATTAAAAGTAGTATTTAAAATATCTCATATATTGTTAAAATGGTTATTTCCTATATAGATTATGTCAATTATAGCTGTCAAATTCATGTTCACCGATTTGACTCAAATTCTCATATTAGATTTATAACATACTAAAACTTATATCCAAATCATAAAAAGTATAAAAAAAACATTTATAATGCATGGGCTCGATAATATGTATCCCCATTTCGTGTGTAATTTAGTCTAGACGCAATCTAATTAACCATCAAGGTGACCTCCGAAGTCTGCCGACGGTCATTTAACCCGATATAAACATAATTATAGATGTAAATAGATAGAGAACTCGTGCAATTGGATTTTTCTAGGTCTGTTTGATTTCATATTATAGGTTAAAATATATGTCGAATCAGTCAATCAAATGGTTTACCCTTGTTTCACTTTCAATGTTGACATTGTTTTCCTTTTAGTAACTGAACACACCTAATTCATGCGTAACCCATCGCTAGCTAAGGGGTTAACTTGAAGGTCACATGAATAAGGATTTAATGAGGTCGAATTATTCACCTGCAAGGGAATAATTCATCAGCGATGTTTCTTAGCTTATTTTGACAAAATTGAACAAAACTGGCATCTAAAAGCGAATTATCATTTCACTATTTAACTTTAATTAATGATTGAACAAAAAAGAATCATATTTTAATTTTTTTATAGCTAATGCCCCATTAAACAAATGATTTTCCCAGTATCGCACAATTTCAGTTAAAATGGTTCTTCCCGATATCGATTATGTCAATTAGAAATGGTTTTCTCAATATCTATAATTTCAGTTAAAATGGTTATTCCCCTATATCGATTATATCAGCTTAACTTTACAAAATCGAATCCCAGTTCTGGTGGTGACGATGATTTATTTGTTTGCTAATAAAAATTGAGTACTCCCAGTTTTCAAATTGTTATAAAATTTCAAATGGTAAAACTAATTAAAATACTACAATTCCCAATAATCATTTGTTCAATTTCATTATCATGAATTCTAACATTCGTCATTGCGATTTAGAAATACATTGAGAGTACACATGTATTGTATGTTCTGCATACATTCAGATTCAGACTATTCATGAATTGCGTGAAGTGCTTGCCACTGACGTGTAGCAAACAACAATTAAATCAGATTTGTATATAAATGTGGTTTATATTTTTACCAATGAGAAAAAAAAACATTTTAATAGGTCTGCAAATTTGATATGAACTTCCGATCTGTAATATTGGACTGTGTTGAGCAGAGTAGTAAAGTTATAATAATAATATCGCTTAAGTAAAAAGTCATACATTTTAAAAACGTTGATATTGTATAAAACATACCCCCATTGTTATATTATGCAGCCGAACAATTGCAACAGATCCTTGATAGTTCATTGAGCCGTAGGAATACTGTAGTTTAGCCTCTACCTCGACATTGCCACTGACTGGTTTTCCATAGCTATATCTGGAAAAAAAATTAAATTTGTTATACAATGTCATTACAAAGAAAGTGAGGTTTGTAAAAGGATTGCTAATGAGTAAGTTTCCATGTTATATTTTCATTACTTTAATCTCTGATCCTAAGAAAATAAGTCATTGCATTTAAATCTGTATCGCATTTTATATTGAGCCTCTATGATTAGGTCAAAGAATTAAAAAGGTTATAAAGGTAATATACATGTATATGAGCACATATGAAATTGGACATATAATACAGAATTTTCTGAACTCATATTTAACAATACATACTGCGAAAGTTTTTCAATTTTATACAAACAATTGTTTTGCATGCAGTTATTTTATCAGTGATTGAAATACAAATTTTCATACTTTGCCTCGACAATTCCTTGAACTTGAGAAGCATTAGTTAAGATGTAGGAAGGAAGACGGACTGTCACTTCAAATTTTGGTAAAACTACAAAAATATATACACAATTAAGTTGTAATCGAAGGCTCAATTTTAACACAATACTACACGTACACTGCATAAGGCATCATCAACACAATAAGTGCCTATTTGTGCAACAGGATCCACTTACCCTTCCGGAGCACCTGATGTAACCCCATAATTTTTGCCTTAGATGGGGTCATGCGTTGTTCAGTATATTGTTTTATGTGGTTCTTTATAGACGGTCTTTTTGTCATTTTCCGTTTTATTGTGCTATGTTTTTGTCGGAATAACTTCGACATATGGATTTTGATTGTCCCTGTAGTATATTTCACCTTTTTTCTTCACATTGTCTTGCCTTGTTTTCGAAATAATATTCTTTTGGTAAAAACAGCCACTAAGTGAAAATATTTTCAGCTTTTCGGCCTGTACTAGTAGTTGTACATGCAATTTAACTGCGATTGTAATACTGCGTATTGCCCAAACAGCTTTGTATCATAAACATGTATATCTGTCGAATATATTTTACTATTTTGTCTTCCAAACGGTTATTTCATCGAAACGTGTTAAAGGATATGAACAGACAAAAAGCAAAGGAACAAATATTTATCAATTCAAAATACAGTTTTAATGAATTAATGAGTGAAACATTTTTCATGCAATTGCACGATAAATGTTACGAATGTCTCACGATTTTACATAAATTTATTCTTGGCCGTCTAGTGCAGCTTCAAAAACAATCTAAGCTATCTGGTGGATAGTTGTTTCATTGAAAATCATTCCACATCGTTTTATTCTTATTAGATATATTCTATGAAATGTCTTACCGTATCGGTCAACTGTAACTGTCCTGTCTGACGATACTACCTATAAATTATTTAGAATACAATAAGCTTTTAAAATTGCAATTGGAAACTGTGAAATAATTTAGAATTGAATTAGTATCAATGTTTAAATATATTAATCTTATATCTTTTAAGTACACAGCATGTATGTAAATACATAACACATTAATATAAAAAAAAAACAACATACATGTGATGTGGCATTAATTGTCCAGTCACCGAGTACAGGATTATCTGTCATCACCATGGAACCAGTATAAACTCCACTGTCATCGCTGACATTTTGCCACTGTTTTATCAAATTTCCCTTAGGATCCTGAGCAATTATTTTTAAATCTATGATTATTAATATCTAAAATACGTGAATCACTATAGACAAGAATTGTATTATCACTTTTTAATTCATTCACTTTATACTATCCGGTAAACAGTTTATGTGTATAATTTGTTACTTGGCCCTTTAATGGTATACTTTACGGTAACAGTATTGCTCAGTATTGAAAGCCGCACAGTAACCAATGGTTGTCATATAACTTTTTTGTCTAACGATCAAATCTTTCAATTTGTTATGATGTAAACAATTGTCTAACTCTAAGATTCATGAACTTATTTGATAAATGGCTCGTAACGCGTACAGTGGATTCATTTATTTTTGTGTATACTACTTTTCGTTCATGCAAAATAAATTGTGTTTTCGTGGCTATTTCGTTGCTTTGCCTAAGTCTGCATGCATGCCAATAGAAAATTTGCACTTCGTTGACTATTTAAATTCGTGGTTAATATTTACCCACGAAATCCACGAAAATTGGTATTCAATGATGAATCCACAGTATATGTTTCATTTGTCGTAGCAACAATATCAGCTACCGTTTATCGGTAATCATATCAACGACTTATCATGATATTTGTACTTGCACAATACGAAAGGTTCAACCAGTGCATCAAGAACTGCTTATCTTTCAGATCATTTTAGATCAATGGCCCAATTTTAAGGTCCTGTTTGTGTTGATCTTCAGTTTTGTTGACAGTCGTTTTTCTTTGGTGTAAACTGTGTACTTTTGTGAGTTCCTTCGTTTCGAGACATACTGTTGTGCAAATATTCTTAAAGCCATACCATGTTTTAGATATCAGATGATTTTCCCCCTTAAGCAAGTTAGAGAAACCTTAACTTTAATTGGATAGAATAGGTAGAACAGACTTCCAACGAATTGTAGACATTGGGAAAGTTTGATAACCAGTTAAACTACCAACTAATAAATTAAACGAGTACAACGGAAAGATGAAGAAATATATAATTCATATAATTTGCACAAGCAGATGTACTTATTGTTTGTGGTATTCAGTTGCAGTCAAATGAATTTATTGCCCACCTTTCTTTTTATGAAAGGTAAAGTACAATTCAACAAAGATGACAACATGACTGGAAGAGTTAAATCCTAAAAAACTTACATGCATGTATATATCAAAAGGACCATAATACACCTTGTGGTCGGTGTATAAGGCAAATACTCGAAAGTTAACTGTAATGAAATAAAGAATTATACACGTAACATTTGATCGCTAACACCACTAGTAAATCAACCCACCATTGTTTTCTTAAAATGTCCTGTACCAAGTCAGGAATATGGCAGTTGTTATCAAATAACCCGTTTCTATGTATGTTGGCGTTTTTTTTTTTTTTTTTTTTTTTTTTTTTGTAGCAGATCAGAGTTTCTGTTGTTCCGTTGTTTTCCTCTTATAGATGATGTGTTTCCCTCGGTTTTGGTTTGTGACCTGGATTTGTTTTGGTTATGACTATTGTATACCTGCCTTTTTAAACAATATAAATTAAACAGTATACGTACATTTTCTGAAAATATTTTTTATCAGATTTATGGGATTTATATACAGGGACAAAAGCGGGATTGGCGAGAGAGAATAAATGTAATTTATGTTTCCCTATCTGCGTTTATCTATTTTTGGGGATTGTTAAAGAGATCGTCATTGTTGGATCACTTATGATGAAAATTCGACAATTAACTGTCACGTTATCAGTAATTATAATTACGTTTCTGTAGTTTAGCAAATATTTATCTGTATACATTTGTAACACGTATTTTTACAAAAATTGACCGATTACAGGATAAAAAAGACTGAACAAGACTAATTAATGTATTGTTCAGTCGTTTGAGAGCTATTAAGATCAAATGGTTTACTAGCGTCCCAAGGTAAAACTTGTCTATACTTGACTCTTACTAGCCCAAGCCCTAAAACCTAACTCTAATCTAAACCAATCCATAACTCAAACAGATCCCCTATCCCTCAATCGAAACCAAACCTTTAGGTACTGGGTCTCATAAAGTAAATGCATTGCCGTTATATGTACGTACTTGTTTGTCCTGCTTTGTATATTCCCTTATCAGTTTGGATGAACAAGGATACAGTTCTTACACGGTATAATATATATGTCTCTTCGGTGAAAGACAAGCCTCCAGTTCCTCTAATAATAAGCTTACCAGCTGCTTCCAAAGAATCCGGTACCTAGAATGATATCATACAATATTTATGAATAAGTGTAGCTTCTCGTTTAAAAATACCGTTCAAATTCATATTTCGATGACAGGAAATTTTAATTGCACTTATGACAATTGTCTTCAAGTGGCATTTAATAGTTTTACATTATTGTCGACAAGTGCCAATTAATTGTAAATAATAGAACTCATTAACATTACAACAATAACTGTTGCCATCAATACCTATAGTCTACCTACGTGGACATTTATTCAAGAAATGAACATTCAACAGTATTTTTAATTTGATGTATATATCGCTATCAGAGTAATTTTTTTTTCCTTTAAGGGGAAAATGAATCACTGAAATCAACTCTCCTTTTATATTATATGTAAAGATTTGTAAAGCATACACTTGTCTTTTTAAAATATCACGTGCTCATTAGAGCATGATAAACATACTTTCCAACAGATGCTTATTTGTTATAGATTTTATATCAACTGCTAATTTAAGGATTTATATGAACTATTTTTAATTGATTCACGTATTTAGTGCTCTCACGATTATAATCCATACTATAAGATTTTTCTATTTTAGAATGAAAATTTGAATTTGTCCTACTATTTTTTCGAAAGGGAAATTGTTGGTGTCAATTCTCGTATTTGAGCTTATTGCGGTCGAGCGACACTGATGAGTCTTATGTAACCAAATTATCAGCCGGGTATCTTTGATGATTTTTGGAAATGTTTTGAATCTTTGCACAAAATTAGCTTTAATTGCTGTCAAAAGGTTTCAATTCAAAATTGTATAATGATCACAAATAAGTAATTTCATACAAAATTCCAACTAGTTAGTCAAAGCTGATAATATCCTTATCGATACATGTGGTTTTGACGTTTTGTGTCATCGTTTTCTTTTTCCGAAGTTTTCATAGCTGTCAAATTCGAATATGAGCTTCATGCAATGGATATATGATAATTGATATCATTAAGATGACCGTAAATTGTATCTTACATGTAAACTTAATTGGTTCGTAGACTCTGAAAAAAAAAAGGATCCTGATGTTATAACTGAAATGTTATATTAATTGGGTTTTCCCGAAATTTATATGTTTTTTTTTTTTTTTTTTTTGCATTTTCTTATCTGAATGTGACATAATGGAGTCCAGAACATCCTTTTATAATAAAGATATAAAAGGGATTAAAAATATATTTGAAAAGAACAATACAGTCCACAAACTACCTACATGTATACTCCTCAAAAATCCGATACCCTCTTTTGATTTTTCAACCCTGTATACCACCATTCCCTATGTGAAATTGAAAAATCGTGTAAAAGAAATAATCAACAATGCTTTTCAACATAAAAATGGTAGCATACGCTATAAATTTATTACTTTGGAATACCATACGGCATGTTTTGTTAATAGTGAACCAAAAAGTAAAACATGCTATACAGAAGAACAAGTGATCAGTATGCTGGAGTTTCTTATTGACAACATATTTGTTGAATTTGGAGGTAGACTTTTTCAACAAATTGTCGGCATTCCTAAGGGAACGAACTGTGCGCCTCTCCTTGTCGACCTCTTCTTATTTTCATATGAGTCGGAGTTCCTTCAGACACTCGTCAAAAACAAGACGATCAAAGAAGCCAGATCATTTAATTTCACATTCAGATATATTGATGATGTTCTTTCCATTAACAATCCAAACTTTTCAGAGTGGGCTCCATTAATACATCCTCCAGAACTAGAAATTAAAGAAACAACAGACACGGCTTCCTCTGCCTCTTTTTTAGACTTATACCTCGAATTTGACATCAGCGGTCATCTCGGTACCAGTATCGATGACAAACGAGACGATTTTAATTTTGAAATTATCAATTTCCCCCACCTTAGTAGCAATATACCAACTTCACCTGCATATGGGATATACATTTCCCAACTAATTCGGTATTCAAGAGCTTGCAGTTGCTACTCAGACTTTGTAAGACGTCACCAGTGTCTGAACAGAAAGTTGATGAACCAGGGGTATGTCAAAGAACGTCTCGTCTTTTTCTTTAAAAGTTCATCGGAAGATACCAAGACCTTGTTGATAAATATTCCGTATCAACTTCACAAATAAAACACGATGGTCTGGAAGTATAGATTCTTGGTGTTGACATTTTTTATCATCTTAATAACGTGTTATAGTATTCTTTTATTTGTCTTTGTTAATTATTACTGTAACTGTTATGTCTAGTTTTGGTAATATCCATTTGACGTGGCTCGGTACTTATACATCACGTCATTGTGTTACTGTGCTATGGTAAATTTTTGTATTCTTGTCTTTCGGTTTTGATTATGTGCTTTGTCTATATGCCTTTTTGTTTTTCTTTGTTGACATATTTGTTTGTTTTTATAGTGATTAAGATCATAACATTGACATTTTTACCTATTATGTCTGTTTGTTTTGTTCACACATCGTTGTCAATATAATGAAATTTTAAGTGAAAGGTTTAGCTAGCTATAAAACCAGGTTTAATCCGCCATTTTCTACATAAGAAAATGCATGTACCAAGTCAGGAATATGACAGTTGTTATCCATTCCTTTGATGTGTTTGAGCTTTTGATTTTGCCATTTGATTAGGGACTTTCCGTTTTGAATTTTCCTCGGAGTTCAGTATTTTTGTTATTTTTCTTTTTACCCATAAAAAACAACATCAACCAAAAAGACTACAAAAAAGACAACAGCTACGAACAATACACGGGCCATATAGCCTGATTTGGTTAACGCAAAAAAACGTGGTGGGGTTGCACAATGTTTACGTTTGGACATTCGTCTTTACCTATCTATACCATATGTTGTTAAACTAAACACACTTACAAACCTGTATGGTACAGCTACCAACACGATTCACACTGACTTAATCAAGCAAATAAAATACGAAACATAATTTTGAAAACAGGTTCAAAATATGATACAAGAGAAAGCTAGCCAAAGCTGTTGGTTCAATACTGCTGCCCAAGAAAACACACAAACAAAATAGAAATAACACTCCCAACAGGCTTCATACATGCTGTCTCATCCTTAAATTCAATTGAAATCGTGTTTGGGAAAGTCAAGTATTTAGAATCGTCAAACATTCATTATAAGAAACTTTATGACTAAGTTAGTTAATATTAGTTAATTTATAACACATGTTGCAGCCCTTTCTGTTAAACATAAGAATGTTCCCTGGTTTGAATATATCATTTTTGTAATGATTCAGTTTTGTTTGCACCATTTCAATGAATAGTAGTATGAGACAATATAATTTTTAACGAGAAACATTATATTTACAGATACAATGCTGAAAACGAATATCAATCTGTTTGAAAGAATTCAAAACAAGTGGGTTAAAATGTTTTTCTTTAATTTTCAGGAAAGTTCATTAGTATACAGAATTTCTGAGTTAAAATGTAGTCAATGACCTAAATTATTAATTACCTCTTTTAAATGTTCCCGATGTCTGACTAATCAATGAACTATTTATAGTTGTGACCAATTTAGCTTTAATCGTAACATCACTGGAGGCATTAAATATAGTCACGCTGACATCAAAGTTTTCTCCAGGTTGTATTTGTTTTGGTGTTAGGATAAGGTATGAGCTTAAAAGCCAAACAGAAGTAAATTAATCAAATATGTAAAAGCTGGAAGTTTTTTGTCTCTTTTACGTCATATTCCCTCAGCTTCCAAGAGACGTATTTATAGTGTCAAAGGTTCTACATTGCCAATTTTATATCAATTGTTTTGGAATCACATTGAAAACTGTTAACTTGGAAATACAACTCGGTTTATTAATGCTTAGCAGTAGACGATCGCTTTGTTCAGAATCTTTACAATATCAACCATTTTATATACCAACATATTCTGTTTACCAGTACTGGACTTCAATTTACTTTTTTCAATAACAAGTATGGTCTATTGTTATTGACATTCATCCATGCAGTTTAATAGAAAAGAAAGGATATGGGTTATCCATTCATGACACAAAATCAGTATAAGCACAGAAAAAAAAAGCAAAGGTACAGCGTTTATACTGCTGTTCTTCATCTCAAAGTAGCAAAATACTCTCACCTCACTGCAAGTTTACGACCACTCATAGCACCGGTTTGAGCAGAATTTGTATGTTTACCATAAAACAAATAGGTAATGTATCACTTTTTATTCCCAATCTTATTAATATTGTAGTTGATTTTTATGACTGTTGCGCTCTTGTTGATGCTAATCATGTAGCAATGTAACCAAAGATGAGATTACAACTAAATGTACAAGATGTTAAAAATATATACACGGCGGTCAATATCTATTTATATGATATTACAATAATGTGTGACATTTGATTTTAAGCAACCATCAGTCATGAAATGTGTGCCATTTGACGTTAAGCATGCATCATTCATGAAATGAGTGACGCTTGTCGTTAAACAGCCATCAATCATGAAATGGCTGGCGCTTGACGTAAAACAACCATCAACTATGAATTGGGTGCCGTTTGACGTTAATCAGCTATCAATTCTGAGCTGTGTACGTACCGCTTGACGTTAAGCACAATTAATCAATCATTACATGACTAAAATAACTGTTCAATTGTTCAGCAATATCATGGACCACAAGAATAATCATTGTTAATGTTTTGGTAGAAACAGAAACGTTTCGAATATTTTAGAAATAACTATGGAATATGGCAGTTGTTATCAAATAGTTCGTTTCTATGTATGTTGGCGTTTGTTTTTGTTGCACTTCAGTGTCCCTGTTGTTCCTTTGTTTTCCTCTTATAGTTGATGTGTTTCCCTCGGTTTTAGTTTGTAACCCGGATTTGTTTTCTCTCAATCGATTTATGACTTTTGAACACCGGTATACAACTGTTGCCTTTATGTTAGAAGCTCATGAAAAACAAAATTATAAAACAATTATAATCACTTAAATGAACTCACTTTTTAGCATGTCCAACTGATAACAGCGTTGCAAGGATAACTAAAGGAAGCATTCCAGATTTCTTCAAAACAGATCTCATATAGGATTACAGAAGTAGATTTCACTCAAATTCTTATGGTTAATTCAAATTAACTCATTTATAACCAGCTGAAAAGGACCGTAAAATCAAAATAACCTCTGATATGATCGATAAATTGTGCATCTACATTTCATGAACAGTTGCGTAAGTAATTAGACAGATAAGTGTATAAATGAATATCTCTGTGATACACTCCATTGTAACTGTATGAAGGACATACATATAACAATACCAGGATTAACTTCCTCTATAGGCAGTGTTGATCGCCTGTCAAATATGCATACTAACGAGTAATTGATTATTTAAATGTCATTTAGATTTGCATGCAGAACCCTTAGTAATGCAAAGCAGAGATAAATTTAGCAGTAGTTAAACATTTGGTTCAAATACGTTTGGCAGTTTGTTATTGATGTTTTTTTATGCCTTTTTGGGGTAATGGTGTCATATAATCGTTAATCAAGTTTTAGTAAAGGCACCCCGGTCGGATACTTAGATTTTACATGCTGGTGTGTTTGAAAGCTATGTTCCAATATTGAAGGTTAAAGCTAAAGGAAGATTATACAGCAATATTACATTCATTTTGCCAGCGCCAATGCTACTGGTCTAATAGTGTAGCTTTGGGTTTTTTGATTTACTAGAAACAGATCTACGATATTTACATAATCAAAAGATACCATTTCTAATACAATAAAGTGTGTATTTAACCCAAAACTGGTTACAACTTACATTACCCAAAGGTAACCTTATATGTAAATATTGTTTTTTTCAAATGTTCTCTTTCTCAATTTCTCCTGTTAATTATGTTAAAGGTTATTATAGAAACACAAGCCATATAATGGTAGGTGATACGTTTCTTTTTATTATTAGTTTTACATTTGTCTTGTCGTGGCCTTTTAAAGCTTGCTATGCGGTAGGGTTTGGCTAATTGTTGAAGGCCGTACGTCCGCCTATAGTCGTTCATGTCTACGCCATTTGGACTCTGGTGGAACGTTGTCTTATTGTCGATCATAAAACTACGTATGCAGACTAATATTATTCTTTTCATGAGCCAACAAGACCACCCACAGGAAAAAGAGTAATCATAAGTCGAAAAAAAGGTAAACAACACCTCTTTTAAAAGAAAAATTGGACGCACAACTGCCAAAATAACATTACACAGAAATATAATCACGGAGTATGACGAATATCACATGTTTACTACTGGGGTGTTGTTACCTTCGATGAGTCCATACGTATGTCAACAGTGGTATTGCTCCGATGTTGTTAAAAGTCATCAAAGATACCAGGCTTAGAATTAAATACGCTAGGCGCGCAATGTGTCTGCGTAGGACTCATCAGGGATGATCGAACATGTTGAATTAAATCAGTTAAATCATAAAAATATGCTAAGGGTCAATCAAAAGACAAAAGTAAAATAAACACTATTGACACAAAGGACAGATGAAGAAATACAACCCTGACAAAATTGAGCACGGAGCATTATGAAACCAGGTTGTTCCATCCGTTGTATAGAAGTATGAAAGCAGGAAACATTCGTGGACGTAAAGTTAGTCAAACAAATAAATCTACATTTGTAAACATTTAACGTTCATCAATGTATCTACTCATGCCAATACCGACAAACTGAGAACTTGACTGATTCCAATTTCCTCGTACCTGTTCGCCGTTACATGTAACACAATTATCATACCAGTGACAATAAATTTCACAAAAAGGCTTACTGTGCAAAATGTATCTCTTTATTCAACTTTCTCTTTGGAAAGCTTTCTCCACTGTAATAACCTATGTGTATTTATAAATATAAAAGACTGGCAAAGGAAGCACACTTTATAAAGGTCTTTCAGCCAAAATTAAACGGATCTACGTAAACACGTTTGATTTATCTCCCCTTACCATTATTGTAACGTAATGAACGTTACCAACGGTAGTGTCGTCAAGGACATTGTTAAATCGTCGCCTGAAGATTGCCAGAAGACATGAAAGCGCTAGAGACATTATTTTAACGAACTGTTTTGATATTTGATGTGAAATGTAGTCTGCGAATTTTAAATTTTAATATATACATTCTGTACACCGTATTTATTTACTTTTGCTATATATTATCATATATTTAGCTTCTCAAATATTTCATCTTAAGGGTTCATAATTCATTGTATTTCATGATTATTGAAATATGTATCATACATAGTTGAACCTGTACATAAAAGTTCTCATTCTGTCATGAGAAATTTTACCTTAAAATGAGGTGAAGTTCAAAATGCATAGATATTACTTCGGTTGGACAAAACACCTAACAAGACGAAAGGAGATCGTTTATGTCAACACAGCAAGCGTTTCCACCTACGCATGCATTACCAACCATAAAATGTTAATTCCATCAAATTTAACAAATGAGAATGAGACTTATTCGGTATATTTAATGAATCAGATCAGAGTTTCTTAAAATCTAAGTCATCAAAAGCATGTCTATTGTGAGTTGAGACACAGGGTCCGATCATTTTGAAATTCTGTTTGATTTTTGACGTATACAATGAATTATTCACTTAATTCTGATTCTTAACTAGATATGTACATGATGTATTCCTTACCGTTTGGTTAACTTTCAAACACTGATAACAAATTATGCAATACTTGTCCGTAATACAATGTTCAAATAGATGAACCCGGAAATATCCTTATCTTATGTGCATGATTAAATGGAACTCCGTACAGTTTAAGAAACTTGTTTTGAATATGGTTGGTTGTTGAAATGAACTTATATCTATTTACGTTTCCTTGTCCGTACAGATATTTCTATATTATCTAGTAAATTCTCTCAAAATAATCAAAGATCTAGGGATATGGGAACAGCCATCATTTTGTTTCACTATACACATTTCATCTAAAGTATGTTCCTTGTTATTTAAATACGACTTTCAATACATAATTTGCAATGGCAGTGCAAATCTTTAAAACCTCGCGTTTCAATTATGTATTCAATAATTAACTATTTTCACAACTTTGAATTTTTCGAAATACTAAGGATTTTCTATCCCAGGAATAGATTACCTTACTGTATTTGGCAAAACTTTTAGGAATTTTGGGTTTTCAATCAATGCTCCTCATCTTAGTACTTTATTTGACTTTTTTAACTTTTTTGATTCGATCGTCACTGATGAGTCTTTGGTAGACGAAATGCGCGTCTGGCGTACAAAATTCCAATGCTGGAACTTATGATGAATTTTTTACAACCACTGGGTCGATGCCACTACTGGTGGAGTTTTTCTCCCCGAGGGTATCACCAGCTCAGCAGTTAGCACTGCTGTGTTGACATGAATTATCATTAGACCAGCGGTAGAAACATAAAAAGATAAATCTAATGCATCCATCGAACACACGGCTAAATTATATATTACTGAAAAGGGAAAATTGTAATCTTTCAGATTAATGATGCCGTATATCTGAGAAATGGTCAAAAATTTGTATAATGGGGGTCAAAGGTCAATGATTATATATTTCAAAATAATGTCTCAATTGTGAATTGTGGGTTAAATTCAGGAATTTAAAATATATGGAGGAAATCATTTTATTCAGCATTGATGATGTTTGTAAGTGATACCAATTTTCTTTTCGGATAACGGGTTTCTAACGTTTTAATTTACGTTTTTCAATAGCTAAGAATTTTGTTTATTTGCGACTTCATTTTGTTTCCATACAAGGATATTAACCTTGAACTTCGATTATACAAGTTTACATAAAAATGAAGTCTTCGAACGAATTGTTATTTTGCAAAACGTTAACACCAAGTAAAGGGGGGTACGCAAATTTTATTGAATTCAGTACGACTGGCTATTTTTGTTAGTTTTTGACATTTTCATATTACACAAACACTGTCTATGATATTTCTGTTATAACATCAAAATGTATTCGTATTAAGTTTATAAAATATATCAGTATTTATATTAGCATTATATCAACGTTTCTTGGCGTTATTGGACATTCAGAATGTGTCAACCGCCTTATCATAAGAAACGGAAATAGTTTTTGTGTCAAACTTATACAAATGATATAAAAACAGAATAGCAAGCACTGAATGTAAAATAATGTTTTTTAACGTTATTAGAATGTTTAAGACGTAAATAAGTCAGATAACCAAGCATCATCATCAATATCTGTCAGGTGTGTATTGATATTTCGACAAAGGTATGATACTGGACATTGACAAAGTTCAAAACAGGAAAAAATATGTTCACACTGATTTTATTCTGCACGTGAACTTCAAATAAAGGCAACAGTAGTATACCGCTGTTCGAAATTCATAAATCGATTGAGAAAAAACAAATCCGGTTTACAAACTAAAACTGAGGAAAACACATCAAATATTAGAGGAGAACTACGACACAACAGAAACACAACATTAAAATGTAACACACACAGAAACGAACTATAATATAACAATGGCCATTTTCCTGACTTGGTACAGGGCATTTCAAGAAAAGAATGGTGGGTTGAACCTGGTTTTGAGGCTAGCCAAACCTCCCGCTTTTATGGCAATGCTAAATATAACATTAAAATGACAACATTACATGACAGGACTACAATACAAATAAATGGGAGAACATATAGGACAGAGAAACATACGAATAATAGCTAACAAAAGGTACCAGGTTTAAAATTTAATACGCAAGACGCGCGTTTCGTCCACACAAGACTAACCACTGACGCTCAGATCAAAAAAGTTCGAAAGCCAAAACAAGTTGAAAAGCATTGAGGACCAAAAGTTCCAAAAGTTGTGCCTAATACGGCTAAGGTTTTCTGTCTGGGATAAGAATATCCTTATTATTTAGAATAATTCATACTTTTGCAAACAGTAAATTTATAAAAATGACTATATAATAGATATACATGATAACACCGAAGTGGTGACTAACTACAAAATAAAAACGGATACATAAAACAACATAAACCAGCACATAAAAATTCACAGCCGAGTTAGCCAAACAGATCAACGTACAAAGTGACGTCAAATTTGAATTTCTAAAAATTTCCCCAAAATAGGATAGAATTCAAGATTAGGTTTGTAATACTCATATAACATTTATTAATAACAATGAAAATTACAATACTAATTAATATACAATTGTGGTCGTAATTAGATAATTAATTGTATTATCTAGCTATGTCGGTGTTTCTTCTAAATCAAACTGTAAACCAAATATATCGTATAAATTTAGTTGACCCAAACTAAAATCTAATAAATGAACTGGGTGATTAATTATATTTACCATAACACACAAATACAACAGAAAAAAAATAAGATTTACAACTATAAACGATAAGACATTTGACAAAATTCGATGAGAATAACAAATATAACATCAAAACTAAATACACGAATTTTGGATAGAAAAGTACCGTGACCCGTCTTATAGCAATGCGAATTCACACTCAGCAAACAGTCACAATCGGGAATAAGTCACGTTCGGTAATTAAAAGATCAGACGACGTAATGTCAAACCACAATCTAAAACGTGATAAAAATGTCCTTAGTTAGTTTGGACAAAGACACATCGTATGGATCAACCAATTCGTGATAGTGTCCGTAAAATTTACGGAGTGTCATTTTACAAATCGTGAAGGAAATCAGATGATATTTGATCCTCAAACAAGACCGGTGCAAGACCAAACTTTCCTTTTTTTTTTGCAACCCAACTGTAGTGGCTATAAGTGCATTCATCAAGACTTTATAAAGATATGGAGATATGATATGATCCAGTGAGAAAACTATCCACAAAGCTCAAAAGAAATGGATGTAAGCAGTTATAGGAAACCGTACTGCTTTCAATAATGAGAAAACCCCATACCGTATGGTCGGCTATAAAAGGCTCCGACAAGAAAAATATGAAACCATTAAATCAAGAAAACTAAAGACTTTTAATTTATAACAAAACAATTTTCGAAAAACAAATATGACAGACTAATCAACGACATCCTCTCAAATACATGCACCTGACTACGTACAGGCACATAAATAATGTGGGGGTGTTAAACATGTTTGTGAGCGCTCAACCCTCCCCTAACCTGAGACAATGGTTTATATCATCACAACATAAGAAAAAACTATAAAAATCAGTTGAAAAGTTGTTAATGATAAAAAAGATATGTGAAATTGAAATAGATAGGCATATTGTGCCTGTTGCTAAGATTAGATGAAAGTATTTAGTTTTGAAAGTAGACCGTAAGTCGTATTGTTTAAATAATGCTTTACAAGGGGGAAGCCGGACCAAGCTGGAATCTTTACAAGTTCCCAATTTAGCACGGAACCTGTTCAGGTGGTTATGGCAACGTTTGGACTTTCCCTTCGGATCATAAAGCCTTTCTATCAGTTTTCAATTAGACTGGAGCATATGTGACAAGTGTACGATAAGGACGTGAATCTGAGACTTGGCCATTAACCCCAGCCCAGAAACATATCGTTTGTCTACTTTGTTCCGGAATTTTCATTGGAAATTTAACAACTTATCTGAAAAGAAATCGCAGCAAAACCCAAACTGAATCTGATGGAGCTTTCGGAACAAGACACTATGTTACTATAGGCATTCTTTCGACGAGGAGGTTCAGGGCGCTCTTTTGACTTTTTAATGGTAAACAGTGCATCAAAGACATGGTCTATTCATCGTCTGGTAGAGATTTTTCCTGACCTCTTTTAACTTTCATCTATTTCAACAGAGCTTGAATCAGTCATTTCAGTGTGTAGTTCAAATACAGCATTTCCTGGATAAGACAACCATCAGACGACAACTTAACGATACCGTTTGGAACGTACATCCCATTTTTTATCTTATCAAATTCATGACTTAATAGGTTTGTAAAGTATCGCCTAACCTCATCATATGAACTGCAAAACCCATGAGCATTTAATATATCAAGTAATTATATTCGTACTCATTGAAAGTATGCTTTCTGTAAGCGACATGCATTTTCGCAATTTATCTATTTTATATTTATATTTTAGGTTTGGTAGAATGGATTGAATTGACAACGAGCGAGAACATTCACAAGGCGTCGGGTAACAAACTTTTTTTTTAAATCAAGGCTTTGTATATCAAGCCTTAAGATATTAGCAGCGATGTGTAAAATTTGTTTTTCACTTATTGTATTTTTGGAATCACCAATTTCTAAATCTAAATCCAGATCTATGGTCTTTTACATCATATTTTTTCCGAAATGAAATTATTGATAGGCAACTCTTCTACAATCTTCAAATATATCTCATCTCTCCGTACTTCAGTAGCTTCAATAAATATTACTTTGCCATTGTCAGTGAAAATATTTCTTCTGGGTTTTGAGTTAGACAAATAATGAATTCATATCAATCTAAAGAAGATTTCCCTCTTGGATAACTTAACTGTGACTTTTTCTGGCAATTTTGTCACAACAGATCTGGAAAAACTTTTTAAAGATTATTGAAACACAATGTACAGAATCAAAGAAAACAATAGTAATAACCTCTCTGGTTGTAAAAAAATAACAACAAACAATTAAATTAACAACAAAGCATATAAAAGAATAGTGTAAAAACAGAAATAACCATTGAAAGCGATCTCAAATAAACGATTTCAATGTGAAAATGCTAATTGAAATTTGGCTTGCACAGTGATAGAACTGAAAGGATTGAGGATTAAATAGGAATAAAACTTTAGGACCACAATAGATTATTTTCGTAATACCAACTTTTGACTCCGGATTTTATAATTTTTCGACAGGTTGCCTACTCTGTGGTAGGACATCCTGGTACCCAGTCAAGTAAGAGCAACCAAAAGAAGTAAAATAAAACATTTAATCGATGCATTTTGGGAGGAAAGTTTACTGTTTTCCGATGACTTTTCCGTGTATAGAAAACATCAAACAGTTAATTTCCCCCTAAAATGTACCGATCGTAAGCTTGATTTAACTTCTTCAGGTTGCTATTTGTACATTCAAATATAGTCGTGATTTTGTGATAAGTAGTATTTATTAACATTTTAGTGTATCAGTGATTTTTGTTTCATACACTACATAACGCAAAAAAGGCAATTTTACGGAAATTTGACCATACGATTTTCTTACTGCATGTTTCAAAAAAAAGTTAAACATTTATTCTTTCATTGTTAATCATTTCCAGGTGCGTGTTCTTTTGATGCTTTAAACTCCTTAACTACGCCTCTTTTTAGGAATTTTTGGTCATCAATGCTCTTCTTCTTTTTACTTTATTTGGCCTTTTTAACTTTTTTGATTCGAGCGTCACTGATGAGTCATTTGTGGACGAAACGCGCGTCTGGCGTACAAATTTTAATTCTGGTATCAGTGGTGAGTTTTTTTACAACCACTGTGTCGATGCCATGGCTGATGTAGTTTTTCTCCCCGATGTTTTTCAAGTGCTCTGGTAGACTTTCCGTTTCAGCTCCTACAATAGAATCCGTCATGTTGCTCATGACAAGTGTAAATTGGTTGTACGTGATATTCGGTAATGTCATCAACAACAAATAATTTAGGAGGACCGGGTTTTTTTACTTTAATGTTCACTAATTGAACGTGAGTTAGCATGCAACAAATAAAAAAAAACAATTTATGGGTATGAAACTCTTTTCTGGGTGTACCTTTATCAGGAACGCTCAAAGCTAAATATTTGAAAGACAGGGATGTATTTATACCGAAATACGTGATAAGTTATATTATCACAAATGACCTAAAAGTAATAACCACATCAACTTAGTGTCAACTTTGCCGGATGGAGTTGAAACCTTAGTTTCTTAATAATTTATAGATTTATAAATGGACGATTTCAGAAAGGTATGTAACAATTCATGTCAATACAAAAGCACTAACTACTGAGCTGATGATATCCTCAGGGACTGAGTGTCCACCTGATATCAACCCAGTGCTATAAAAGTTAGAAAAACACTTTAAAAATGTTTTCGGTAGATGTAGACAAGTATCCTTCACTCAAAATATTATGGTTCGCACACACACACAAGAAACAATAGAACGTAGCATAAACATATACTTTGTGTTTATTATTAAACAAATAATACGTATAAATAAAATATTGTGTGTTTATCTCCTGTGTTGTAGTCTTTAATATGCCTTGGCTGTCACCTTTGTTTGAATACCGTGCACCATTGTTCCGGTGTTGGTACTTGTTTGAGTTCCTGTTGATGCGCTTGCTGGCGCATAGTTTGTCTGAAAATAAAGAAAAACAATCATAGGTTTTATCTGTTATCAGTGTTAATGGGCATAAGTATAAAACAAAACTCACTAAAGGTACCATGCTTATAATGTGTTCGCTTCTCGCGCGTTTTGTCTCGAAAGATTCATCCGTGACGTTTGAATCAAAAATATTCAAAAGGCCAAACAAAGTACAAATTTGAAGAGCATTGAGGACCCAAAATTCCTGAAGGTAAATCTATTACACATTTTCACACACATAAAATAATTCCGATTACAAATTTCAGTATCTATCATTACTTCATAAAAATACGGGATTGGCAAAAGCTCAAGTCTTGTATAGAAATTAATTACATCGTTGTTTTCAAAACTTAATTTCAGCCTACACATGTGAACAAAGATTTCCAATTGGCTGACTGATACGATCTCATAAAATCTAGGAAACGGATTAATGAGTTAAAAGCTTTTTTCCGAATCCTATCAATTATTCAATTGTATTAATATGTTTATGCCAACTTGTTTAACTTGAATTGAATAATAAAATGTGTTTACACTAATAAATTTTGCATTATACACTGACACACACACAGATAATTCAATGACAGTATTATCATCACTTGAAAACAATCCGCTTAAAAATATTAGGCTGCATAAAATTTAAAACATTACAACTCCTATTGTACATGGCATATAGTATATTATAATTATCATTATTATTATTATTATTATTATTATTATTATTATTATTATTAATAATATTACTATTATTATTATTATTATCATCATTATTATTATCATTATTTTATTATGATTATTATTATTTTAATGTTTTTATTTTCTTTAAAAATTCGTTGTAGTTAAAATAATAACATATAATATAGCTATTACGTTTGTTATTCTGAATTTTCTTTGATATTTTCATAAACAAGTATTTTGTATAAGGAACTAATTCGATCTGCTGTCGGTGACATAATACGGGATTTATTTGCTGACGGTGACATAATAATGTTTTGATCGGCAATGTAATGTTAAGATAGACCGTTGTTGACATAGTAATGCTTTGATTGGCTGGCGGTGAAAATAGTAATGTTTGATTGGCTGACAGTGACATTATAATGTTTGGATTGATCATTGGTGACATATTAATGGTTTGATCGGCTGTCGGTGACATTATAATGTTAAGATCGACCATTGGTGACATAATAGTGGTTTGATTGACCGTTGATGACATAATAATGTTCTGATCGACACTGGATGACATAATAATGTTCTTACCTTGATCACTGTTCCCCCTGTTGGATATTTTGGTGGCGCAGGGGCATATCCTATACAAAATGGAGAAAAGTTTTTAACTTTAACTACAATTTGTTATGAAATACAATTATTTGATAAAATGATAATCTTACACAACCAATGTATTTTTGGTTTTCAGAAAAATATTCTAGAGCTTAATTTAACCCCTTCTAATCGTAAACAGTAAACCAAAGCGAACTGGTGGTGCATGCATGAAAGACATAAATAATGTCAACTCAGAAATGAGTGTGTATTTATTACTGCAAATGTTGAATATTGAATTTCTCTTATAAGCCCATAAATTTATTCGAGAGAACATCAAGATCAAAGGTAAATTAGAATATTGCGAATGTGACAGTTTGCAAACGGGTATATAGTAAATATATCGTCTAGAAACTGTAGCAATGATAATCTTAAAACATAAACTTCCTTGAACAAAATTACAGTCAGCACTGACTGTATCATATGTAGATTGAAAACAAGATATCTAATAATGCCTTTAACTCACCTATTTGTGGAAATTCAAATATCACCTTGATAAAACCTGCAATGAAAAGGTAAAGATTTGAAAATAAAATTAACAGCTATGGATTTTATTTAAATGAAAAATTGGAAAAATTGAGGCATCGGTAGGTTTTTATGTGAACAGTTTCAAGAATAAAACGAAAAGGAAAAATAAACAAATAACAACATGCAAACACAAAAAACAATATATCAATTAACCATATTTACATTTTACGGTGTTCTGGTCATTTAATGTGCTTTAATTGTGGCAATGTTTCTAATGTAAGGATGTCAGTATATTTTCTATATACAGTGATATTGTTTGCCTCAAATTACAGCCGAAATTCGGCTTTTCCCATAGAAAATTCCCAATTACTAAAAAAAAAGGCTTAAAATTCCTCCTTAAAAGTTTTACATTTTCCCTAACAGTGATGGCATTGGTAGTAATGTTTGTAAATATCGTATTCATGTTATTATTTTGATATTAGAAAACACTTTTGAGATCCGGTTTTCTGATCAGAATCATCATGGAGTTTGTAACACATGTGGTTTTCAAAGCATTAAGTACCATCATTGGTTCTGTTTCTTTCCCCTCTCCAAAAAGTACCTTTCAGATTGAAAATGTCTGACAACCAAAATATACATGAAAACAACAGTGCAAAAAAGACAGCAAAGGTCAGCAAAAAATCGGAGATGTGTCTAGAATAAAATATACAAATTTTCCAATTTCAATACAAAATATGCATTTTCCCAATAAAAACGGTAGAGGTAGTTTTGAAAAAAATTAATGAGTTAAAAGCTTTTTCCGAATCCTATCAATTATTCAATTGTATTAATATGTTTATGCCAACTTGTTTAACTTGAATTGAATAATAAAATGTGTTTACACTAATAAATTTTGCATTATACACTGACACACACACAGATAATTCAATGACAGTATTATCATCACTTGAAAACAATCCGCTTAAAAATATTAGGCTGCATAAAATTTAAAACATTACAACTCCTATTGTACATGGCATATAGTATATTATAATTATCATTATTATTATTATTATTATTATTATTATTATTATTATTAATAATATTACTATTATTATTATTATTATCATCATTATTATTATCATTATTTTATTATGATTATTATTATTTTAATGTTTTTTATTTTCTTTAAAAATTCGTTGTAGTTAAAATAATAACATATAATATAGCTATTACGTTTGTTATTCTGAATTTTCTTTGATATTTTCATAAACAAGTATTTTTGTATAAGGAACTAATTCGATCTGCTGTCGGTGACATAATACGGGATTTATTTGCTGACTGTGACATAATAATGTTTTGATCGGCAATGTAATGTTAAGATAGACCGTTGTTGACATAGTAATGCTTTGATTGGCTGGCGGTGAAAATAGTAATGTTTGATTTGCTGACAGTGACATTATAATGTTTGGATTGATCATTGGTGACATATTAATGGTTTGATCGGCTGTCGGTGACATTATAATGTTAAGATCGACCATTGGTGACATAATAGTGGTTTGATTGACCGTTGATGACATAATAATGTTCTGATCGACACTGAATGACATAATAATGTTCTTACCTTGATCACTGTTCCCCCTGTTGGATATTTTGGTGGCGCAGGGGCATATCCTATACAAAATGGAGAAAAGTTTTTAACTTTAACTACAATTTGTTATGAAATACAATTATTTGATAAAATGATAATCTTACACAACCAATGTATTTTTGGTTTTCAGAAAAATATTCTAGGGCTTAATTTAACCCCTTCTAATCGTAAACAGTAAACCAAAGCGAACTGGTGGTGCATGCATGAAAGACATAAATAATGTCAACTCAGAAATGAGTGTGTATTTATTACTGCAAATGTTGAATATTGAATTTCTCTTATAAGCCCATAAATTTATTCGAGAGAACATCAAGATCAAAGGTAAATTAGAATATTGCGAATGTGACAGTTTGCAAACGGGTATATAGTAAATATATCGTCTAGAAACTGTAGCAATGATAATCTTAAAACATAAACTTCCTTGAACAAAATTACAGTCAGCACTGACTGTATCATATGTAGATTGAAAACAAGATATCTAATAATGCCTTTAACTCACCTATTTGTGGAAATTCAAATATCACCTTGATAAAACCTGCAATGAAAAGGTAAAGATTTGAAAATAAAATTAACAGCTATGGATTTTATTTAAATGAAAAATTGGAAAAATTGAGGCATCGGTAGGTTTTTTTATGTGAACAGTTTCAAGAATAAAACGAAAAAGGAAAAATAAACAAATAACAACATGCAAACACAAAAAAAACAATATATCAATTAACCATATTTACATTTTACGGTGTTCTGGTCATTTAATGTGCTTTAATTGTGGCAATGTTTCTAATGTAAGGATGTCAGTATATTTTCTATATACAGTGATATTGTTTGCCTCAAATTACAGCCGAAATTCGGCTTTTTCCCATAGAGAAAATTCCCAATTACTAAAAAAAAATGGCTTAAAATTCCTCCTTAAAAGTTTTACATTTTCCCCTAACAGTGATGGCATTGGTAGTAATGTTTGTAAATATCGTATTCATGTTATTATTTTGATATTAGAAAACACTTTTGAGATCCGGTTTTCTGATCAGAATCATCATGGAGTTTGTAACACATGTGGTTTTCAAAGCATTAAGTACCATCATTGGTTCTGTTTCTTTCCCCTCTCCAAAAAGTACCTTTCAGATTGAAAATGTCTGACAACCAAAATATACATGAAAACAACAGTGCAAAAAAGACAGCAAAGGTCAGCAAAAAATCGGAGATGTGTCTAGAATAAAATATACAAATTTTCCAATTTCAATACAAAATATGCATTTTTCCCAATAAAAAACGGTAGAGGTAGTTTTGAAAAAAGACAACAATATCACTGACATACTCAACTTACATAATTTTGTATCTTATTTTCCGCATGTAAACAATAGACGTTAATGGAAATAAGACTTATTAAATTTCCTGTGTCCGAATCCTTTTTCTGGAGTTACCTTCATCAGGAACACTCAAACCTAAACATTTAGAAGCCAGGGACCGTATGCATAAAACCACTTAAGTTAAGAAATCCAATCGTAGTACTGATTTATCGTTGGACATGTAGAAAAATCCGTCCGTTCGGAACAAATCTTAACTAAAGTAGCTTTATGCATACGGGCCCTGGGCTTTAATTCATCAAAAGATGTGATTCGTCGAAACTTATACAAAATCTTATGTAAATATCAACTAATCGTGGTTTTGCTCTTTGTTGAATATCGTTGTATTTGTTTTACATTCTTGGCCTTTGGTCTTTGTTGAATAGTTTTCTCATTATCAATCATGCTATATATCCTTATTTTCTTTTATCATGTTATTCATGAATGAATCAGTTATTCATTTTTTTTTTTTTCAGATTTTGTTCTGATTTAAAAAAATATTTGTTTGCGTTCTTTAAATTAACATTTTGAAGCATTCTGTACACATGTATTCAAAGTTAAGTTAACCTTTAGGTCCCATATCTCCAATAATTCCTTTGTCGCCATTGTCTCCTTTGTCACCTTGGTCACCTTTCAATCCTTTGTCTCCAGTATGACCTTTGTCACCTTTTGGACCCTTATCTCCAGTCGAACCCTTTTCGCCCCGTTTGCCTTTATGACCTGCATCTCCTTTGTGACCTTTCAACCCTTTGTCACCATGGTCACCTTTGTGTCCCTTTTCTCCTTTTTCACCTTTGTCTCCTTTCATACCTTTATGGCCATGTTTACCGTCCTTGCCTAAATATATACGTTTGAAATAAGAGTAAACTGTCCTTTGATATGACTTTTTTTTCATTAACGTAAAGTTTATAATCAAGACATTGTATACATACATATTTTTCTTATTTGAAGTAAGGCTGTACTCATGTATAAATCATTGCAAAAATCTATTTTACCAAACGTTTCAAACGAATAAACATGTTGTCCATAAAGAAAAAAAAAACTGCTGAGAAGAGATTAGTTTTTTTATAACATTATCTACTATTGTAAATTTATTTTCCTTGTCCTACGGAGATATTAAGAGTTGTCCACCAAAGACAAGTCTCATTCAATTTGAATCATTGTAGTAGCTGTTTAAGTTGGAAGAAACAAGTTACAAAAAAACTGAACCAATTAAAGGAACGTGTTGCGAACGAAGAACTACAGGAATCTCTCTTGTGATTTATTATCGGCATGTCCCTTTATTTTCCTAGTCTATAAAAAACAATTTTTTTCTGTTTAACAGACAAAAAATGATTTGCCGATTTGTATGCAAATCTGTCTGTATGTACTCGATTTGAAATTAATTTAATTGATTTTTATACATTATTGGTATGTACTCACCGTCTGCACCAGCTTCTCCTTTGTCTCCCTTGTCACCTTTATGACCTTTCATTCCCTTTTCTCCGGTATCGCCGGTGTGTCCTTTTTCTCCTTTTTCGCCTTTCTCGCCCTTTTCTCCAGTCATCCCCTTCGCACCATTGGAACCATCTTTTCCAGCCTCACCTGTATCGCCTATGAAAATATAATAATCGATTGTGAATATCTAAACGAAGTGTAAAAGTGTTACATTGTGGGAATGTCATACATCTGGGCTTTCTGAATGGATTAAGTGTAGTTTATGATGATCACGTGACGAGGATACACAGACTGCGCAATGTAATTTACGATGAAAGGATTGCATTTCTGAACTGATATTTTCTTTCCTCCAATTCTTCAATCATTTAGATAAGTAAGAAGTAAAAACATTGTATAATTGTAATAATTATGTTCTATTATATAAGGGTTAATGAACTGTTGACGGCCCTCAGAAAGGAAAATACATTGTAGATGACATATTCAGATGTGTAAGGGTTACGTACGAGTTTATATAATATGTATAAAAAGGCTTGGATTAATATTTATAACCACGAGATAAGCTCTTGTATGAGAGATAATACCATGGAAACGTGGGACTATTTCAAAGTGACACAAACTATATTTCATTAGTTCAGAATTTTTAAAAGACCATATGGTCCTTTGCTTTTTTGTGTTTGTTTTTTCTTTTCTTTCTTTGCTCTGCATGTTCTGATTTTATGTCATAAATTGATACCCAATGTCCTTTGTTTTTCTATTATATGGATAATATTTGAAAAATGTCATAAGAGAATAGTGTTTTCATTTTAACTTTCTTAAACCCTTCAACAATAAGTTTTCGACTTCAACTTTTTTTTTCATGAAATTAGAAATACAAAAGATTTTTTGTTTTATGTGTTCTACATACATATACAAACTTGATCATTTACAAATAAGTATATCAAAATGATTCTTACTAATTAAATTATTTAATATATTTTAACACTAACGCATCGTTGTAGGGATAATTCTTTTCGTTTTGTTTTCTATTTCTTTATTCTATCACTTAGGTCATGTATATATAGCCAACATTTAGTAAAGGAGATATACGGAAAACTCAGTAAGAAAGAAGCCAATAACAAAAGCTTGGCAAAACAATCAAAATCGATCGATATAAAACGTATACCTTTCATCCCCTGTGCTCCTTGATCGCCAGCTACTCCTTTCATGCCTTTGTCGCCAGTTTCTCCTTTGCCACCAACGTCTCCTTGAACTCCTTTATTTCCGGGCATTCCTTTAGCACCAGGCATGCCTTTGCTTCCTGTTTCGCCCTTGTCCCCTTTATTTCCGTCTGCGCCTTTCATACCGTCTTGTCCCTTGTCGCCAGTATCTCCTTTTATTCCTTTGTTACCTGTATCGCCTTTAGCTCCTTTTTGCCCATCTTTTCCATCCCCTCCTTTCACACCTTTATCCCCAATTACTCCCTTATCGCCCTTTTGACCTTTCATACCATCAGCACCTTTGTCTCCGTGAACACCTTTATCGCCATGGTCTCCTTTGTCACCTTTGCTACCTTTCATTCCCTTCATACCGTCATATCCTTTTGGTCCCGTTGGTCCTTGAAGTCCCTCTGGACCTTGTTTTCCCTGTTGTCCTTTTTCCCCTGGGTCACCAGCTGGGCCTTTCTGCCCATCGACTCCATTCTTACCATCAGCGCCTTTATCTCCTGTTTGTCCTTTCATTCCAATATCGCCTAAGAAACGAGTAATATAAATTAAGTAAACATTTATCTGTCTCTCTGTATATATATGTATATATATATATATAAATTCTACCACTGCATCAAGTATGATTCATTATGTCTCAAGTCGAGACATTTAAATTTTCAATTTAGAAATGCGAGATTCGCCAAGCGTTTTAAATATTTAAAATTTAACTGTCAAGAGTAGAGATATATCGTATTGCATGAGATTCGGTGGAAGAATCTGTTTCTCTAATGGTATGTAGACAAAACTTAAACTTTAATTTCCAATGATATGCAAAAAGATGTGTTCTTTCTATGTAACGTCATCAGGCATGGTCGCCTTTTTCTTGACATTCCCAATAGGAAATTCAGCGGAAAGTAATAGATATACAATTGGTTTTTTTTTTCATCAATCTATTATGCATTAAATAAAAGTATATACAAACTAGTACTGGTAAAAAAACAAGTTCACTGAAGTTTCGTTTAATAGTTTTGCTTGTTTTGTGTAATACTAAGGCCAAACTGATTTTCTTATGTCTTTTCAAATGTGATTTTTTTTATATTAAATATCAATTTCCGTTTAATGTGCACGCATCAGTTTGCTACATATAAACCTACAAGATGTGCAACAATGCAACTACGATTTACAAAATTTGCTTACCTTTAGGTCCTTTCGGGCCAGCTAGACCTTGTTCTCCTTGAGCACCAGGTTTTCCATGGGCTCCTTGGTCTCCTGGATCCCCTTTGTCGCCAGGGATTCCTTTTGGTCCTTGATCCCCTTGTTCACCTTTGCAATGAGCATGGTAAATTCAGTGAGTTACACGTTAAATCAGAACTTACTTTATTCTAAAATACGATCAAGACTAATTTGTGTGTTTCTCCACATTCAATTTCCTTTATTTATTTCATAAAGATTTTGATTAAGAAAAAAAATACTTTTAAACATATGTATAATTAAATTGGCAGAGCATTAAACATGTTAAAAGAAATAACAGATAAAAAAATCTCATAGTTCCATATCATATTATCTAACCCATCGAACTGTTGTGTACATGTAGTATATCGTAAGATTTTATTGTATTAAGAAATGAGTTTTCGCGATAAAATTCTCAGCTAAAGATTCAAATCTTAAACTTTAACGAAATCAATAGCGAGATTACGGACTGCTTTATTTCTCTTACCCTTTGGTCCTACTGGTCCTGGATTGCCATCTGGTCCTTTTCCTCCATCAATTCCGTTCTCTCCTGGTGCGCCGGTTGGTCCCTGTGGTCCTATATCGCCTGGTAATCCTTTATCCCCTTCGTGACCTTTTTCTCCAGGGGCTCCATTTGGTCCCACTGTTCCGGGCTTTCCTTTGTCACCAATCATACCTTTACCGCCTTGGTCACCAGTCATTCCTGAATTATTCAACAATTTATATTGCATTGATTTGGATATTTATTTAAGGACTATTTAAGAAATTTTCATTAAAAGTCTTAAAGAAGTATTAAACATATGTCATGATAAATACTGTGGATTCATTATTATTCGTGGGATACCAATTTTCGTGGATTTCGTTTGTACTGGTGAACCACGAAATTAAATGTTCAACGAATGTCAAATTTTATATAGACTTGTATGCAGACTTTGGTAAAACCACGAAGTTAAATATCCACGAATATGCAAGTTTTCCTTTTTCCACGAAAATTGGTACCCACGAAAATAAATGAATCCACAGTATACTGTTTCACATTTTGTCATGTTGTTTTTTTTACAGCTTACTGAAAGGTTTGGGTTTTGTCCATTGTTGAAGGCCGTACCGTGACCTTTAGTTGCCTAAATTCGCTTCATAGGGACTAATGTTGTATATTTGTGCCATTGAAAATCATACCAAATCTCTTCATTTTATATTTTACAAAACATAAAACATAAAACATAAAAATAAACATTGATTGAAGTACAACTTTTAAGATTCACTTTGGTTTGTATTTTACTATAATAACTTTTAGTATCAACTACCTTTCGTTCCTGCTGGTCCCTGGGGTCCTTGTTCTCCAATGTCTCCTTTGTCTCCCTTTTCTCCTTTCTCCCCTTGTGCTCCTGTTTCTCCTATATGAAAAATACATTGTAAAATTTTAAAAAACTAGGAGACATTGATAACTTTATTCACATCTTCTTCAGAAGCAGATAAGAACAAGAAAATCTGTCTGGTTTTTGTTTGCTTAGTGGATCTCATTTCTGTACAGTCAATAAGAATAAAGTTAATGTAAATTAAAAAGTGGAAAGTTGTTTTTTTTTCGATTGTGTTACTGTAGGAGACCTGCTAAATGCTAGCGGACGTCTTGAACTACCAGTAAGATGTGTGATTTTGCTCCATGTTGAAGGCCTCACTGTGGTTTTGTTACGAAGAGATCAATAACGCATGGCTATGTAGCTTTTGTTTTTGTTAAGAATGTGTTTGGAATATGTGTTCTACGTTGATACACCATGGTCAATATTTTCCAAATAAATATTTTGGCGTGTTTTAATGATTATTTTTGTTTTCTTTTGTTCAGAAATGGGTGGGGTGTTATGATTTTGTGTGTTTTGTTTGATTACTTTTTTTTTCTATTGATTTTCTGCTGTGTTTTTTTTTTTTTTTTTTTTTTCGTTTCTGTTTTATTCCATATCCCTAAAAAAGTTATTCTAATAAACATATCTTCCCTGTGCCTATATCCCTCGGCTCAGGTGATCCGTTATTCTCGTATCACGATTTGTTTTGTTGGAGTTGAGCATATCAGCAAAGTCCCAATCAGAGAGGAAGATTTATCTAGTAAACTTCTGGTAAAAAAAAATGTCGTATGTTGTCCACAAATTTTCCAGTAATATGTATGATGAAAAAAAATCCGTAGAGATACCGTAAGATATCAGCCATCTGACAAATCTTCAAGCTTTTTTGCTGGTTCGCCTCGCTCACTTGTCAGAAAAAAATAGCATTATCTGATATTCTACCATTTAATTGGACAGAAAACTCGATAATCTATACTTATTGACTGTTCATGAATGATATTTATATATTTCTAACTAAACACATCCATACCTTTTTGTCCATCTTTACCTGGATCACCTATTAATAAAATATTTTGTTGAAATATTAGCTTTCAATTGAATAATTAGAATATAAACGAACTTATTTATAAAAGTCTTGAAAATAGACTAATTCTATTCACTTCCATTATGTTTTTTTTTATTTTCTTGCATGTCTGTGGATTTAGGAATAAATGAAAATGAACGTACACACGTACAGTATACTATAATTGATTGTTGACTATATATGGCAAATGAATGCTTACAAATAAGTACATGCATGCTTACAAATACATGAAAATAAAGGGGGCTGTTCAGAATTAAAACGAAAGGAAATACAAAACATTAAGAGAAATATTAATATCTAACCAGCAACAAACGTTTATATCTAATTAATATACCATGTGGTCCTTTCGGTCCCACTGCACCGATTGGTCCTTGATCACCTACAACCCCTTGCTCTCCAGCTTTTCCTGTGTCACCTTGTGCTCCTTTTTCTCCATTTGGACCTTGGTCGCCAACTGGACCTTTATCTCCATCTGGTCCCTTCTTTCCTTTTATACCTTGTTTTCCATCCGGTCCTTGGTCTCCTTTTGCTCCTCGTTCTCCGGTTTTGCCCATTTCTCCCTGTTTTCCTTGGTCACCGTCTGACCCTATACGTATCAATAATATTCAAATTATTGACTGATTATTGCTAATGACAAATTCATTGATAGAGAGGAGAAAGATATCAAAGGGACATTCAAACTCGTAAGTCTAAAATAAAATGACAACGCCATGGCAAAAAACGAAAAAAGACCAAATGACCAACAGTATACAAAACACAACATAGAAAACTAGACTGAGTAACACGAACCCCATAAAAACCGGGGTTATCACAGGTGCTCCGAAAAGGTAAACATATCCTGCTCCACATGTGGCACCCGTCGTGTTACACATGAAAGTAAAAACCCGCCGATAAGTCTATATTAACCTCTTCCCTCTGTTTCTCAGTAGCACACCCTATAAAAGCAGTATCACTAATAATCACTAATAATCATCTACTATTTGCGTGCGATTTATTTAACATACATTCACGAGTAGATATGAAATGCTAATATATGTCCTTGCGTTCATTTAAAAAATGTATCTTCTCTTTTAAAGGTGGTAAGAAACTAGACTTGAAGTCGCCTTGAAAAAAATGAACGCGAAAAAAGTATCCGCGAAAAATTTGTTGGTTGACTGTATATAGAACTTATTTTACTCACCTTTCTTTCCATCGTCTCCTTTATCACCTTTGTCGCCCTTTTCACCTTTGTCGCCTTTTTCGCCTTGGTCGCCTTTCGTTCCAGGGTTACCTGTTAGTGGATATAATTCAAACTAGTGTTTAGATGTGGACCTAATTTTTGTTCATGCTTCTGCAAAGAGGCATGAACCGATGAGGCATGATATATGGTTGTCTACATTATATGTATTTCTAAAATGGATATTTTGTGATTTGTATTGATCAGAAGACAGACATAATGATGCATGATCCCTCTGTTTGTTTTTTAATAAGTACAGTATTTATGTATAGGAGTAACACAATTTTGTTCACTAGTGCGAATCTCCACGTGTTGCTGTTACATATTTTGATTTGGAGACGGAATCAAACAAATACTTCACAAAAAATTTCAAAAAGGTATACATTGTTATATACTTCATACGTACGAAAAAGTACAACAATCTTAATCTAAAAGAACTGAGGTTCCAAAAAGACAAATACATTACATAATAATTACTAAAGAGTATTGTAAAGTAACAAGATTTCAAAGGTTATTTACTTTTATCATACTATGACTTATAGACTGTCACAGGTCTATTAACTACATGTAGCATGGCCGATGGCGGCAGCAGGTTACGTAAACGCTCCATCCCGTCTTTCAGTCCGTAATTTTTTATACCAGTGTATTAAAATTGGATAAAATGGCTTCGTTTACTTCCATTGCACTATTACAAAAAAATAATTTGTATTTTAAATTCCCCCCAAAAATGTTCCTTTTAATATCAAAATAATACCCAATAATAATTTCCTTCTTAATTGTATAACTATAAATATTTTTTACCTATTGGTCCTTGTGGTCCTGTATCTCCTGTCATTCCTTTTGGTCCTACTGGTCCCTGGTCTCCTGTTTTACCATCGTCACCAGGGCGACCTTTGTCACCTGTCATCCCTTTATCACCATGTAATCCTTTCTCTCCCTGAGATCCTTGTTTCCCATCGGCTCCAGGCATCCCATCTGCTCCTTTGTTACCATCATCACCCTTTACACCTTTTTCACCCGCTGGACCTATATCTCCTTGGTCTCCTTTATCTCCTTTCATACCTTTGTCTCCAGTTGGTCCTTTAAGTCCTTGTTCACCTGGGTCTCCTGTTGAACCTTTTTCGCCTTGTTTACCTTGGTCTCCTTGGTCTCCTTTGCTTCCTTTTTGACCTTTATCACCTGACAAGCCTGGTGCTCCGGCATCTCCAACATCTCCTTTGTTTCCTGTTTCCCCTTTCATTCCAGTGTCACCTATAACAAATTATAGTCTGTGCAGTACCTACACAATTGAGGCTATTTTGATAGTTTTTGCAATTTTTAACAAAATGCAACAAATTTGAAGTCCTAATGCAAGAATGTATGACAAAATATTAAAATATAAATACCGAGGGTTGATAGTGTAGTCCAATGTCCTAAAAACTTATGAAGTGCGTTATTTTACAGATTTATTAGGATGTATGTTTTCGAATTAAAAGGGTAAAAAAAGTGGTCTTACCATATCGTCTCCTTAAAATTTACATATCCGACCTGATTTGATTTCTCATGATTTTTTATTGATTACTCTAGTTCAGGGTAAGTTTGTTCGCGACCTAGAATTCTGAGTGGGTCAAGCGTTTAATTAAAATTCATGCGAGAATATGCGAGATTTGGATGAACTGGGGGCAAAGTCATTTGGTACAAATCAATATTCGATGTTAAGAACGCCCGCCTTTTTCCAGTTTACCTGTGAAGTCGTTGAGTGTCATCTGTTTTTTGGTTTATGTTTATGTTTAATAAAGTAATATTGTGAAGAATTTCGAGACCTGGTGTTTGAAAATTACGGGAGAAAATTGGGAAAGAAATTTGAAGGAAATTTGAAATTTACCTTGCAAATAACCAAAACGAAATGTTTGAAAAAGAAGGAACGAGGGACTACAAGTCCCTGGAAGCTTCCAAGAACTTTGAGGAAGTTTATGTGCAGAAATATCATCTTTGGAGATTGAGAATAATTTCCTGATACATGCTGACGTAATGGCATTAATTGCCAAAACAGTATATCATTCAACGGTGACACTACATAATTTATTCTCTTCGGCTTGTGTCGGGTGGATATAGATGAACAATTTAAACCATATGATTGTCATGTAAAACGGAGCTTTTTGAAAAGTTGTTGCTGGTCATAACACAAAGTCGATATCATGAATGATATTATGCGAAATATTCAATAAAATATAACCATGGCTTCATAAATGTTATGTTTTCAATATTGTATAAATATAAACTTGGAAAAGTATATACGATCCTTGTTCAACCCATAATAAAAAAAGTTCCCATAAAAAAAAAAACAGCTACAGGTCGTCGTATGGAATTAAACTCTTAGCAAAAAAGACACACCCACTAATAAGCTTTACAATGCCTTTACTCGGACTGTTGCATTTGAACAAACAAGTGAAAAGTACAGCGCAATGTAGAACAAAACAGTTTCAACCGGGGTTATCAAAGGTGCTCGAAAAGGTAAACATATCCTGCTCCACATGTGGCACCCGTCGTGTTACACATGAAAGTAAAACCCGCCGATAAGTCTATATTAACCTCTTCCTCTGTTTCTCAGTAGCACACCTTATAAAAGCAGTATCACTAATAATCACTAATAATCATCTACTATTTGCGTGCGATTTATTTAACATACATTCACGAGTAGATATGAAATGCTAATATATGTCCTTGCGTTCATTTAAAAAATGTATCTTCTCTTTTAAAGGTAAGAAACTAGACTTGAAGTCGCCTAGAAGAAAAATGAACGCGAAAAAAGTATCCGCGAAAAATTTGTTGGTTGACTGTATATAGAATTTATTTTACTCACCTTTCTTTCCATCGTCTCCTTTATCACCTTTGTCGCCCTTTTCACCTTTGTCGCCTTTTTCGCCTTGGTCGCCTTTCGTTCCAGGGTTACCTGTTAGTGGATATAATTCAAATTAGTGTTTAGATGTGGACCTAAATTTTTGTCCATGCTTTTGCAAAGAGGCATGAACCGGTGAGGCATGATATATGGTTGTCTACATTATATGTATTTCTAAAATGGATATTTTGTGATTTGTATTTATCAGAAGACAGACATAATGATGCATGATCCCTCTGTTTGTTTTTTAATAATTACAGTATTTATGTATAGGAGTAACACAATTTTGTTCACTAGTGCGAATCTCCACATTTTGCTGTTACATATTATGATCTGGAGACGGAATCAAACAAATACTTCACAAAAAATTTCAAAAAGGTATACATTGTTATATACTTCATACGTACGAATAAGTACAACAATTTAATCTAAAAGAACTGAAGTTCCAAAAAGACAAATACATTACATAATAATTACTAAAGAGTATTGTAAAGTAACAAGATTTCAAAGGTTATTTATTTTTTATCATACTATGACTTATAGACTGTCACAGGTCTATTAATTAGCATGGCCGATGGCGGCAGCAGGTTACGTAAACGCTCCATCCCGTCTGTCAGTCCGTAATTTTTTATACCAGTGTATTAAAGTTGGATAAAATGACTTCGTTTACTTCCATTGCACTATTACAAAAAAATAATTTGTATTTTAAATGCCCCCCAAAAAATGTTCCTTTTCATATCAAAATAATACCCAATAATAATTTCCTTCTTAATTATATAAATATAAATATTTTTTACCTATTGGTCCTTGTGGTCCTGTATCTCCTGTCATTCCTTTTGGTCCTACTGGTCCCTGGTCTCCTGTTTTACCATCGTCACCAGGGCGACCTTTGTCACCTGTCATCCCTTTATCGCCATGTAATCCTTTCTCTCCCTGAGATCCTTGTTTCCCATCGGCTCCAGGCATCCCATCTGCTCCTTTGTTACCATCATCACCCTTTACACCTTTTTCACCCGCAGGACCTATATCTCCTTGGTCTCCTTTATCTCCTTTCATACCTTTGTCTCCTGTTGGTCCTTTAAGTCCTTGTTCACCTGGGTCTCCTGTTGAACCTTTTTCACCTTGTTTACCTTGGTCTCCTTCGTCTCCTTTGCTTCCTTTTTGACCTTTATCACCTTGCAAGCCTGGTGCTCCAGTATCTCCAACATCTCCTTTGTTTCCTGTTTCCCCTTTCATTCCAGTGTCACCTATAACAAATTATACTCTGTGCAGTACCTACACAATTGAGGCTATTTTGATAGTTTTTGCAATTTTTAACAAAATGCAACAAATTTGAAGTTCTAATGCAAAAATGTATGACAAAATATTAAAATATAAATACCGAGGGTTGATAGTGTAGTCCAATGTCCTAAAAACTTATGAAGTGCGTTATTTTACAGATTTATTAGGATGTATGTTTTCGAATTAAAAGGGTAAAAAAAGTGGTCTTACCATATCGCTCCTTAAAATTTACATATACGACCTGATCTGATTTCTCATGATTTTTTATTGAATTATGTTCCAATATTAAAAATAAATAAAAGTTCAATAAAAATTATGACTATTTTTTTTTTAACTACAGATCAAAGTTTTGCTACAAAGTATCACATCTCAGACTTACTAAAATGTACTTGCATATGCGTCAAGCCTTTGTTCTTGCTTCGAATTGAAATAAGAAACATATACCCTCCTTAAAAACAAAATCCAGACCCTCTTCTCATATCCTTTTGATATAGAATAACGAAATTAAGATAGAAAGTTGAATTCTTTTAAAACACCAAAAATCAAAGGTAACAATACATGAGAGTATAGATGGGGTTTACAGAATAGAGAATAATGAACAAAAAGTGCAGAATAATTGGAAACAGAAATAAGAAATAAACTCATCATAGATACCAGGATTGAATTTTGTATTTGCGCCAAACACGCGTCTCGTCTACAAAAGACTCATCAGTGACGCTCGAATCAAAAAAAGTTAAAACCGCCAAATAAAGTACGAAGTTGAAGAGTATTGAGGACCAAAATTCCTAAAAGTTTTGCCAAATACAGCTAAGGTAATCTATTCCTGAGGTAGAAAAGCCTTAGTACTAGTATTTCAAAAATTCCAAGTTTTGTAAACTGTTAATTAATTATTATAACCATATCAATGATAATGCATGTCAACACAGAAGTGTTGACTACTGGGCTGGTGATACCCTCGGGGAATAAAAACTCCACCAGCAGTGGCATCGACCCAGTGGTTGTAAATAAACTCATCATAGATAACAGGATTGGAGACAAATATGCCAAAACGTAAAGAATAGAGAGTAATAGTCCAAAAAAATAAATAAAAGAGAAAAATGGATAAAATAAATAAAGAATAGAGTTTAATGGGGTACTGAAATATAAAGAATATATAGAATAATGGATAAAATGAATAAAAAATAGAGAAAAAATGTTGTACAAATTAAAGAATAAAGAAATGAAGGACCCCTAACCATACCCGCATTATTTACAGAAAAACAAATTAACTTTGAATAAGTTAACATTAAAACATGTATCGTATGCTACAATGTATCTTAAGCAGCATGGTCTTCATAACCAAAGATCTGGTACATGCCATTAAATCGGACATTTTCATAAATTAATCATAACCTGTTCATGTCGTTATATATGTTTTAATCAGGTCTTTCAGTTAATAGTAACATACCTTTATCTCCCTTTGCTCCTTTATTGCCATCTATTCCTTGTCCTCCTTTTTACCTTGTTCACCAGGATCGCCAACTGCACCTTTCTTGCCATTATTCCCAACCATTCCTTTTTGTCCTTGATCGCCTGTGTCACCTTTGTCGCCTTTTTCACCTTTTTCACCTGGCATACCTTTTTCGCCTGGCTTCCCGGCAGAACCTTTGTCTCCTCGTTCACCTTTTGCGCCGTTTGAACCTTTTTCTCCAGGATCACCGGTTTCGCCTTTTTCTCCATCTGCGCCTTCGTCTCCTGTTTCTCCCTTTTCACCCTTTTCTCCAGTTTTTCCTTGTTCTCCTTGGTCGCCTTATTATATAAAACAATAGTTTGAAAATTTATACTTGATGATTGACGCTTTATCTCAACACTGTGTATATTTTTCAAAAAAAAATTCTAGTTTATAGTTTTATAAAAAAAAAAGGAATGCGGCTCTGACTTGAATGGTGTATGAATAACAAATAATGAATTGCAACGGAATTTAGAACAAGTTATTACAATATGATAAACATTTTTTAATTTTAAAACTAAACTGTTTATAGAATTTAAATAGGTTACTTTGTTCTACATTGGCTAGAGGTATAGGGAGGTTGAGATCTCACAAAACATGTTTAACCCCGCCGCATTTTTGCGTGTGTCCCTAGTCAGGAGCCCCTTGCCTTTGTTAGTCTTGTATGTTTTTTTTTTTAATTTTAGTTCATTTATATGTTTCGGAGTTTAGTGTGACGTCATTTTCACTGAACTAGTACATATTTTTGTTTAGGGGCCAGGTGAAGCCCGCCTTCGGGTGCGGGATTTTCTCGCTGTGTTGAAGACCTATTGGTGGCCTTGGGCAGTTTTCTGCTCTTTTGTCGGGTTTTTGTCTCTTTGACACATTCCCCATTTCCATTCTTAATTTTACTATCTTTGCAAAGAACAATTCACCAAAGTCTGTTTAACACAAACTAAAAACGTTACCTGTTTCTCCTTTTTGTCCTTGTTCCCCGACATCTCCTTTATCTCCTTTTTCTCCTTTTGCGCCATCCTCTCCAGTAGCCCCATCTGTTCCTTTGTCCCCAGTTTCCCCTTTACTTCCAGTTTCGCCTTTATCACCAGTTTCTCCCTTATTACCGGGCGTACCCGTGGGACCTGCATTTCCTTGTCCTCCTTTTTCTCCTTTTTTCCCATCTGGACCTTGGTTTCCTACTGGACCCTGTTTTCCTGGGTCACCTCTGTTACCCGTTGGACCTTTCCCTCCCGTCATGCCTGGATCGCCTGGAATACCTTGTGGTCCTGGATTACCGTCTCGTCCTGCAGTTCCTGTCAATATTTGTTATTAGTATTAATGTATATAGTTTTTGTCCAGGGCTATCTAAAGTTTGTCCGTTTTTAGAAAAGGTTTATTAGACTAGTTTTTTAATGTAATTACGCCATGTACAATTGATAATAATCAATTTTAGTATTTTTATGAGACTGTTTTTTAATTCATACCATGTATCTTTGTTCCCCTAGCCCCTGTTTTAATTTTAAACCGTATGTTTGTGTCAAGCTTCAAATTATAGCCATTTTTAGGGTGATGCAATTGAACAAACTTTGAAAGATGTTAAATGTTGTGAAGATCATATAATTTCTATGAGACTATTTTCTCAAGGAGGAACCTGCATATGTGTCTACAATAGACTTTATTATTTCAGTTGATACTAATTGTTTTTTTGGTTTTTTTTTTTAGTTTTAATTCAGGACACTGATATACATGTACAGACATTCCCCTCTTGAAAGAACCTTAGATGCGAACATTCCAAATTCTATTTTTTTTTTTTTTTTTCAAAATTAGTATCTACAGTCGCACCTCGTTGTGTCGAAGTCAGTTGTTAGTATTTTTCACAAAATTTATAAAATGATTTTGAAAGACTTCTGTTAAAAATGTTGATAATATACGCAATGAAAATATGTAAATGGTGCAAAAAATGAAGATCTGCATGAAATCCAGTTAACAAAATCAATCCTAGTAAAAGATTGAACCAAAAGGGACACAAAGATAAATACTAAGTGCAGTTTAAGGGGTTTCTAAGATTAAACCAACCATTCGAAATCTACATGAAGGTATGGTGTCCTGGGTCTCTTTATGCCCTTATTACCTTAAAAAAGGAACTTCCAAATAGAAAGTGGTGAGCATGTATTTCTGCTGTAGACTATTTTATAAATATATGTACAAAAGGGATGCTATTTCCATTTTGAAAAGCTATTATTGTCAATAAGGCACATTAGCTACTTTGTATTTTGTTCGCAATGCACTTTACAAAGACGTGTTTCTTATGTTACATAAGTATCATATATGTTTAATACCTGGTGTTCCATCTGTGCCTCTCATTCCTTTACTACCAGTTTCTCCTCTTGGTCCAGGCTGACCTCGTTGGCCTGGTCCTCCAGGTGTACCATCTCTACCAGGATCTCCCGGCATTCCTTTGTTTCCTTGCATGCCTTGATCTCCTGTGTCACCTTTCATGCCTTTAACACCTATAAGAAGGGAACACAGAAATAGACATTGATTATTGCTGTAAATCAGTTTTTATTTAGACCACCGCGTAACAAAATAGTTTATGGAGTTTATAATCTGATTGTGGAGCAGCGCGTGCGGTTGAATTTCAGTCTTTCAATTTCATATGTAGATTGGAGGCAATGGTCCCGAATAAAAAAAGATCCGGAAGATACCAAAGGGATATCAAACAACTCATAAATGGAAGAAAAACTGACAATGTCAAGGCAAAAATCGTCCTGTCATGCGGATCATGGAAAGTACAAATCCGGTGATAAATTTCATTTGATGATGTCTAAAAATGATTTCTTCCTACTAGTTCTCTTACTTGTATACTTTATATTTTCCTGATAGAAGTTTTTGTCATTGGAGAATAAGGTGACAAAATTAGATCTTTTTTAAGTCTCTTTATCAAATTTATTCGAATTCTTTTCTAGATTCGGGGCAAAGCAAAGTTGGACATATTTTACAGGTAACTGTCTTAGATTTAGATGGCATTTTGTGTGTCGTCGGGTGTTATCTTAATGGTGTATACCCAGCACTAACTTGTATTCCCATCTAAAATTATATATATATATATACCTGGTGCTCCTTGGGCTCCCGGATAGCCTTTTTCTCCTTGTTCACCTTTTGGTCCTTGTGGACCTGGTTGTCCGGGATTTGATGTTTGGATGGAACAAGCTGTAAGAAAATTTAGAATTATCAATGATGTCTTCAAAATAAATTGTATAGTATGAACTGTCGAACACTTGGAGAACAATGATGATTATAGAAATAGTTTAAAAATTGCGTGTGGATATTATTGTAGATGTTTCTTTCCTGAGTAAGTGTAATTGTAATTGACAGCACGGAAAGGTTGGAAGTGTGTTGTCTTTGAATGACAAATTTGCAGAATATATTGCAACGTGACAAATCAATGGCAACCATATAGATATACAGACCACCAACAATTTATTGTACGTATACGAACCGATTGTTATTGTTATATAATATGAAATACTATACTTCTTAAGTTACTAATACTTGTGTCTAGTCCTATTTGTCTCTTTGAGCCAATAAAATAGTAATTAACTAAACCGGAAGATCGAACAAACGTTAACCGGAATTTATTTCAGATGCCCTGAATGGTATAAGTATTGAATGCGTTACCTCCACATGATACAGCTACTACAGCATCAAGTATATTGGACAGCTCCTGGAAATTATTTGTGGTAAAAACATAGCTATCCTGTGTAGCAATGGATTTCAACTGATCGTTGTTCACACCAGACCCCACACCGATGGCAATAACTGTTACGCCGTTCGGTGGCAAGGCTTTGAGCAACGCAGCCTCTGTTTGAGGATTCGGTGGGCTCGTATTTTGACCATCTGTTATGACAATCACAATTTTCCTTGCGTCTGGTCTGACTCCACCTTTAGCTGATGTAAAACTATTTTGTCTAACGTACTGAAAAAAAAATCGTTACTGCCGTTAAATTTAATAGAACGGAAAGGTCTCTTTTCCATGAATACTAGTAAGCAGTTTCGGGTCATACATAAATATCTAATAGTATTTATAAATGTATCAATTATTGAACAAATGTTCATTAAATGAATAGGGCAACACGTTGGATTGCTCCATGTTCGTGCTCATTTTGATAATCAGAACAGATGTAAAGAAAAAAGTACTTAAAGTCAGTTAGATACATCTATAAATAAGAAAATGTGGTATAATTGCCAATGAGACAACTATACATGTTCCTTTCCAGGACAATTGAATCCTTGTGACTATGTCGCCTTTTTTTTTCTTTAAATAAGATATGATAATTAGAATAAACCATCTTTAGAAATTTCATAATATCTGAACAGAATTTAGGACGGTTTATTTTTACAGGGCGACCAAAATACACCTTAACATCCTGCAATTTAAAACAGTAACGACGCTCCACGACAGCGCTAAATATAAATGCATGGTTTTTTGGTTTTGTTTTTTTTTTTTTTTTTTTGTTTTATCTTATAAAAATATGTTTGAGTGTTTTCCATGGTTTAATATATTGAAATTCAATTGGCGTCAATTATCAAATATTTCATATTCATTTATAACCACTTCGAACAAAAATAATATACTGTTAACGTTACCTTTATACCAGCTCCTATTTTTGTGGCGGGGCCATTGTTAGGGTTAATGTCCGTCATAATACCATTTTGAATCTCCTGCAATGTATCGTATTTATTTAGCGGGAAATGTTCCCTGACTTGATCAGCGAAGCACACAGATGAGACCTGCATGCCAGCGGTACCAAACGATGTAAACTTTCCAACAACATCCTTCATGAATGTCTTCATGATGTTGAAATTGTTAGCGTTGTTGTTACTGATACTACCAGACTCATCAAACAAGAACACCATATCAGCCTTGGCGGTGCATTGTTTATTATCTACAAATAAATAAGAAGTCGGTCTAAAACGGAGGTACCATCTGTTATTAATTCATAGGGATGCATGGAATGGGAGACTCAGTTCCTTGTTTTTTCACGACTATTGAGACTATTCTTTATCATGGTTGCGGCATGAATTTTATATGTGTTAAATCTTGGTCTTGGATATTTTTGAAAAATTTGTTTTCCTATTGGTTAGTATTTTGTCATTTTTATTTTATTTTTCCGTGTTTCTTGCAACCCCTTCACCGTTATGATCTAATGGTAGCTTCCATAGTGAAATAGATCAATTTCTGATGTATACTTCTGGATCATATTGTTGCCACTTGATTCACTTCTGCGTTGCAAAATATCATTCAATTTTAGTTGTGATTTAAAAACGGGTAAAAATGTACTATGTTTATTACAAAGGAACAAGACTGTTGAAAGGAAAGAAATGTGTATCCTAGTATCATTTTGCAGTAACTACAAAACGGACGCGAAATACCTTAAAGACTTAGCATTTTTATATTAAGAAGGATTTGACAGAAATTGTTTTCTTTTACTTAGCCACTAGTTCTAACGGTAAGATTGGACACGTTTACTCCCTTTTCAAAATCAAATCGACGCGAAATATAAGATAAGGATACTGCTTTTTTACAAATGTACTTACGGTAACCATAGGCTGTAAAATAAAGTTCGAATCAAATATTTATTGCAATATACGACCAACAATACATAACAAAGTATGATGATATATGTTTTATGGTTTTAATGAAATACATCATATGCAGGTACATGATGTAAGGGTGCTTATCATCAGTTCCAACAAATGCACTTGTTATGATATGTTTGACGGGTTTCAGCACTGTGTTTTATGTTGTTGTATGAAACCTGCTCAGTAGTGCAACTCCTGATAGTGTGTACATATCAGCATGGTAAGTACTTTGATTTGTACTCGCTCTCAGTACAGTAACTGCGGATACTTTTGTTAATACGTTGTAATCTAGTTTTGTCTTGATCGTTGTCGTTTTAATTAATATTGACATAGTAGACGATGTTATGTACAAAGTTATGTCTTTACAATATAATCGTTTTGTAATTATAATAAGTAAAAGAGCTTCGTAATTTTAAAATAAAATGAAACAATTATTTAAACAGTCACAAATGATAGGGTATAGTCGACTTACTATATGTTTTTCCGCCAGACGACCAACCTGAAAAGTCGAGCGCAATTCTAAGTATATGTTGATTTGTTACAAAAAAACAACTACAAATAAAAATACGGTAACACAATTTTCTATTGTCTTCATATACCTCGTTGTATTATTTATTAATTCCATCTTGACTTAATTGCTTCTCTTTCTACATTTTTGTTGCAAACATCTAAAAAAAAAAAGTATGGTTTATGACCATTTGGTTTTATTCACTTTTGTGAAGGTCTGTTCTAGGCTATTGGAAAATTAACCTGTGCTGAATAGAATAACATAAGACACTTACTTGACCATGACGCCCAGGACGAATGTTGTGCTGAAAAAAAAATTTCAAATATATATATAATGTTTTATATATATGTAAAGAGAATTTGCAGTAATATATTAATTTCCGTAAAAAAAAATAATGAAAATTGAACGGAAACCCAATTTAATGTAAGACATTTTCATAAACCTTACAAAATAATTCAATTTTGTATATTACCAGTTTCCGTTCTTAAAATACAATTTCAATATGTAATTTTAATCCTTCCTTACAATTTTTAAAAAGCTATGATATCTTATATTGATAAACTTTTGCGAAAAATATTTCAGAAAACACATATTTTGTTCGATTATTTCATTTATTTGCTCTGCATTACCAACTTCCTTACTTATATGGAATTTTAAATGGTTATGTAAAACTCGAAACTTTTTTTACTACATCCTAAAGTTTGAATACTAAAACCGTACAAGGATATATGATTTTATAGTATTTTTGACTACTCCGGATTTGGTGTCATAAATTTTAAAATATACAACGAGACTTACTTGGTTTGGCGAGACTACTGTTTATAAGTACAGTTAGCACCGCTAAAATGGCGGAAAAGTGCGCCATGTTGGTCCGTCGAAGTTGGGGGTACAGACTGAAAAAATAGCTTTTATACTCAAATATGAACTAAATGTACAATGTAGTAACAGATGCTGGCGACGTAATCCGTAAAACAGATTTGGTTTACTTATCAGAAAAAAACAATTACTTTAGGATAATAGTTAGAACAATGAACTAGCGTATTAAATACAATAATACATAATTAAATACTTGTTGTAAGGGAATATCAAAAGAAATGAACTGGTCATGTCCGATTAAGAACTGATCAGCATTTTTTCTCTCATTCACACGAACATGTTACCGAGTTCATTAAAAAAAAACCACTGCAAACAATAAATTGTATGCATGGATAACGTTTTCATTCTTCGCCAATCCTAAAAAAATACAACTATTTCTGTGAACTTCATTGAGTTTAATTTCGTTGAATTAATCTACTTTATTTCTTTAATCCGTTAAACTATTTCACTGGCTTAGTGCATAAAAGCGTTCTAGAAACTTTCAAATGTTTTCAATTATAAGAAAGTATATTAACAAAGTGTAGTTTTATCTTCAGAATGAAATATCTTGTAATAACAAAATTTTTGAAAGAAAAATCACAATACAGAGAAAAATTAGGAGAATTGTATACGGAAAGAAAAGAAAACTCAAGAAATATGAAATAAAGTTCTTGCTCCCATATGTGTTTAGCTAGAGGTATAGGGGGAGAATTGAGATGTCACAAAACATCTTTAACCCCGCCGCATGTTTGCGCCTGTCCCAAGTCAGGAACCTCCTGCCTTTGTTAAACTTGTACGTGTTTTTAATTTTGGTGCATTTATATGTTTCGGAGTTTAGTGTGACGTCCATTTTGGCTGAACTATAATACATTATTGTTTAGGGGCCAGCTGAAGCCCGCCTCCGGGTGCGGGATTTTCTCGCTGTGTTGAAGACCATTGGTGGCCTTGGACTGTTTTCTGCTCTTTGGTCGGGTTGTTGTCTCTTTGACGCATTTCCCGTTGTTTCCATTCTCAATTTTATTAGATCTATAATAAATAATATTTTTCAGCATGTTATTGTATAGTTTGTTTTTTGACAATTTACGAGGCGTACAGCATTTATATAAGTATCTGTGGTGTATAAGTTATTCAATATCTGTAAAGAATATCTAATAAATGTAACCTGTAATTTTAGATCATGTATAATATGTCAAACGGAAAATTCTTATCTGTCCGAAAATGTGTTTTACTATCTATACTTATTAAGCATTCTTCGTACATTGTGATTAAAAAAAAAAAAAAAAGCTCGAAATTTTGATTAATTAAATCTACAGAAGGTAGTGGTATACTTTACTGAAATTGAAATTGTCTTCGAAAGTAGAGACATATGTGTATTATCAATTAAATGATTACTGTGATTTTTGCTGTAGAACCAATTAAAAGGGTATAAATATAATGGCCCCATATTTCTAGCTAAAATTTCAAACCAGGTTTTAATTACCATTATTACAAATTTCAGAGTTCAGAAAATGACAAGATTATGAAAATGGGTCTGTTTTAAATTTATGACGACATCAAAACTATAATTTAGACTAATTCACTTGTCCATCAAATTTCTATTTGTTTTTAGGACAAAACGCACATAGTGCATACGTCGACAAAAAGATCGTATATCATTCTTTTTTAGGTAAATCCTAGAAATTCGTTGAATCGTTACACTCGTTGATCATTATTTGTGATTCTGTTTCCAATGTTTTTGAAGGAATCTCTTCTTTAATAAAATTCCAAATGTGTTATATTAGGGTTTACATTGTATTTGTTAGAAACCATTAAATACGTACAAATGCCAGTTGGGTTGTACATATTCTAAACTAAAAATAAACTATATAATGTACATCGTTATGTTCATGTGCCCGTCTCAAGTCGGGGAGCTCGTCGTCGTGGTCCACGCTCCTTTAGGGAATTTGGTGTTGATGACTGATCTTTGACCGCACATTTGTATTTGCTAAATGTTTTTTTCACTTTTTGTATAGACTCATGGCAATTCAGAGTTTGACTTATTCTATAGAAATTTTCCTATTTTTAAATCCATCTAGAAGTCAAGAAACAGGGGTTTGTTAAATTCTAGATGGCTTCTATCCAGTTTTTGTGTTAAAAAAAGACGAATAATAACAGTCAATAAATTAGAGTTGTCTCTCTTCTTATAGCTGGCATTTATAAGGCTATTCGTTGTTATGCTGTCAGTAACTGCGAATACTCTCAGATCTGTACTTGGCGTCTATTGTGCTGTGGGGATGTATAAAAGCACTGTCACGTCCGGTCTCTGTTTTTGTTAGATGTTTTTCTGCTTTGTATCGATCAGATGAGTTAAGGCTTTTTCAACTGATTTTTATAGTTTGTTCTTATGTTGTACCGTTACACCACTGTTCCAGGCTAAAGGGGGGAGGGTTTGGCGCCAGCAAACTAGTTTAACCCCGTCACATTCTGTATGTGCCTGTCCCACGTCAGGAGCCTGTAATTCATTGGTTGTCGTTCGTTGCTGTATATCATATTTGTTTTTCATTTTTTTTTTTTTGGACATAAATCAGGCCGTTTTCTCGTTTGAATTGTTTTACATTTGTCATTTTTGGAGCCTTTTTATAGCTGACTATGCGGTATGGGTTTTGCTCATTGTTGAAGGCCGTACGATGATCTATAATAGTTGTTAATTCTATGGCATTTGGTCTCTGGTGGGGAGTTGTCTCATTGACCATCATACCACATCTTCTTATTTTCATAACATATTAGAATAACTTTGAACTGTTACCTTGTGAACTAGCACGTTAAAAATCCGGCTCAGCGTATCTGTTTTATACACAACAGGGTTAATATTCATATTGCATTAACATTTTCTCGTCCTGAATATTTATTTAATTTGAGACTGGACGTTAAACATCCATCATTATCATCATCATCACATATATTTTATTTTGTTTTTCTTTGTAAGTACATACGTTTTGTTAAACATTTTATGTCATTTTTATCTTTATTTGGAACAGAATTATAAGACTGCTACAAAATTCAAAAATAATTTTACCTTAAAATTACACATACCAATACAGTAATTAGTATACCAACCATCTTATTTATTGAGGACTTGAAGTAATTAGTTCTTTCCTGATTGTAGTTTTGGCAATTTCCTTTTTTTTTCTTTTCAAAAATATTCTTGCAAGTTACTGTGAAGGTCGCAGATTTCATTGAAAATCATTGCAATAATGGAATTAATGATATTGGCATCTACACAGTTCTTTGCCATTTTCAGTAAATGCAATATATATACGAGTTGTCTTTTGGTTTGCTTCTTCTTATGTAGTAGGGTCGGTGTCTTGTAGACGTGTGCATATACCTCTAATTTCAATGAGCAACAAAGGTGAGGATTACCTTGTTTGCATTGGATATCCAAACTACACAAAGATCCGTACTTACAACGGTACATTTCCGGCTTGTCTGCATGTTCTAACCAGGAATTGTCCGTTAGATTAACAAAAATTTTGTCCGCAGAGAAAGAGAGATAACAGAAATATTGTGACACTGATTACCCGTGTCTTGGCATTAATCATATGTGGATTCTTAAGAACTCAAAAACTTCTGGAAAAATCAAATCTCGGTAATTTTCTGCAATAAATTCTATCAAAACCTTCGATTTGTTCACCCTTTACACCACTATATACTACATGAAAAATTGAAACCCGTCTTAGAGAAATAATCCACAATGCATTCCTCTGTAAAAATTGTACCATACGCTACACATCTATTGTTTTGTGATATAATTCGGCATATTTCGTTAAAAATTAGCCCCAAAAATAAAACATGCTACACCGAAGAACAAGTGATCAGCATGCTGGAGTTTCTCATTGACAACATATTTGTTAAATTTGGAGGTTGAATATCCCAGCAGGTTGTCAGCATTCCTATGGCCACCAACTGTGCCCTCTCCTGGCCGATCTTTTCTTATTTTATATGAGTCGGAGTTCCTTCAGACAAGACTTTCAAAGATCCTAAATCATTTCATTTCACATACAGGTATATTGATGATGTTATTTCCATTAACAGTCCAAACTTTTCTGATATGGTCCCAGTTATATACTAGTATCCTCCTGAACTAGAGATTAAAGAAAACACAGGTACAGCTTCCTCCACTTCATTTCTAAACATGAACACCGGACTCGGACATCTTTTAAACTAAGTTTTACTGTGCGTTTTGTTGTGAGTTTGTTTATTCCACATTGATAAGAGGTATAGGAGGGTTGAGATCTTAAAATACATGTTTAACCCCGCCGCATTTCATAGCGCCTGTCCCAAGTCAGGAACTTCAAGCCTTTGTTAGTCGTGTGTGATTTCTTTTAATTATGGTCCATTGCAATGTTTCTGAGTTTAGGGTGGGGTCCATTTAGCTGAATTAGTGTATGTTATTGTTTATGGGTGTCAGCTGAAGCCTGCCTCTGGATGCCGGACTTTCTCGCTGCGTTGCAGACCCATTGGTGGCCTTGGGCTGTTTTCTGCTCTTTGGTCGGCTTGTTGTCTCTTTGACACATTCTTCGTTTCCATTCTCTACCACGAATTTGACAACGCCCATTTCAGTACCAGAATCTTTGACTAACAGACGATTTCAATTTTTAAATTATAAATTGTCCTCAACTAAGCAGCAATGTATAAACTTCATCCGCATATGAAGTATAAATTTCAGAACTCATACGATATCCAAGACCTTGCACCTGCTACTCAGAATTTGTAAAACGTCATCGGTGTCTGGGCAATACATTAATGAGCCAGGGTTTTGTCAAAGAACGCCTTGTCCTTTTTTTCTCAAAAGATTCATCGTTAAGTACATGTGGCAAGACCCGATAGATAAATATTCAGTGTCTTTTTCATACATGTTGTAAATAATTCTATGTGCTGAAGTTGTGTATCGTTTTGATATTCACTTTTCAGTTTTCCTCTTATTTGTCACTGTGATGTAATATACCTTTTGGTCGTATGACTATTGATATGACTCGGTATTTATGTATCTAGCTTTCGGGATTTGGGTGATCCTGGTGCAGATGGGTCCAGAGGTGCGATTTGAACGAAAAAGGTTTTTACAGTGTTGTTTTTATTTTATTTACCCTTGTGTTTGTATTTTACTTTATTTGAACTTTATCGAGAAAGAGTATACTATATAAATACTATATGAACTATCAACTCAAAACCTTTTTGTTGTCGTCTTTGTCAAATTTACTATAACTACAACACTTTTGTTGGCGTCTTTGTTGGATTTATTTGTATATTTGTTTGAATTTTTTAGTCAGTTGTGTTGTATGTCTGTGATAGATATAGGAAGATGTGGTGTGAGTGCCAATGAGACAACTCTCCATCCAAATAACAATTTATAAAAGTAAACCATTATAGGTCAATGTACGGCCTTCAACACGGAGCCTTGGCTCACACCGAACAACAAGCTATAAAGGGCCCCAAAATTACTAGTGTAAAACCATTCAAACGGGAAAACCAACGGTCTAGTCTATATAAAAAACGAGAAACGAGAAACAAACGACAACTACTGTACATCAGATTCCTGTGATGTATGTTTACACAGTTTTGGTGTGCTGGATCCCAAATTTTGTCATATTAACCTATTATGTCTTGTGGGGTTGCTTACCTAATTTTGTCAATGTAACGGAACTATAAACACATGTCATATAAGTGGGAGAATTATCTAGCTATAAAACCAGGTTTAACCCATCATTTTCTTTGTAAAATGCCTGTACTAAGTGAGGAATATGACAGTTGTTTTCCATTCGTTCCGTTGGTTTATAAAGTTCAACGTTTAATCTTTTCAGTTTTTATGGACTTCCTCCTTTTTGAATTTGCCTTAGAGTTCGGTATTTTGTTATACTTTTTTACAGAGTCTATAATTGTAAGGACAGCCTTTAGTACAACAGGGCAATTGTGAAACATCATAATACAAACAGATACGATTATTAAATACATCTATATACCTGATATACGAGTAATATGACTGGCTCATGACCACGAACACAAACCTTAAGACTATAGGAAGATTTTGATTCACGCATTTTTCTCAATGAAAAAAAGCTTTTGTCAAAGTTTCGTATAATTCTAAGAAGGTTTTATAGAGTTATAGGTGTCTAAAAAAATAACTCCCGACTGTATCTAAATGTTTACTGTAGAACAAAACAAAATCCTTTTATCAGAAAAATACGGGAAAATTAAAATATTCAAGTTTCATAAAATTCCATGAAGATTTGATAAAGTTATTGATGTCTCAAAAACTTTATCCTTAGACTGTATCTTAATGTTAATTGTTAAAAACTAAATCAATTTGTTAGTACAATACGGAAAAGGAAAAACAAAGTTTCAAAGATTTTACTGTCAATACGATCAATTGATCATTAAAATGGTTCTGCGCAAGTTCATTAAATTCATCATAGTTATTAACATCAATTCTCTGTATGCACCAACCAACAGCTGGCCACATAAAAAAAATAATGTGATAGAAAAACTACTTCTAACATCAAAGTTAGTTGCATTATTCATAAAAATCAGTTTAAAATCTTAATCATCCCAGTCCTTCTTGTCGGTTGCTAAGGAAATTAAATTTCCTTAGCAACCAAGGAAAAATTACCTCAAAAGACCAGATTTCAATAATGAAGAGCTCAGTTTTCATTGCAGATAGCCATAAATAGCTTATCATTAAAAGAACAACATAATGTGCTTGATAAAAATATATTTATTACATTAGATCATATATGGTGACATACAGATAGAATATTAGAGCCAATAGGCACTGTGGATCTTTGACAAAAAGAGTAAAATTTGACCAAGTTTGGGTCCCCAAATTTTTTTTTTGCAGAAATATAGCCAAAACATGACTACATACACTTAAAGATTAGGTATTCAGCTAATCAGTAATGAAAAATATCTCCGGTAAACATATTTTGAATCAATGGCAAATAATACAAATTGGGTCATATTAGGGGGTGTAAACTGTTCATGAAGGCCAATTTTACATATCTTTGCTATTAAAACCGACAATTTCCACCATATAAACCAACTAATATGTTATATAGATTTCAGTGTTTGTTGAATATGTTTGTTCAAATGACTGACCTTCTGTTGTGACTAAGAAACCTATATTTCAAACCTTATAAAAAGGGGGGAGGTCACATCGCCTTTTTTTTTTTTTTTTTTTTTTGCACAAAAGATTGGTAATTGGTAATCAATGAATTTTGGAATTTATACTTCTAATGATGTTTTAAAATAGTTTTGAGATGCACCAAAGGGGTTCATTACTGGGTTTGTAATATTTAAGGAAAATTTTGTTTTTGCTAAAATTGGGATTTTGATAATTAAATTATTTTAAAGGTTATAGTTTAATTAATTCAGGAAAACTCTTTTGAATCAAAGTTTAACATATAACTTGCTATTCTTTTTTCAATTTAAGTAAAGGTTATTGAACAAAATCTTACATTTTATTGAAAACCTTAATTTTGGGATGAAGTGTACTTTAGGCAGATGCTTAATTTAATAAGTATCAGTGGCAGTGCTACTGTTGTTCTTTCATATTTGTTTTTTAAGAAAAAAAGTTTTGGAATTTTCTTTAAGTGTTTTTTTGTTGTTGCTAAAGACCATTTCTATTAGCCTTTAATAAAGTATAGCTACTTTCCTTCTTTGGCAAAACATGATTAGTTTCGCATGTATTCAAGTTATTTTTAACAAATGTGTTAACTTAAAATTGCTTGGACTATAAATCATTTTGTACTGACATTTTTAGTCTATACCCAATATATGTATATCATACACATGATACAGTTGTAGACATTTTAAACAATATATCTAATAAACACAAATCTCTCATTTAAAATCAGATATACTCAAAATTAAAATATGTGTTTATCTTTTAAATGAAAAGAATAAGAAAAATGAGATGGCAATGCAGTGCTAAGACCAAAATTAGTTCATCAATCTATGCAAAATACTTTTAAATATGTCAGACTAAACTCAACCAGGCAGACAGAAAATTTTTGATTTTGTAGTTGCATTTATTGTTACAGAATAAAAAAAAAAACGATTCAGTCAGACAGAGATATATTGAATAAGAAATATCTTTTAAGTGATAAAACCAATGGGACTTTATCTGATACAATGAAAACAAGCATTCTGTGAGTATTTCATGGCAATACACAGTCCCCTAATTCAAACTTTGCAGTAATTTGTCGTGATAAAACAATACAAGACATATCAAATCAATATCTTCGAGCATGAAGAAAAAAAGTGTAAAAACTGATTTGCCAGACTGACAAATTGACAGACAGACAGACAGACAGACAGGGTGCAAACCCAAATTCCCCTTTTATTCGCCAGTAGGGGACTATTAAAAATACTCCTTGCAAAATTATTAATAAAAAAAAACTTGTTCATTCTTCTTGAGCAAATTATTGTCAGCCAATCTTTCAAAAGGCAAATACTTCTATAGAAAATTCCAACCACAATCCAACTCTTATTGATACAATGCATATGAAATGGTTGACAGGAGTTTAACTCTTGAAAATTTAATTACATTGGGGCTTGAATATTTTCAGAAAAAAGTTATTTTTTCCCTAACCATTCAGAAAATATGATTCCCATTGTTGAATATTAAAACAAACCTTTACAAAATAAACCTACCCATAAGAATTTTCTGACTGTATTTCACTTTCCTTGCCTATATATTTATTTTCCTCGGATGCTGGGAAGCGGGAATTTTTAAGCCCTAAACATATGTAAGCCAATGAAAGAATAAAGATGGACTTTTACCATGCCAAAACAAAATCAAAAAGATCTATTTATATTCAAGGAAAGACTTTTATTGCTGTTCCTCATTTTGAAATTTGCTCATTGTTGCTGAAAAAAGAAAAATGTCCACTTAAATATTCAAAAGCACCTGTTTGGGATACATTGATAAGGTAAAACTTCTAAATATCAAATACACCTTTTGCAATTGTTGCAGGTTTAAAATTGTTAACAGAATGACAATATATTATGCAAAATATTGTGAGATAAGTCACCACAGGTTTATGTGTCTGCATTAATGTTAGCCAATACTTCTTGTGTAATAACTGATGTTTCATTTTCTGATTTAGCAGCTATTCCATCATTATACTTGGAGTTTATCTGTCTTGAATAACGAGAAAAGTAACTAGCAATTTGTTGTGGTACTAAAAATTCTTCACGCTTAAACCGTCTCTTCCCATTCAACACTGCTGACTGCATTTCTAAAGAAACAGAAACTGGATCCTCTTTTTTGCCAGTGATTTGCCCAATTTGAAATTTTTCGTTTAAAAATTTCTTTTGATCTGTGGAAAAGGTGACATGAGCCTTCCTGGATTTTAGAGCCCACCCTTTCATCAGTGTATTTGTGTCTGTTGTTTCCTCAGCATTCATACTCAAGTTGAAACAATGACCAACAGCCTGGGTTACTTTCAGTGCATATAAGTTTTTATATGTGTCGCTGGTAGATTGGCATTTCGATTGGAATTGACAGTTCCCAATGATAATGTGGTCTTCTAATGATTTATGTTTTAGAAAACTTTTGGTACATCCAGAAACTGGGCAACAGAAAATTCCTCCACTATTTTCTGGATTACTGATGGCAGCACTGTCATCTTCAGAAATATCTAGTTCAATTTGTTCCTGTTGATTAATTTCTTGAGGTTTTATGTGTTGTATTTTGATATCTCTGAATGATATATTCTCTGAAGTATTTGTAATCTTTAGGGTCATGGTGACAATTTGGCTTAGATCTGTCACTTTGCTCCATGGAATATGCATTCCTAAAAAATATCAATGAAGGATTATGAAATTAACTAGAACACACAAAATCGCTGGCATTTAGAATGTGATTGAAAGTATGTAAACTGTTGTAGGATGAAGTTTTGTTAAAGATTTTATCACTGGAGAATTTCAGGAAAGTGATTAAAAGGTACTTGGGACAGGACATTTTTTTTTAGTCATCCCCCTTTTTTTCAAAGTCCGCCTTTTTTTGTTTTCCGTTAATTTTAATTAGTTTCGCCTGTGGATAGTAAACTTGAAATTGATATTAAATAGCAAATACACTTTATTTATGCCTGAGTAAACTGAAAATTATGTGTAATTTTAAAACAGTCCTAAACGGAAGTCTTGTCTATGACTTAAAAGTATGTCCAATGACGGAAACAATATCCGGACGCCTTTATATTCGCCCAAAATAACCCAAACTCAATATTCATAAGCAAGGATGACAAATGCGACTATGCATGGTACCTATAGGACACAGAGGCATGATGATTTGTTTATTGTGGAAGGAAGAGAAGCGACATACAAAATGAGGTCTTCTCATTTAATAGTATAGATATTCTGGAAAAAAGGAAGGGGACAATTAGTAGCAAGGACTAAATTTCTTAACTCTTTTATTTTACCAAATCCTGAAGGACTCAAATATTAAAGTAGTTTTTATACTCTAAAATTAAGAAATATTGCACTTTTATATCATTGAAAAAAATTCAGATAGAACATTGACTTAAATAATCTAAAATGACATTTTGACTCTTCTACTTGCATTCTATGTAATACATGTAACAATTATGTAAGTAAAGATTTTGTATTTGTTACAAGTATGATTTGGATGCAGTTGGCTTCATCTATGTTTTATGCCCTGACTTGTCTGTCCCTAGGTCTGTCTCTCTGTACCTTCTTATGTCTGTACATCCGAATATTTATTCCAGTACTTTAACTTTTATAGTTTGCATCAACTAAATGTTATGAAACTCCTACACAACACAAAACACAGATAAAGTTCTAATTTGGGTGGTGTTACTTTTACAATTCGTGAGTTATGCCCTTTATAATGTTCTATACAAGCAGGAATATCTGTGTAACTTCGACACATTTTCCGTTTATTTTTTATTTTGTGATGATATTTTTTTTTTTATCAATAAGCTCAGTCATTGTGGTTGAAAGAGCCAAGTGGAGCCATGAATCGAATTAATCTTTAAAATAAGAAGTAAATTCATTTTCAAGGAAGCGTTTACCTTTCCCAATACCAAATCCTCTCCAAATTGTAAGTCCACTTTCTGAGTAACTGAAGTTAGTGTATGAAGTAATATTAGGGATACTCTTAACAGTTGGCTTCAAACTTTCACATTCCTCTACCACTTTGCACATGTAGGTCTTGTTACCTCTAGAATCAATAGCCTAAGAAATATAAACAACAATGTAAAAAATAAATACACACAGTATGATTGTAAATTTTATTCAGATTAACTTAATGGCAAAATTGCAGTAAAGTTATTCACTCAACTGATTCAAGAAATAGCAACAGTATTAGTTTTGTATACTTATCCATGCATCAAAAACCAAATGTTTTATAGTTTGTAAGCAAAGAAAACTTGAAATTAATGTTCAAGAAAATTCAAAACATTCATTTACAGCAATAGTTTGTATTAGTAGCTAGGCCATTTTATAAGACATAGCACAGATTCTTTTTCTACTGTCAACTTGTAAAGTATTAATTACATTATAAAATAACCTGAATTCAATAATGGCTGGCAAGAGGGGCAATTAAAAAAAACCAGAAAACCTTATTTAAAAAAAAAATTACAACATAAACTGAAGCTTAAAATATCTAAGCAACATCTGTTGTGTTCATTTTAAATTTAAGAATCCAGATTGCATTCCTTACAACTACGTATTCGACAATGCAAATGTATTTTTTATTAATATTCAAGATAGTGCATCAATTTACATACTTGCAAAATACAGATTTATTTTGGATTTGTTGTAACTATAATTTGTATAATATAGTTTGACATTTTTTGGGACCATTTAGTGCTTGTTATGCAGTATGGACTATTTCTCACTACTGAAGGCCAGCAATACTGGATGTTGACATCCACATGTTCTACTTTATTGTCATTTTGTCTTACTCATGCATCCCCCATATCCTTTTTTCCATATTATTGATGAATAAATGTTAACTTTTTGCACCCTTTCAACCAATCAAATTCTTGTACAATGTATTGTGTAAAATGCCAATCAAAACGGATTTTCGCCCAACAATTTCTGTTTCAAAAATAAAATAAACATAATACCTGTTTCATTCCTTTTGCATCTAGTACATCATGTCCTTCATTGACATATCGCTTTATTTCTGATTTGATGTGTGAAGATTTTCTATCACATGGACCTTTCCCATCTTGTGCCTCACAGAAATCATATGATGTAATTAAGGGTCCAAGGTTGGCATAAAGTAGTGCAATTGTCAGTGTGCTTTTGTAGCATCCAGCATTATCAGAGTAGAAACTTACATTTTTTATCTCAGGCTTGAGTTTTACAACTTCTTTAGCAATGTCACATAGTATGGATGCTGAAGTGACTGAATCTTGTGGAATTGGGTTGGCAAAGAAATGTACAAAAGTCAAAGTTTGAAGTCCTTCTTCACCTTTAGTCAAACAAACAGCTATATGCCAGTTTATTCCACGCTTAGCAAACCAATCTGTTTGTCCCTCACGGTATTTCCTTGGCAGAAATTTCATGGCCCAGTCTACCATAATAAAAACCCTCTTTTCAGAAAGTTCAGATATAATATTGGATTTGGCTCTAGCTTGATTCTTAGAACGCAGGATATGTTTTTTCCAATCCAAAATATCTCCAACTGCTTTGGATGTTTTAAATAACATATTATCAAACAAGTTCTCATCAACTTTATCTTTAAGGTCATTTAATTTTGTTGAATGGTCTGAAGAACATTTGTCAATATCTGGCAGTTCTTACACCCCTTGTTGTGTGAATGATCCAAACAGTCATTCTGCAGCAGTTTGTCTTGGTCACTAAGAGCAAATGACAGACAGTGGTCTGGAATATCAGATTTTGTTTCTAAATGGACCTAAAAAAATAAAGGAAACATGTGTAAAATTTTAATCACTACACATGATTGAGATGTATGCATAGCCTTCTTTTTTATAGACAATACATTCTGTACATTGTAGGCAATCTTTAAATTTATTTGTATAAGCTTCTGAAATAGGAAAAAACACGAGCTTAAGCAAGCCTTTCTTATTGCAAATGGACATGATGGATGTATACTGTCTTTATACTGCAACTATGTATGTGAATAAAATATCAAAATTTAACACAAAAATGTGTAAAACAATAAGAAGTTATTTTAGTGAGTTTCTGACTGGTGTCTATAGCGCAGTCTGTGTTCAACAGTTATATCCAATTATGAAGTTTAAATTTAGCAAATCAATGTCCAGCGTTCAGGTTTAACACTGAAAATGAACATATGACATCAAGATTTTCCTGCTATATGAGAATTTTTTGCTTGATCTTGAAATCATTAAAAACCACAACTTATATGACTGTTAATGACAAATTTTGCAATATTTTTGTTTATCTTTGCTTTGGTGAATTAAAGAAGTTAAAAAATCTCGAAAAACTTTTGTTTGCCTTTGTTTTTGGTGACTTAAAGAAGTGTTATGTTCTTACATGATTGCATTGGTTTATCTCGTATTTTTATTATTTTGTTCTAAGACACATTGTGTCTATTTATCAATTATGGACTTTTGATGGTGTCAATACGTTATATATGGACCTGTTCAGTCAATATTGACCGAGGACGAAGTCCGAGTGTCAATATCAGCTAACAGGTCCATATATAACGTATTGACTAAGTGAAAGTCCTTAATTTATATATTACATATAACATATATAAAAAATTAAAGAACCTTAGTGAGCGCGCTCACATACCCCACGTCCCCACATTGTCACTTGACAAATAAAATAACTCTAAGAAAGAAAAAAAAATCATAATTTCCTGTCGTTGTGCACATCTACATAGTATGCCCTTATTATCTAAAATGTTTAATGAAATTCTGTTGAGTGGTTTCAGAGGAGTTGCGAAGACAAACTGTTGCAGTAGTATATTGAAGCAAATAAGTTCAAAGGGGCATAACTCCTAGAAAAAAATTGAATCATATTTCCTGTAGATATGCACATCTACATAGTATGTCCTTATTATCTAAAAAAGTTTCATGAAATTCTGTTGTGTGATTCAGAGGAGTTGAGATGACAAGAACATGACTGACGGACTGACGGACGGACAGACAGACGGACGGATGGGTCAAAAACATTATACCCTCCACAACTTCCTTGCATGGGGTATAATAATGTGTTCGAAAAATCTTGAAAATGGAATTCAATGTTCTTTCTGTGTATTTTTAAATTTGTTTGCAAGATTTTAAACAAAAACAACATTTTTTTTTCTGTTTAGGACAAATAAGAATGCAAAAGGAAAGCATTTTAGTCTAATTGCAAATTTTCTTTTCGTCCCTGTGGAGCATCCTCCATGATTGTTATGTGTGACGTCACATATTTTTAAGATTGACCTTCAATATACGTATACATACAGATACATGAAATATTATTTGAAACATGTGATCGTAATATCCAATGAAAACAGGAGAATTCTGCACCATATGTAATAATTCTATGTATATGTACATGTATATAGGTATTATAATTGAAATAGTTAATGTTGTACCTTGTAATCACATTTCAGATATCTTTTACTGTCTGACAGATCTTTCAGGATTTTATCACTATCAGATTTGGGTATCTGTAACTGGCTTACTACTGAATTTAAGTCAGCAAAAGCTCTTCCACCTTCAACAATAAAATAATCTAGACCTTCAACTGACTTCTGAATGGAAGCTGGACAAGCTTGTAGAATCCTGTACATTGTACTATGCCCTAAAATAATTGACATATATAAATACACTGTAAAATAATCAACTATTATTACAAAAATTGGATTAGTGGTATGCATCAATGAGACAACATCATATAAAGCAAATAACTTAAATGGTGATCAATATTTTAGGGTGTTTTTGTTTTTGTCTGGACGAGGTCATTTTCACCATACCCTTCCTACAGATCTAGAGTAGTTCATTTTACAATAATTGATATTCGTTTCTACAAAAAAAAATATTATCACAATATATAACTAACTTTTTATGAAATTAAATGAGAAACTGTTTATATTTCTGCTTACATTTCATTTGAACAAATTCACATACACAATGTATTTAAATTTTTGAAACCAATAATGACTAGCAAAAATCATCCAAATCTTTTTTATTTGTAGTTTATATCAACAATGATTAATTCATAGTGATTTTTATGATTTTTAATATTTATGATCCTAAAATAATTATTTTTTTAAACAATGTATAATTTTTCCTACCTAAAGGATCAATGCTGTTTTCGTCACAGTACTGGTCATATTGTCTGACTATTGCTGCAGGTGCAATGCATCTAATGACATTTGGAGTAGGTATAACTTTACCAGTAGACAACTTCATTGTTTTTTCACCAAAGGGCATATCTTGTATGATGTTACAGGATGTAATAAAATCAATAAAGCTTTCCACTCTTGCTGGGTCAATGGCTTTTCTAAAGTTTGAAATAGAAGGCATAGGTGCACCAATTCCATATTGCATGCCATGTTTTTCGCAATATTATATCTGTACCGTGTTACTCCAGGAATCAGGTGGTTTACATAATTGTAAGACTTCTTTACTACCAAAATTGAAAGCAATTGTCTTTGCAATGTCCATGTTTCAGTTGAATTGTATGATCCTGTATGGCTTCATCTAAAACATTGTCCTCTCTCTCAGCAGATGGTGTTATAAGTTCAAATAAATTATCTCGCTCGCCAGGACAGATGGTATCAAGCATGGCATTTAAACATGTTTTAGCCTTTGAAATGTATCGGCGCTTGGTACGGTCACATGCATCTAACAAATTTGACTGAATTTTTTTAACTGGAGATATGTCAACTTCAGCAAGAAAAGAGTTTAAAGCTCTTAAAGGATTCTTTACTCGAGATTCATTTGGAATATATGAACTACACTGACTGCTACCTAAATTCTCTTCTGAGGATTCAAACATGTACATGGATGAGGTACTTTGACTGCTAACTGGATCTTCTTCATGCTCTTGTGATGACTCAAAAAATTGTTCTTGTGTCTGTAAATATATAAAAAAATAAATTAAACATAACTAGGGCTAAGGCCAATAAGAGTGCACACACTGAAATGTCTCGCCTTTTTTACTAATCATTGATATTATGTTGATAGTCTTAAATATAAAGCTTTACTACAGTGTAACCTGTGTTATCCGACACACTAGGGGACCAGAAAAAAATGTCAAATTAAGCAGGGTGTCGGAATATTCAGGTTTTTGTCGAGCCTGCAACTTTTGTCGCAGAAAGCTCAACATAGGGATAGTGATCCGGCGGCGGCGTTAGCTAACTTCTTAAAAGCTTTATATTTTAGAAGCTATAAGACCTGGATGCTTCATACTTTGTATATAGATGCCTTATGTTACGAAGTTTCCGTCTGTCATATGTCCATTGTCCTTGACCTCATTTTCATGGTTCAGTGACTACTTGAAAAAAAAGTCAACATTTTTTGTAATGTTAATTTCTTTCTTATTATGAGTAATAGGATAACTATATTTAGAATGTGCAAACCTTGCAAGGTCCTCATGCCTGTCAGACAATTTTCATTTGACCTCGACCTCATTTCATGGATCAGTGAACAAAGTTAAGTTTTCATGGTCAAGTCCATATATCAGATACTATAAGCAGTAGGTCTACTATATTTGGTATATGGAATGATTGTAACGTGTACATGTCCAACTGGTAGGTGTCATCTGACCTTGACCTCATTTTCATGGTTGAGTGGCAAAAGTTAAGTTTTTGAGTTTTGGTCTTTTTTTCTAATACTATATGCAATAGGTCAACTATATTTGGTGTATGGAAATATTTTATGATGTACATGTCAGTCTCGCAGGTTTTATTTGACCTTGACCTCATTTTCACAGTTCATTTCTCAGCGTTAAGTTTTGTGTTTTGGTCTGTTTTCTTCAACTATAAGCAATAGATCAACTATATTTGTTGTATGGAAGGATTGTAAGGTGTATATGTCTGTCTGGCAGGTATCATCTGACCTTGACCTCATTTTCATGGTTCATTGGTCAATGTTAAGTTTTCATGGTTAAGTTTGTTTCTTAGATACTATAAGCAATAGGTCAACTATATTTAATGCATAAATTTATTGTAAGGTGTACATGTCTGTCTGGCATGGTTCATCTGACCTTGACCTCATTTTCATGGTTCATTGGTCAATGTTAAGTTTTCTTGGTTAAGACTGTTTCTTAGAAACTATAAGCAATAGGTCAACTTATGTTTGGTTTATTGAATGATTGAAAGGTGTACATGTATTTCTCGTTTGGTTTATCTGACCTTGACCTCATTTTCTTGGATCATGTTAAGTTTATGTGTTACTTGTAGTAAAGCTTTATATTTAGGACTATCAACATAAAATCAGTGGTTAGTAAAGAAGACGAGACATTTCAGCATGTGCACTCTTGTTTCTGCAAGGATAGGCATATTTTGGGACCATGAAAATGTGTTGGTTAAAGTAGGATGTTGGAATTCTCAGGTGTCGGATTAGGCAGGTTACACTACAACTATCATATAAACTTAACATGATCCAAGAAAATGAGGTCAAGGTCATATAAACCAAACAAGAAATACATGTACACCTTACAATCATTAATACACTAAATATAGCTGACCTATTGCTTATAGTTTCAAAGAAAAAGACTTAACCAAGAAAACTAAACATTGACCAATGAACCATGAAAATGAGGTCAAGGTAAATGAACCATGCCAGGCAGACATGTACAGCTTACAATTCTTCAATACACCAAGTATAGTTGACCTACTGAATATAGTATTAGAAAAAAAGACAAAAAACTTAACTTTGACCTACATTTGTTGTGAACCATGAAAATGAGGTCAAGGTCGAATGACACCTGCCAGCTAGACATTTACACCTTACAATCATTCCATACACCAAATAAAGTAGACCTATTGCATACAGTATAAGAAAACAAACCAAAACACAAAATCTTATCTGTAACCACTGAACCATGAAAATGAGGTCAAGGTCATGACACCTGCCAGTTGGACATGTACACCTTACAGTCCTTCCATACCTCTGAATATACTAGACCTATTGCTTAATGTATCTGAGATATGGACTTGGACCACCAAAACTTAACCTGATGATTGTGTGCAGAATAATGGCCTTTGACTTAGAAAATTCACTTAAATAATCAGTTTTCAACCTTTTTTCATCGTGCTTGAAGAAGTTGACTTGCTATTTGTTTTATAGTTTACACAAGTTCTAGATCAAGTTAGTGTTGTATTCCAATACAATGAATTTTTATCTGGTATGGGACCACAGGCAATATACCTAGGTAAATAGGAAATTTTTTTTCTGAGACAAGTGCCTGTGTAAGGGACTCTGTATTGCCATGCAATACTCACAGAATGCTTGTTCATATTGTCCTTGTTATTCTAAATTATAATTTATATTATTTCAACTGTAAGTTGATATAACTGTCTTGCTTTAAAAAAAAAACAAATTAATGAAATTTTAGTTGAAATAATTTTATATAATTATCTATAGCTGATCAAACAATGTGCCAATTAAGCAAACAATACTTTTTTTTAGGTTTGTTTGTAGTACTTACTAAACTTGAGTTTCAGTACTGCACTTAGTTTTATTTCAACAGACTTTTAGCCTTCCTGGCCTATTTACTTAGTTCGAATAAAAAGTTTAAAAAAAAACCTGAAAATAAACTGCTACCCTCTTCTCTTTGCTTCATATTCAACATTCATATGACATATATGCAAAATAGTTCTATTTACTTACTTTCTCTGTTATTTCTGTTGACAACTGAACTATGCTGTGCAAATTTGTATCAAGATCTGGACACTGAAAAAAAAATACATATATATGATTTTTGTTGTCTTAATATGAAATAAGAGTACTGTAAATTCAGAAATTATTGTGTGCGTTTATTTAGGCGATTTTTCAAGAATGAAAAAAAAAACATTTAATTATCGTGATTTCGAATAAAACTGCATCCAGATCTAGGCGAATTAGAATGCAAGTTCTTATTATTGTGATACCCATCCAGTCCATAGGTCACTGATGCCCAACTTGCACTATCATTTTCCATGTTTAGCTGACCATAAAGTTGGGGTAAAATTTTCATTTGGTGATTGATATATTTAGAAAGATAATATCACACGGAAAATGTGTATTTAGTATTATGTTGATTAGACAACTACCTTGACCAAAAACTATAACCAAAACTAAAACCTGAAACTGGAAACAGTCATGAGTGACGAGTATAAATTTTAAAGTAATTTTAAGGCCTAAATATGAAGCAGGATAATCAGTGTCATTTATTAGTGTCTTAAATTTCGAGCTCACTATATATGATTATGACTATGAGTTCTGAAAATTGATGAATCAATTATTGTTTAGAAACAGTACATTGTCAATATATAATTATATCTATAGGGAAAAAAAGACTTAATTATATTATTTTAAGCATGAATAGCTATTTTCTTTAACATACATTTTCTGTCCATGTTTCATCTGTAAAATCCTTTCCATGTTCAATATGCTGTGGAGACAAAAGTTTTTGTCTACAATTCCTGCAAATAGCTGAAAAATAAATAGTCAAATGCATGTGTTACAAATGTGCATTAACTTTGATTGATATCTCTTAAAAGTAAAATATAGAAAACAAGATTGAACCCTATTTCTGGGTTACAACGGGCAACAAATCATTTGCTTCTTTTATATTTAATGGAAACAAAATTTCTGACGACTTCATTTTTTTAGCATTAAGACCAATACTGGACATAATGCTGGAGTATACATCATATAATATCCATGATTACAAATGCGCACCATTTGATTTTAATAACACGTATAATAACAATTGTTAAAATAGAACAATGTTGACACTTTAGCATTCCATACTTGTACATACACAAGTATCTATATTTAGTTGAAATAATGGGAGATAATCAGCGAATGTGTATGTAAACAATTATATTACGGTAATATTCATTTTTATGACCATGAAATGATTCTTTTATAACAGAATTTGATTAATTTCTATTTACTTTATTATAACCATAACCAAGTTTGAATTTGATTAAATAAATTCAAAATATTACAATTTTGGAAATTTTTCTAAAATGTTACTAGGTCTGTCTCACTCGGCTCTACGGCTACCCCAAGGGTTTATACATTACAAGGTAAGTTTGGTGTAAATATGCCTCCCCAATCATTCTACAATTATTAAAAGTGTTACTTGGCCTGTCATGCTGGTCTCTACAGTTACCCCAGGTGTTGATACATAGATCCATTGCAAGCGAAGCCTTCACCTTTCTACCACTAGGTGTCAATCCCTGCTAACATTGTCAGGTCCTAAATCTAAGACTACTTGCCTAGCTTTTTCAGCAGTTTTAAAGAGAGGGGTGCACTCGAAGTTGAGGAAGAGTACCCAAATGTGACCCTTGTGTCATGTATCCCATCGGATCTCTCCGTGCTGTACAGTACCAGTTCGCTCAAGACAGGCCAGGAAACCACCTAGTTCTACAGGGCAATTATACAACATTTCATTTGGGAGGATAAAGATTCTATATATAAACAAATAATTCTTACGTGTTCCAACTGGCAAAACATATCCAGAATTTTGTTCACACGGAGAACCTGGTCGATGTTCAGTGTACGGTCCGCTGTAATAGCTGTTTTCTTGCTCCTTAACAGATTCTTATGAACATTGATCCCATCTGGAATTTCACAAGTTTTTTCCTTTTCTTCGTTCAATGATGCTTTCAATGTGTTTCACATGATGGTTGCAAATACATGTTATGTTTTGAAAATTAATTAGTCCAATTTCTGCCAAAAGTGTAGCTTGCGTTTCATTGTTGAAAGTTTTCAATAATATTGCAGTGTTTATGTCACAAATTATATTAGGAAATTGTTTAAAAAATGAACAAGTAACATTCATAATTAATGCAGTCACATTCTCTAGAATATTTCAACGCTAATTGTTAGGAATAAGGAAGAGTGAACCAGAAATAATATATGATCAAGTTGTCTGCTAGAAAGTTATTGCTGCTTCTGTGTTTCTATCTCCTCAACAAAGATTTTCAAAAGGAAATAACTCATTTTCAAAGTTACATCCAGATTAGTTTGAGCATAAATATTTTAATTTCTGGAATATGTAGTATGATATAAGCACCCTCAATACTCCTAAAATAGTTTTTCTTAATAAAGGGCTATTTTATCATGAAAATATTCATATAATGCAAATATTTACAAACAGACTCTAAATAAAAGGAATTCAAGGGTAAATTACAATGAATAGAAATACTCTAATGGCAACTTTCTGTAACATTTACCCAAAATTTTTTTGCAGTAATTTGTTGACAAAACATCCATGATTTTATCTTTTATAGTCGTTTATGTGAGGATTTCTGCGTTTTAGGTAAAACCAGGTGTAAAAATGACAAAAAATATTCCAATTTTGGTGTTAATGGACGACTTTATGTACCAAAAACATTTTTATTTGAAAAATTTGTCAGTTAGCAGTTTAAATGGTTAATATCTTCTCTGATACCCATGAAAATAACAAAAAATGAGATTCTTTGTCTCATTTTTACCAAAAAATACAATGTTGGCCATTTCATATTGCTATACTAAAATAAAACTATGATGTCACATTGTTTCCATGGCAACCAGACTATACAGATTTTTGGGTTGATTTTTTAAGTTTGATGGTTTATTCTGACCATTTGAACTTAAAAAAGTATTCGAAAAAAATAATCTGGCCAAAATTTTCATATTTGATCTATTATTACAGAGAATTGATGTTAATGCCTAACAAAATCGTTAACCTCAGACTGAACCTAATTGTTGACGACGCCACCGACGCCGACGAAATGTAGGATCTGTATGTCTAGCTTCCGTGTCGAAATGTCGCAGACTCAACAAAAAGATAATAGGAATTACTCAAAATATTGGATAATACTACATATATGCACCACAACAAAACCCGAGTCCTCCGAAAAAATGAATGTACATGACAAGACACAACACCGAAGAACACTCAACTGGATAAAGACTCATTATGTTATGTGGTGGGGTTAAACCATTGTTACGTGCGCACATCCGTCTAGGCCATATTTCGTAAAAGTTACGAACAAATGTTTACAAATGTTTGATGGTATCTGTGGGTTTTATTGGTACATTTTTTTGTAATGTGCTTAAATGTATTTAACATAGTTTAGTACTTTTTCTGTAATGAATTTTATTGTACAGTTTCTTGTGCATCTTTTATTATTCAACTGGCCGAAATTATAAGGATAGTATTGACTGTTATAAACACTAGTTTAACCAAGCCACATGTAAGATTTTTCTGACTACAGACAATCACATTTGGACAGTCATATTTGCAAGTTCTCAATCCTTCCGTACTAATTTTTGATATAACAAAGGTACCAGAAATTACTGGTGGACCTGTTTGTCTTTTCGTCTTTGTGCCATGGCATTGTCAGTTTGTCTTGGTTTCGGTGTCCTTTTGGTATCTTCCACCCTTCTTTTAGCAAAAAAAATATTGATGAAAACAACAGATAACACCTACATGTTTTCATAGCATTCTTTTCTATTAGTCTCAAAGAATGTCCTGAAAGTTACCTCAAAATACTTGCTAATACTCTCTGATATTAATCACACATTTTTACATTTTTATATTAGCAAATTTACTTCACATTATATATATATAATAATAATAATAAATTCTTTATTTAACGAAGGTAACTCATTTAACATACAATTGTTAATCTCACACAAGGCCTTCACACATTTAAATGAACAATTCATATAACAATCAATGTATATAACACAATAAACAATAGAGATGTACACAATTACAAATGTATATACACAAGCATGAAAACAGACTGTAGAACTAGCATGGCAAGAATGTCCTAAAAAAATTGTAAAGTTTGTCTACTCATTTTGTTGTGTGATAAAGAGATTAGCACATTTCATCTTAAAGCTTTCTATATGTCTTAAATCCTTTATATCATTTGGCAAACTATTCCAAATGATTAGACCAGAATATTGAAAAGTCTTTTTGAAGTATTCAGACTTTGGCCTTGGTATATGAAGATGTCCAGATGTTGTTGACCTAAGAGAATAACTATATAGATCACTGCACGCAGTAAATTTACTTGTAAGATAATCTGGCGCGAGTCCATTCATACATTTAAACATTAAAATGGCTTGAAAATATTTTATCCGCGTAAAAATGGTCATCCAATTAAGTTCTTTAAACGTTGATATTGATGGATAATCAAAAGGCTTATTCAAAATTAATCTTGCTGTGCGCTTTTGTAGTTTATGAATCCGCTCAATGTTGCAATTTGCGGTAAAACCCCATATGGTGCAACAATAATCAATTATTGGTAATATATAACTGTTATAAAAAAGGATAAGACCTTTGCGAGGCAAGTATCGTTTTAATCTATTTAGCAGATATAATCTGCTTGAAAAATTTCACATACTTTATCTATGTGAATTGACCATGATAGATTTTTATCAATATGGATACCAAGAAGTTTTCTACTTCCACATTGTCAAATGAAGTTTGATTTTGCGATAATACACACAAGACATCATTACAATTCACAAGTTTTCTCTCAGATCCCATAAGCATACATTTGGACTTCTTGTTATTTATTATCATATTGTTTTAGCACACCATTCAATTACGTTTTCAAAGTCTTTATTTAAACAAGAGTTTAAGTTTGAAATAGATTTGGACGATATATGCAAAGTTGTGTCATCAGCATATAATTCAGACTCTGTGTGTTCTAATGTATACGGAGATCATTTATATAGATTAAGAATAATAAAGGTCCTAATATGGAACCTTGTGGGACCCCAAATGCTACATTATTGTATCCTGATTCAGTTTTCCAATTTTAACCTTTTGCAATCTATTTGAGAGATAGGATGAAAACCACTTAACAGAGTGATCATCACATTTATATAAATTAAGTTTCGATAATAAGATGTTATGGTTAACGGTGTCAAATGCTTTTTTAAAATCAAGAAATAAAACAGCAGTGAAATTGCCTTTGTCAAATTCTTCTAACCATTTGTCAATTATTTTGATAAGTGTTGTGTGGCATGAGTGTTTTTCTCTAAATCCAGATTGTTGTTGTACTAATAGTTTGTATTTAGTTAAAAATGAATATAATTGTTTAAACACAGCCCTCTCAAAAATCTTGGACACTGTAGGTAAAATTGAGATAGGACGATAATTGTTAGGATCATCCTTATTACCGGCTTTGAAAATTGGAGTTACTTTTGCATACTTTAGAATATCAGGAAATATACCTGTACATAAACTAAGGTTTATAATATGAGTGAGAGAATCTACAATTATTGATATTGATACTTTTAATATTCTTGGGCCAACTCCATCGGTCCCTGTTGATTTATTAATATCTAGATTTGTGAGATATTTAAAGACATCACCATTTGTGACAGTGTATAGTGAAAATAACGTGTTATCATTAATTTTGGATTTCACATAATTGTTTATTTTCTCTGATTCAAAGTTAGAATGGGGATGTGGAATAAGTTTTCTCCCACTGAACTAAAGTGATCATTTAAGCAGTTTACAATGTCAATTTTATCCGTAAGATTGTTATCTTCGTATGTTATCATATCAATATCATGATCCGTTGTAGAGTTAAGATCTTTAAATGTCTCCATAGAGTTTTACAGTTTTATCATTATTGATGGCTTCCATAAAATACTTAGATTTTGAAGAACGAATCAGTTTATTTGTTAGATTCCGATATTTCTTATAATTATCCGTATCTTTCTTTTTATGATAATAATCTCTCTGGTGAGCTAATTTACAGATTTCATCTGTATACCACTCTGGTTGATATTTATTTTTATCCGTTTGGTTACAACAGGGCATGTTTATCTAAAACATTAATAATAAGATAATACCACATATTTATTGCTTCATTTGGGTCACTTATTTCATGTATAACATTAAAAGTTTGTTTAGACAAATCATTTAAGAATAATTCTTCATTAAATGTTTTGAAGTTTCTGTATTGGATCTCTAAATGTGAACCAGATTTATCCTTGATAAGCTTAGTAAATCTGTTTACGGTGCAGCTAATGGGATAGTGATCACTTAGGGCATTAGATGGCACTGTAACATCGATAATATTTGAGGGATTAGTGCTGTAAATATGGTCAACATAGCAACAACATAAACAGCGATATTAATATGTGATTGTATCAGACAAAACGCACGGTTAAGTTATCTTTGTTTATTGATATCCTATTGATTTAAGGGCATACGATACAGTCACAGGAGAGGTAATGACGTCTCTAACGTAAAACCTTATTTTTCGCGACGTCAAACTGTGACATATCGAGAAAAAATATGCATTTTTTAACTGAATTTTATCATTCAGACTGATTTAACTTGAAAACGAGTTCATGGATCCCTCTTTTTTTTTAAAAGGACATTTGGCTTGATTATGTATAAAGATTATTTGTGCCAACTTTGATGAACAAATCATCGATGATTTGTTTTTAGAATTAGATAGATATACAGCCAAAAATGCCGTTTTGTTTTGACAAAAATCATGAAAATGTGATAACAATGAATTATTTCCAAAAAACTGTTACATGTACACAAATTCAAAACACAGTTATGTCGAGAGTATATTTCAGATGAATATACAAAATTTCGCTTGCGTTTATCTTTTGAAACAAAAACGTTAGGTGCGTCTTTCCAAAGGATAGAAATGTCCAAGAGACCGATATGTCCAGTAAATGTCTAAAATTTCGAACCCATTTATCTCTAAAAGAACCACATAAAGGTATAATTTTTATTATATATTTGAATTGATAAGGTGAAAAATGGCTTGTATGCAAACTTTCAAAATACAAAATAAATCATCGTGGGATCAATACTGTATCGTTATGCCCTTAAGCCTCCCAACATACAACACAATCAGAATCGCTCGCATATATCTTTCTGTTAAGAGTTCAGTCCCACAGTGTAAGAACTACTTTTTACATTTTTAGATCTTTTCTCACCGACATTCGTAGACAATACTCATATTAAGTATTTGAACATGTATACTAGCAACTGGCAATGGAGAAACACGTTTTATTTTATATTTTATACGTATGGTTTTAATTCAAGATCCTTTCCATGAAATTATAATCCATTTAAAATTTTTATAATTTTTAATGTACGAATCTTAGGATTTTATATCTTGATATAAATAAATTTGGTGTATTTACTGTCTTCTGATTGGTTAAAAGTATTACCTTTATTTTCAATGTTGTCAATTTTTATGGCGCATGCCCACTCTGACGTTGTATATTTATACGCCAACATGTGTGTACGTTGTTATTGTTAATATAAAAAGTTCTTTGAGCCTTATTTTTGATAGAAATTTATTTATAATGAATGGCAATAATTTATCTTGAATTTATTGAACCATAAAATTAATTTTTGACTCTTCACATTTTACATAATCCGCTGTAAATATGGTCAACATAGCAACAACATAAACAGCGATATTAATATGTGATTGTATCAGACAAAACGCACGGTTAAGTTATCTTTGTTTATTGATATCCTATTGATTTAAGGGCATACGATACAGTCACAGGAGAGGTAATGACGTCTCTAACGTAAAACCTTATTTTTTGCGACGTCAAACTGTGACATATCGAGAAAAATATTGCTCGCTTCATTTGTGAAATGTCACATCTATTCTTTTCATTATCAATTATTCTCTTTTTAAATTCTGTAATTTCTGGTTATCTCTTTGCCTCTTCAATTTCTTATTCACATTTTTCCCAACTTTCAGAGTAAATTGGCCTGGGCAACGTTCTGATTCTGCATTTATCTGAAAGTTTAATTTATTTAATTGTTATGAAATGTTGTAATATATTATAGTGCAAAATTAATCCAATCATGCATTAAAACAACAATTTAAAAGATTATATAACTCTGCATCATATGCATTAAACGTTTAACCTTATGTTACATATGGCCAGGTTTTGAAGTGATTGCAATAATTAGGTCAACTGATGGGTATACAATTTGATATTGCTTCTGCATATGATGTACATCCTTTTTGGTGTTTTTTTTTATGTGCAATGGAAATTTAGAATGAAATATAAGTGCCAATATAGGGAGCATTATAGTCTCCAATACAAATGCAAATTCAAAGTATATATTTAATAGCTGTGACCTTGACCACTTATCTTAAATCAATACAGTTGAACTGTTCTTTTGGGTATACATATACAGCATGTGAGCAAGTGTGTGATAAACATAGGTAACATTACATAGTTAGCTTCATTGTAGCACATAGGAACCAGTGGCAGTCTTGATAATATACTTAATATTTTAATAAAGTACAAATCAGAAGCATAAAATGTGGATCACAGTGACCTTCTTTTGCCTGGAAGCTGAGTTACTAACTGAGAGGCATCTGTGTATCAAGTTTGCATGATCTTACCACTTATAGTTGCTGAGATATGAACTTGGACGTTTCAACTTAGTTGAGGCAAACTAGAAACTACTAAATATATTGTCCGGAAACAAATGTTTATGCCAGCTAAACACCCTTATAAGATTAATAAGTCTCTAAAATGAAGACTCAAGTTTTTTCTCAAAGGTAACTAATTATCCTAACATGTATTTACCATTGGCAGCCATGTATATCCTTCATTTTTCTGTAAAACTGCTGCTAATTACCTACTGTTAAAGGATGATGATCCACCATAAGACCTACAATTGATGAGAAATATAATAAAATAGATATAAGAAGATGTGGTATGAGTGCCAATGAGACAACTCTCCATCCAAGTCAAAATTTATAAATGTAAACCATTATAGGTCAAAGTACGGTCTTCAACACGGAGCCTAGGCTCACACCGAACAGTAAGCTATAAAGGGCCCCAAAAATTACTAGTGTAAAACCATTCAAACGGGAAAACCAACGGTCTAATCTATATAAAAACGAGAAACGAGAAACACTTATGAACCACATCAACAAACGACAACTACTGAACATCAGATTCCTGACTTAGGACAGGTGCAAACAAACGCAGCGGGTTTAAACGTTTTAATGGTACCAAACCTTCACCCTTTTTCTGAAACAATAGTGTAACATCACAACATAGAAAGACACACTATAAAATATCAACTGAAATAGCTTAACTCAATCAAAGGACATAGTAACACCATTGAACATACACTGAACAAATAAATTTGACCTATGATACAATGCAAATTCAAAATAAATAAACTAAGGGAAGAATAATAAAAGTAACATGTTATATCGGTATGAAATGTTAAACAATTTAAGAAAAACAATATGCTCGAACAAAAATATCAGCCATTTGCAATAACTTTAAACACAGGTAAATAAAATAATTTTGTAGTTAGGTATACGTATACAGTTACAATAGAGAAAGGAAATATTTTAACAAAATAAATAATTTTGATGTTCATAGTACGAAGTGGAAATTTATATAAGTACCAAACACTTATCAAAGCTGGTATATAGACCAGATATAACCCTGAATAACATTAAATAACAAAAAAAGCATTACAATTAGTATCAACAGGTCAAATAAACAAGAAAGTACGATTTGAGAGTACTCGCAGTTACTGACAGCTAGTTAAAAGCCAAAACAATTAATAATAAAAAATCATGCATCAGAGACTAAAATCAACTAAAACACATCCCAGGGATTTAGTATTTTAACGTCATGGACAGTCAAAGAAGACATGACTAGTACAATGCCAAAAATAAATGTATCGACAGACAGTAGGATAGTTAGGAGTTTAACCTCTTTTTAGATCAAAATGAACGTGGGTGTGTCTTTAAACATCCCGTTTGAAAAGAATACAAATTTAGTTATGTTTTAATTTGCTGATGACAAAATCGATATTAGTGCCAATGTAAACTATATTCAAAGATCTAATTACAACATTGGTAAGATAACCTGAACTAATAAGTTTATTTAAAGGTTCGATGAGTTTACACGGATCATATAGTGATTTCCGCGCTTTAAGTACAATATTACCGTAAAATTTAGGATGTGAAATACCGTTTTAATCAGTTTTCTACAGGTACAGCCAAATTTACTAATCAAATCTTTGTATCTATGAAAGAACTTAGCAAAAGTTTTACGTAATTTATGGTAACGAAATCCCTGACTTAATAATTTACTAGTGATGCATTGATTACGTTCGTTAAAACCTATGACATCACTACACACACGGGCATAACGAACGAGTTGGGATATATACACACCGTATGATGGAGCCAAAGGAACATAGCCGTCTAAAAAGGAAAATTAACAATAGGGAATGAAAAATCGTCTCTTTTGTCGTAAATTTTCGTATGGAGTTTTCCTTTAGAGATTGAAATGTCCAAGTCCAGAAAAGGACAACTACTGCTATTTATGTTAGATTTAGCTAAAGTAAGTTCTATTGGGTAAATTTCGGTAGTATATTTAGAGAACTCTGGATTATTTAACGAAAAATATCATCTAGATAACGGAAGGTATTGTTGAATGTATCAACCAAATGTAACAATGACGTGTCTTTACTGAGTTTGGTCATAAACTGAGATTCATAGCAATACAGGAATAAATCTGCTATTAAAGGGCGCAGTTAGTGCCCATAGGAATACCTACTACTTGTCGATACACTTTATCGCCGAAACGTACATATATGTTATCCAGGAGAAAATTTAAAGCTTCAATCATATCTTCACATTTCCAGTAAGTGTATCTAGCATACTTTCCTTTTCGTTACAGAAAAAGGCTTTAAACGAGTTACAGCAAATAAATTTGTAATGAGATTTTCAAAAGACCATTTAATTAAATATGAAAACTTTTTCTTGATAAGATTGTGTGGAAGTGTAGTATAGAGTAGAAAAATCATAACTGTCAACAGAATTAAAAGGACCATCAAAAGCATGTATTTTATCTAAAACCTCTAAAGAATTTTTAACACTCCAAAAATAATTAATACCATTATTTAAAATCTTATTGAGAGTAAAATTATATAATTATATGTTTCATAATGAGTGAGACTTTATATTGCTTGTTATCAACTTCGGTTATTCAATAACAAAATAATGATAAACAAGCAATTTAAATTTTTTTTTATAAATAAACTCAAACTGAAAAAAATCAGATTCATTATAATAACAAGAGCAATGCAAAGTATGGCTTCCTCTCACAATAGAAGGCTGTTGCTTTTAAAGTGTTCACAAGGGTGTTGAGAATCTACAATGTCCACTTTGACCTTGACATTTCGGAATATCTTTTCTATTAATAAAGTTAAAGCCTAAATTCTTTAAATTTGCCTGTATTTCTTTCATAGTTCCAACCAGTACCACACATTTGCCATTCTGCAACAAAACTGGCTTCAACCTAATGAAAAAAAAAGTAGTACAAAATGTATTAATGAAAGTACATGCAGTGTTCAAATACTACAGCTATAAACATAGTATATTTAAAATTAACTGGAAACTCAGGCTGTCAACAATCTAATTTGTAATAAAAATGTATAAAGGCTTTCAAAACCAAATTTGTTTCATAAAATTTGATGAAATTATCCATAAATATACATGTAGATTTTATTTAATTTACAAATGTAACTAATTCTAATTCAATATTTTTGCTGAAAAAATTCTGTCATGATCTATATATATGCAAGTCTTCAAGTATATGTAGCATTGCTTTACCACAAAATAATTTGAAATATTGACCCTAAACCTGAAATTATTACCAAGATCTGTTAATTCATTTTATGACTGCTAGGACAAATATGAATATAATTATGGTCCTCATTATACTTTATAATTATCTGCATTGGTTAATTAGATCATGATAAAGCTAAACTATAAACTATTTTGAGTTCATAATTTCTTTGGAATATATATACATTTGTTTTTTTTTTTTTATATTTATATAATATGATTGTAAATTCATATCTGCCTTTATTCTTATATATCACAGACTCATATAAATTTCTAATAATGTGGAGTGAGGGTGAGTGTGGCTTGCCCCTCCCTCATTTTCTGTTTTGTCTTAATACATTATGCTGCATTCTACACATCATTCTAGTTGTGTTTTTAAATGACTAAATCTCTAAGGTGTCAGACCACTTAATCTATGATCACATGCAAGAGATAATTAATATGAAAATTCTGATTATTAGTTAAAGACAACTAATATTTTAAGTTTGTAAAACATTATTTCTGTGAATGAATCATTGTGACTATATTTGTTTTTTTTCAATTCTTATTTCATTTATGATAAATTGCAACCAAATAATTATTTACAAAATAATCCTCCCCTTTTTAAATGCAAAATGTAAAGCACCTTCTATGCTGTTATGTCTTTCTGTTCATTGCAAAATTGACAAATAACTTCCTGGGGTAAAATTGCAGAAAAATAACTAAGTCCAACTTCATAAAAAATTTGGACAGCACTTCCCCTTAAAATTATGCTTTTTACCCTCAATCCACATAAACCCAGACCATAACAGAGGGGAATCAAGAAAGAAAAAGAGAGGTGTGGGGCAGGTTCATTTATACAAGACATGAAACCATACACCTTCTCCACCCAGTAAAATGTGTATAGAGAATCTTAGTTCTTACCAAGAGTGCAGCTTCTGAATTGACAACAAATGCACCAGTCCCATTTCTTGTCCTCGTTTCTACGCTGTTACATGCAGGTTACATGCCCATGCACTGCAACTACTACAAGGTATGGACAAAATGCTCCACTGCCTCCACCTCCTAGGCCGTATTTCCGTTCGTCGACAGTATCCGCAGGGGACAGTCACACATCTTAAAGAACAAATTCTGCGCTAGGTGGTGAGCTAGACTAGCCGTCGACCTTCTTTCCATGTTTCGTCAAACGAAACGTCACTGTGATCGGACACCGATTCTCCAGCGGCAACGTCCAACTCACAAAAACATATGATCTTATATGTTTAGAATCATTTAAGACTGTGTGATCTTTCAAGCTGAAGCTATTTATGTTATTCATTTTAAAAGAACGCCTGAATTTATCCTTTTTGACAAACATTCCTTTCTTCCGTGCGATCAGCTGAAGGGAAGTTGTTTACCAACGTAACCAACAGACGACAACGGAACTGTTACCATGACATTTCTATATAGGCGACATATCCAAAGATTAAAACAGGGAACCAGTCTTACATCAGTAAAACGTTGTTATCTTCCTTAGTATCGGAAGTCACCTTAAAAGGTCAATCCTCAAACGTTCGTCTAAATCAATTCGGTTTTAAATTATATTTAACTTCGTATTTAATTTTGCCGGATTCTAGCGTCACTGATTACTCTATGGTAGACTAACACTCGCGTCTAGCGTACCTAATTTGGCCGGATTCTAGCGTCACTGATTACTCTATGGTAGACTAACACTCGCGTCTAGCGTACCTAATTTGGCCGGATTCTAGCGTCACTGATTACTCTATGGTAGACTAACACTCGCGTCTAGCGTACCTAATTTGGCCGGATTCTAGCGTCACTGATTACTCTATGGAAGACTAACACTCGTGTTTAGCGTACCTAATTTGGCCGGATTCTAGCGTCACTGATTACTCTATGGTAGACTAACACTCGCGTCTAGCGTACCTAATTGGCCGGATTCTAGCGTCACTGATTACTCTATGGTAGACTAACACTCGCGTCTAGCGTACCTAATTGGCCGGATTCTAGCGTCACTGATTACTCTATGGTAGACTAACACTCGCGTCTAGCGTACCTAATTGGCCGGATTCTAGCGTCACTGATTACTCTATGGTAGACTAACACTCGCGTCTAGCGTACCTAATTTGGCCGGATTCTAGCGTCACTGATTACTCTATGGTAGACTAACACTCGCGTCTAGCGTACCTAATTTGGCTGGATTCTAGCGTCACTGATTACTCTAAAGTAGACTAACACTTGCGTCTAGCGTACCTAATTTGGCTGGATTCTAGCGTCACTGATTACTCTAAAGTAGACTAACACTCGCGTCTAGCGTACCTAATTTGGCTGGATTCTAGCGTCACTGATTACTCTATGGTAGACTAACACTCGCGTCTAGCGTACCTAATTTGGCTGGATTCTAGCGTCACTGATTACTCTATGGTAGACTAACACTCGCGTCTAGCGTACCTAATTTGGCTGGATTCTAGCGTCACTGATTACTCTATGGTAGACTAACACTCGCGTCTAGCGTACCTAATTTGGCTGGATTCTAGCGTCACTGATTACTCTATGGTAGACTAACACTCACGTCTAGCGTACCTAATTTGGCCAGATTCTAGCGTCACTGATTACTCTAAAGTAGACTAACACTCGCGTCTAGCGTACCTAATTTCAAGCGTGGTATCTTTCACACGTTTTTACTAGTAGATGTTATTTTTGATTTAGCTTCGCTTAATACAGTTGTTAGAAGGTGGCCTGTAGCAAGATCAAATGTATATCCCCATCCAAGATACAATGTACCCTTATTTTCCAATGGCAGTCAAAATTCCAGCCGTACATCCCGTTCGACCAACATTTAGGAGCATACCTTTAGGACTAATTATTAATTTGTTCTTGTCTAAATATGCATCAACTATTTACCATTAAATCAATGAATCAATATAATAACGAGCAAAAAATCTAAAACAACGTTGCTTATTTCCGCACTTCCATTGAATATATTTGTGTCAACCAATTATACTCCAATCCAAGACTACCAGTGTGCATTATAAGTCTCATTCCTAGTCGACGTGCATTGCTATAACTATCAATACAATGTGTCATCATGTGTTTGGTTTAGCCTGCAATTTGACAGTTTCAGGTAAAAATTTAGTTGTTTTTGTACGACTTTTTGTATGATATCTGTGACCACACAATAAAATATCACAACAGATAATTTGCCATGGTCAGTTCAGATTCAAAATTTCAAACATTGCCTTGACACTTGTTAGTGCAGAGGTATGGCCAACGACAACAAAATATGTATGTTGTTACTACTTGTTCCAAATTACGGCAATGCACTTATTCCGTTGCAAAATGATTGACAACGGACCAAAATTATCTTTACAAATAACCCTTACTTTTGACGCAGTCAGCTATGATTTTTTATAATGTAAATGAGATCAACATATTTTTTATTTGATGGAACGAACGACTTTTGTCCAACTGTTGCGAAAGTGATTTAAATAAACAAATAATTATGTCACCCGATCGACAATGTCGGGTGACATATTGCTTTTCCTCTGTTTCTTTGTTATTATGTCACCCGATCGACAATGTCGGGTGACATATTGCTTTTCCTCTGTTTTTTATTATTATTATTATTATTCCACCGTTTTGTCCGCCCGTTTTCTCATACATTAGTAGACCTAATTTAATGAATGGGTACGACAATGAGGACCACCAACTCTAGTTGTGCAGGAACACTTTGGAATTTTTAAATGGCCACCGTTACCATGGAAACTGCAAAATGTAAAAATTCCAAAAGCTAAATCTTTCATTGATGGACCAATCCAAATGAAACTTTATGGAAATGTTGCCTGTAATGAGTGGAACCACTGACAATATTAGAAGTTCCAAAATGGCTGCCATTGTCATGGAAACAGGCCAAAAGTTTAACATTGTCCCAATGGGAAAATACATTAAAGTAGCATTTTCTCAAAGAATATAAGATCAAACCAAATGAAACTTCACTCATGTGTAACATGCCATCAGTCAATGTGGCATGTGTCTTTGGAATTTTGGAAATGGTCAGCGTTACCATGGAAACAGCAAAGTTTCAAAAATTTCAAAATGCTCCAAACTTAATGAAAACATCTTCTAGAATATGCTAGAAGAGAAAAAATATATAATTTAACGTGCTTCTATTCTATACAAAATCGTGCTTTCATACCACATCTTCCTATATCTATTTGAAGAGAAAATCGCCACCGAGAGAGAGAGAAACACTAAGAGTACATATTAGTGACATTTCTGTACTTGCATTAAAGTACACATCCGTGAATCACACACCTGCTAAAATATACACATTAGCTGAAATCAATCGATGAACGTGTAATTTAATTGTACAAGATAAGATACATGTATCATGTGATACGCGAGCTATTAAAGTACAAAATGAACAGTTAGTATGCCGCTCTGTCAATATATACACATGTTGTCTGTCCAAGGTCCCTCTAAAAGAATATAAATATGCTAAGTCCACGATAATATACTTGCGCATCACGTGACGCCACGTTCTTCCTCGCGCGTGGGTCTAATTTTAGATTCTAAAGAATTCCCAAACTATGTATAAAACTCAAACTTATTCTACCTTATTCTACGGGAAGAGAGAAACGGGAATCAAAGACATGCCAATTCCAGCATGTATAATAGATGTGCCATTTGACTTTGGTACAGTCAAAATAGTTGCTGCTACTGTGACAATGTCCAGTACAGGGTGACATCCTTCGCTATTGCTTGCAATAGCAAATCTAGTTATGTCACCCGATCGACAATGTCGGGTGACATATTGCTTTTCCTCTGTTTCTTTGTTATTATTATTCTTATTCTTCCAATGATTTTTGTCCGGCAGATTTTTTGGAGCCAATGGAACCAATCTTAATGATAGTTAATTATAATGAGGAACACAAAATTTCGGGTTGCAGTAGGTCTTAAGAACATAAAAAATGGCTGCCGTTACCATGGAAACGGAACAAATGTGAAAAAATCCAGTTTTTGGTTTTGGTGAATTATTTGGATATGCTTAAACTTAGAATCATTATATTTTATACAATGTAGGTGCCCACTATTTACTGGTTTTGGACGATTTTGGCAATCATTGAACTACTGTGTTGCCATGGAAACTACACCAAAATTTCAAAATATCAAAATGCCCCAAATTTAATGAAACTTCACAGTAACGATGAGCAACATTGGTAGATGTGCAATTTGGCGTTGGAATTTAGAAAATGTCTGCCGTTACCATGGAAACAATGCAAAACAGGTCAAAATGGTCCAAAACCTAAAAGTAGCATTTACTTTCTTAAAATGGTAGGTCAAATCGATTGAACTTTTGATGGTATGTTCCTCCCATGTACCAATGTGGTATCTGCCATTCAATTTTGGGAATGGTCTCTGTTACCATAGGAACCATCAAAAATGTCAAAAATGTCAAAAATTTCAAAATGCTCCAAAATTTATGAAACTTAATATGATTGTTGACTGGCAAGTTTAGATGAGACTTTTGACTTTGGAATTTCCAAAATGGCCACCGTTGCCATGGAAACTGCAAAAATGTCAAAAATTTTCAAAATGCTTTGAAATTAATGAAAATTAATATTATTGTTAACTGGCAAGTATAGATGAGACTTTTGACTTTAAAATTTTCAAAATGGCTGCCGTTGCCATGGAAACGACAAAATGTGAAAATTTTTAAATGCTCTGAATGTACTGAAAATTTGCAGGAGATGTTTAACCATGCATATATGTGCATTCACTGTTAAATTTTTGAAATTGCTGCCGCTTAGTGGCAATGGGGAAGGGTGACATCCGCTATTGCTTGCAATGGCAAATCTAGTTATTATTATTATTCTCCCAATGATTTTTGTCCGGCAGCTTTTTGGAGACAATGGAACCAATCTTAATGATAGTTAACTATAATGAGGAACACAAAATTTCGGGTTGCAGTAGGTTTCCATGGAAACGGAACAAATGTGAAAAATCCAGTTTTGGTTTTGGTAAATTATTTGGAGATGTTTTAACTTAGAATCATTCTATTTTGAAACAATGTAGGTGCCCACTATATACTGGTTTTGGATGATTTTGGCAATCATTGAACTACTATGTTGCCATGGAAACTACACCAAAATTTTCCAAAATATCAAAATGCTCCAAATTTAATGAAACTTCACAGTAACGATGAGCAACATTGGTAGATGTGCAATTTGGCGTTGGAATTTCGAAAATGTCTGCTGTTACCATGGAAACAATGCAAAAATGGTCAAAATGCTTCAAAAACCTTAAAGTGGCATTTACTTTCTTAAAATGGTAGGTCAAATCCATTGAAACTTTGATGGTATGTTCCCTCCCATGTACCAATGTGGCATCTGTCATCAAAATTTTGGAATGGTCTCTGTAACCATAGAAACCAGCCAAAATGTCAAAAATTTCAAAAATTTCAAAATGCTCCAAAATTGATGAAAATTTATATGATTGTTGACTGACAAGTCTGGATGAGACTTTTGACGTTGGAATTTCAAAAATGGCCACCGTTGCCATGGAAACTGCAAAAAAGTCAAAAATTTTCAAAATGCTTTGAACTTAATGAAACTTGACAGTATTGTTAACTGGCATGTATATATGAGACTTTAGACTTTGAAAAATTCAAAATGGCTGTCGTTGCCATGGAAACGGCAAAAATGCAAAATTTTTTTAAAATGCTCTCAATTTACCGAAAATTTACAGAAAGATGTATGGCCATGCATATATGTGCATTCACTGTTAATTTTTTTTTTAAATGGCTGCCGCTTAGTGGCAATGGGGGAAGGGTGACATCCGCTATTGCTTGCAATGGCAATTCTAGTTATATTTTTAGTTGTTAATTTTATTATATTCAACAAAGTTATGTACAAAATATGTCGAGTTAGTTTTAGTATGCTTTGGCTTCAACTTTTGTCTCAATGTGATGGGGTCCATTGGTTCCTCCTGCTGTTGTTCCCGTACTTGCTCCTCCCATTTTGGACGCGTTTGGTGGGACCCCAGGAATACCTTTAGCAATGAAATTGTTGATCTGTGTCTTTATACCAGCGAGCCCGTCGGCGGTTGCCTGCAAATGAAAATAAAATTTTATTGATTACGTGCGTCTGAAGCGCTTTTCTGAATCTACCTCCAACAGCAACGCTCAATCCAAAATTTCAAAGCTAGGGTTGTATAAAACCAAGACATGTTAAAAGCTATCTGATCAAAAGGGAATAAGTTTTAGAACGGTAAATTTATTGGTTTCTTTTCAGATCGGGACATGTGTGTACATATAAAAAACTGGAATAGCCTCGTCATTAGTTGCCTAATGTCATACATGTATGTTAATTTATTTTTGGCAAAGAAATCCGCTCAAGCCGGTACTAGGGGGCCGTCTTAAAATTGCAGTGAGGTGAAAGTTTTTTTTTTTTTGCTCCGTGTTGAAGACCTCATTGTGACTTTGAGATGAAGAACAGCAATAAAAACGCTGTTCCTTTGCTTATTGTGATTTTTAGGCATGTACTGATTTTGTGTCATGGATGGATACCCCGTATCCTTTGGTTTTTATAATGATTTTATTAAAGGGGAATTGGCTATTGATGGCAGATCTTTTTGTTTAATTTTACATACTAGTAACCTTTTTTAGAGTTGGGATGATAAAAAGCTTGATATATTGTACAGACATACTAGTAAAAAATAATGGCATTTTTTTTTTGTATACAGACTTTTTCAGCAAGGATATCAAGCTACCCTGCAAGCATATAAAGATTTGAAAGCAATACCTGTTCCGTCTTTCCTGCAGCTCTATATGATGGCGGCGGGTATCCTTTCACTATATGAAAAGGAAAGAAAGCACTTTAGTCTATGCTTTGTATAGTAAAATAAGCAAAAAAACAAAACCTAATAATGCACCTTGTATTCGATTGCTGTAAGTAAAATAATAATGCACATTTTTAAGTAACACAAAATAATTTACCAAAGGTTAACACGACACGAAATATTGAGTAGCAGAGGTAAAATATGCATATTCAGAATGGTATATATAGAAATTAATGTATCAATATATTCTTCAGTTTTTTATCCTTTTAGTAATGACTGGTTTAAGTTATCGTATCATACAGAGACTATATTTACTAAAACATCGCCATTTTACAGTAATGTTAAAGTTACATACCGAATGGTTTCATTGTCCATCCATAACCAGACCATATGACTTTGATGAAACCTGTAAACGAATGTGTAAATAAAATTGTAAGTTCACAAATCATATTTGAAATAATAGATAGTGACATTTCGTGAAAAGTCTTTAAACTGTTCAAAATTGAATACAAAAAAAAACGTTATATAAAAACAATAATATATTAATAATTTAGAATTATTTTTTTTTTATGAAACATTTGATAACTAATTAACAAAACGACTATACTATTTAGTAGCTAATTACCCATAAGACCTCTTTCTCCCGTCGGTCCTTTGTCTCCGCGTACACCCTTATCTCCCTTGTATCCTTTATTTCCTCTATCACCTGTTTGTCCTTTGTCACCCTTTTCCCCTTTGTCACCCGTTGCACCCTTCTCGCCACGCTCGCCTTGGTCTCCAACAGCTCCTTTGATTCCTTTATCACCCTTTTCACCTTGATGACCTTTCGTTCCTTTGACACCTTTGTTTCCCTTGTCACCTTTGTCGCCTTTTTCTCCTTTTTCACCATCTTTACCTATAACCCAGTAGTTAAAATAATTACAAGATAAACCCTTGTTTTACAAAGGTTACAATGTTAAACAGCTATTTCAACTTTATCAGTATAATTTTAATGTGATAAAAAAAACTTCATTCCTGGGTGCACATGTGGAGCACGATCTGATTACCCTTAAAGTTCCATGGTACCTGTTGTTCAATCTTTAATTTGTATGTAGTATTTTGTAGACTGTTGTTCATTGTCTTTTCGTCTTTTACATATTTCGACATGAGTTTGTCGGTCTCCCTTCCACTTATGAGTTTTGAATCTCCCTTTGGAGTCTTCCTCATCTTTTTGTTTTTGATTTTCATTTGCGATATCCGTTACTTTTGAACAAAAACAAAAAAATAACCGTATGCATACATGTAAATAACTTAGTAAAAGGAGTAAAACTTTTATCATATGGAGAAATTAGGCTGTTTTTTCATATTTATGCAAAAACAAAACAATACCAAAAAATCAATTTAAACTTCAATACAAACAAACTGTCTTCAATTGATACGCACCGTTCTTTCCATGTGCTCCTTTATGACCTGTTTCACCCTTGTCTCCCTTTTCTCCCTTCTCTCCATGTTCTCCTTTATTTCCTTTTTCTCCAATGTGTCCCTTGTCTCCTTTATCTCCCTTTGCGCCCTTTTCTCCCGCCATTCCATCTTTACCATCTTTTCCAGATTGACCTATTTTTTTTTTTGCAAAAATATTTCATAAACATTTATGTCAATATTACTATGCAGACCGTAGACATATAAAGTTGAACACACAATAGTATTGTTATTGACATTTCCTACTCACACTACTTTTCTCAAAAGAAAAAAATTATTTACTTCCCGGATAAGCAATTTATGTTTTACATGGGCTTAACGGTAGACTAATCAAACATATATCAAAGCCATTTTGAACGCGATAGGCTTTGACTGCTTTGTACTGAAGGCTATCACGGTAACTTTGGAATGAAAAGCGGTAATTAAAACGCTATTCCTTTTGACTTTGTTTTAGGCAAATGCGTATTAAGAATTTAATAGAGTTGGTGGCCCATATTCGCCATGGACCATAGACCATAGACTACTCCATTTCTTCTCAAGTGGCGTTAATCTGTAAACCTAAAAAGGAATGTCTTGAGGAGCCTCCTTCATCAGACGTGTTAGTTTTATAGTTAACTTTTGGAATCATAATAAGTTGCCGAAATTTGAATGTATATGAGCCGTAGGTGAAAATGGACGGTTTCTACGGCAAATATGGGCGCCCCACTCTAATCCTTATCCTTTTTGTCTATGATTTTTAAATGAAAAGCTGACCTTCAATTTTTTTTATTCTAGTCACATCTTTATTTAATCACTTTTGGAAACAATAGCATAAGTCAGCATTCAGCGTATGTGATTTTTTTTTAACAAAATCTTTTAAAAAATTTTAACAAATGTTACAACTTGTTTTCCTTGTTTTTATTATTGTTACATGAAGAACACAAAATCATATAACGTGTGCAAAGATAAACCTACCCTTATCCCCTTTGAGTCCTTGCTCTCCTTGTTTTCCTTGCATTCCTTTGTCGCCCTTCGGTCCTTTATCTCCTGTTGCGCCTTTATATCCTTTGTCACCATCTGGACCCTTCATGCCTTGTTCTCCTTTGTTCCCATCTGCTCCTTTGTCGCCTTTGTCTCCTTTCATTCCTTTATTTCCAGTTGCGCCCTTATTTCCCGTTTCTCCTTTCATGCCTTTGTCTCCATGCATTCCCTTATCTCCCTTTTCTCCAGTCTCTCCATCTTTGCCTGTCTTTCCGTTATCCCCTTGTGGTCCCTTATCACCACGATCCCCCTTATCACCATTTAGTCCCTTGTTTCCAGTTAAACCTTTGTCTCCTTGTAAGCCCTTGTCTCCTTTATCTCCAGGATCACCCTTATCTCCTTGCATACCCTTATTTCCTCGAGGACCAGGTTTGCCTACGGGACCTTGCTGTCCAGGAATACCTTGGTCACCAGGAATGCCCTTCTCTCCTTTTCTGCCCTGAGCACCAATCTTTCCATTTGTACCTGGATTACCCTGTGGACCTTTCATTCCTTGTTCACCTGTAAAAAAATAAATAGTATTCTTAAAAGGCTCAAAATGTGAATTGCTTCCGAAAGTGAAGCACAAGTACAAGATTTGAAAATAACAAAACTAGTAATATAACCACGTTTAAACCCGCTGCATATGTATGCAACTGTCCTAAGTCAGGAGCCTTTTGTTCAGTGGTTGTCGTTTGTTGGTATGGTTCATAAGTGTTTCTCGTTTTTTATATACTTAGTAGATTAGACAGTTGGTTTTCCTGTTTGAATAGTTTTACACTAGTCATTTTGGGGCCCTTTATAGCTTGCTGTTCGGTGTTAGCCAAGGCTCCGTGTTGAAGGCCATACTTTGACTCACACCACATCTTCTTATATCTAATCATAGCCATGTGGCTTCCAGTTAATATTTTTTATTGAGTATACTTGTGTATAATTTATGAAAAAAATTCTTATTGGTCATCTCAAACTGTTTCATATTTATCTTGATTAATTGATCGCTTTAAGGTCTTTAATTTCGTTTGTGTTGTTTGGTTGCTGTCTCATGCGTATTTTATGCGCCACATCTCCTTGTACAAGTATTAGTTTGTTATAATATAACATACCTGTCACATGGAAAACTAACCTTTATCTCCTTTGTCTCCTTCTGGTCCCTGAGGACCTCGAAGCCCTTGATCTCCGTGTGGCCCATCGTCACCTTTAGCCCCTTTGTGACCTTTTTGTCCTTGTGGTCCTTGTTCTCCAATGATTCCTGAAACATTGAAATGAGTTTGTAAATAACAAATGTTATAAACAAAATTGAATGTAGAAAACAAATTATCTTAATAAATGTTGGGACCCCGAAAAAAATCGGTTACATATCAATGTTAAGGTTAAGTACGTTGAAGGAATAATTCTGGTTAAAGTCATGTATTAAAGTAAAGGTTTCAGAAAACGATACATGTAAGATATACCTTAAGGGTAAATAGGAGTCAGCAGTGGCGGATCCAGAACTTTTTGTAAGGGGGGCCCGCTCCAGTCACGCTTCAATAATTCCCTATATAATCAACCAAATTTTCCCCACAAAATGGGGGCCCGGGCCCACCAGGGCCCCCCTGTATCCGCCTATGGAGTGTGATATTCAATATGTGATCTTAATTTCTTGTTTTAGCCAACCTTTCGTCTACCATAATTGAACTTTTTTAGATAAAAAATGAAAAGAAAACGTTATAAATTTCATGCGTCTAAAGCGCTTTTCTGGATTTAACTTCATCAGAAATGCTCAAAGTCGAATATTTGAAAGCCAAGAATGTATAAGAACCAAAACAGTTGAAGAGCTATATGACCAAAAAGGACCTTAAAAAAAGCCAAATCCATTTAAGGTCAATTTTATGTGAGGGAGTTTGAACCTTAGTTTCTAATAATTTCAGAATTTATTAACGGACAATTTTAGTTTGTTATAAATCATGCCAGGGACTAATAGTCCACCAGATAAATAACTGACCTTTGTCTCCTTGTGGTCCTTGTTTGCCATCAGGTCCTTTCTTCCCGTCCATGCCTTTATTGCCATTTTTGCCAGGAAGACCTTGTGGACCAACATCACCTCGGGCTCCTTTAACCCCAGTTTCCCCTTTATTACCCTTTTCTCCTTTTGGTCCCTCGCTACCTTGTAGTCCATCATCACCCGTTAAGCCTTTGTCACCTTTTCCGCCGTTCTGGCCTAAAGAATATACATGTGTCGAGTATTAACAATAATGAAAAAGAAAATTTGTTAGACATAGGGAACTGTAGAATTTGAAATTCGTTTAGGTAGGAAGTTTTTTTCCAAACAATCAAAGAATTGTTGCTTATTTGTCATTACTTAGTAGAAATTTATCGGTTCAACTGCACAAAGAATTAAAAAAAAAAAGAGTTTAGTGTTTTACTTTGGCCTTTTTTACGAATATACTGGTATTTATGAAGTGTTGGGAAATCTGGCCACATAAAACATTGAAACTGAATGGTACTCTACTTCCATTACAAAGTTTTTTTTGTTTATTGTATAGTCTTTCTATAGTCTAACAGGACATTTTATATTTCTTACAATCGTAGTAAGCATACTTATCTTTCTTATTTACCTTTTTCTCCGATTGCTCCTTGCGGTCCGTGAATACCTGGTAGTCCAGTATCGCCTTTTTCTCCCTTCATTCCTTGTTTACCTCTCTTCCCTTTAAGATTTTATGATTAAAAACAAGAAGTTGCTTTATTCAAACATGTAGTTGTTATTGCCTTCTAAATACAGTGAAACCTGTCTAAACCGAACCTCCTCTGGACTTAACATTTTGTTCGGTTTTGGTATATGTTCGGTTTAATCAGGTTCATAACAGATAAAATTTGATATGACTAGACTTAAGAACATGTATGGTTTACAATTAGACAGGTTTTCAGTTAATACAAGTTTCGGCTTAGACAGGTTTCACTGTATAGTGGTGTGCCATATATATATATATATATATATACTGTGTAATTTCAGACAGGCATGTAGAAGTAAAATATCTTTGTGATCTGATATACATTTTTCGCTCTTTTATAGTCTCAAATTGATAATGACACATTATAGAGGCATGTTTGCTTTGATTGTATTGGTTGTAATATGTTTTCTTTAAACTTTATCATAATTTTCGTGTCCATCTTAAGATATATCAGTGATTTGATTGATAGATTGATTGTTGTTTGCTAACGTCCAGTTTTAAATATTTCCTGCATAGGCAGAACGAGAACTAAAACGTACGTGTTTTAATATATTTTCAAATTTGATTTCGTGACACCTCTGTTTGTTTGTTTTCCATATACATGTACATGTAAATGAATCAAAAATGTATATTAGACATTTAGAATATTGTTACCATTGAATACCATATAGCCAAGTAAGACATTGGATATTAGTACTCTTTACATATGCGACGTTCTTTTGACCTGGGTTCAGTTTTTTGCTTGACTGTTGAACTTTTGAACATAAATTGAATTGTTAAATCTGAAGATACATTAATTGTCAAAATGCACATCTGTTGGACTATAATTAGTACCGTTTAATGTTATTGCAATTAACCATTAATTTTAATTTGTTTATGCTTTCTTCATTGGTTTACCTGGATCTCCGTGAGCTCCTTGGTTACCTGGAAGGGAAAATAAACTTGAGATAAGTTTATCAATATACATGGTAGTTATTTATTTAGCCAAGTTACTTTGAATATATTGTCATTTTCATATGATCTTTACAAGTAAGTGCTTAAAGTATATGTGATCATATGGACTTGAACATTTTAATGTTGATGCATTTGTTTTAGTTCATTGTAATTTAATTTTGGATGTAACACGTCTGCTTCAGCTCACCGACATTATTTTGTCATGTGACCTTGACGTCACCAACGTTTATTTTTTTTAAATTTACTACTTAAAAATGTACTGATGTGTATTACGCGGAATCAAATGTGTAAGGCTTCTTGTTTATTCAAATTCCTATACACACCAAAAAATATAACTTGTCAGATCTTTACTTGTATTCAAATTTTAGTATAGAAATTACAAACATTTTAATCCGAAAAAGGTTCATTGTTAAAAGAAGGAATAATTTTGTATGGATTAATGTTTCCTTACCAGGCGCTCCTTTTTCACCCTGTGGTCCCTGTGGTCCAACGTCTCCTACAAGTCCCTTATGTCCTTGGGCTCCATCTTCACCTGTAGCTCCTTTATCGCCTGTCTCGCCCTTCTCGCCTACTGGTCCCTGGTCTCCAACTGGCCCTTTCATTCCATCATCTCCTTTCACACCTTGTGGTCCCTTTTTGCCACGTTTTCCTTTCATTCCGTCTGGGCCTTGTTGGCCTATAGGACCTTGGAGACCAGTAGAACCTAGTATTCAAAATATGCGTGATCGTGTTATTGGTTCATACTGAAGAACTTACAAAAAGAAATGCATCTAAACTTTTTAAAATCAGTTTCTAGCAGGGGAATCAGATTCCGTTTGTCAGTCTACACAAAAAGCTGTGTTTGTGTTTCATGCCCTTTCCTGTCCTAATTTTTCATGCATACCCTAACACATTTCATTGACATTTTTGGTTACATACCTTAAAAAGTCCAGACATTTTTTGTTGAGCACCGTTAATGTCATGAACATGCTCCTACATGTATATACATGTAGTTTATATAAAATAATCAAAAAGATAAGATAATTTTATCTACCTAGGTAGGAGTGTAAAACTTACCGGAACTTTTGTTAAAACAAAAGGACAAATTACAAAATGAAACGAATGGGATGACTCATGATACATGTTTTAAAAATGCTCAATTGCACACTCACTAATACTGCACCTTCATTTAAGCAAAAGGCATATTGAAATATAGTCGTACATGTAATTAAATGTTCACATTTTGATTGTTTAGCCATTTGTATTATATCTATCTTAAGGTATCTGTTTTTCTCTTAGTAGAAATAAACGACGTTACTATTCTTTCAATATTGCTTACCTTTTCTTCCATCAGAACCCGAATTTCCTTTGTCACCTTTTTCACCTTTGTCCCCCTTTTCTCCTTTCATTCCCTTTTCGCCCTTTTGACCTGCATCAATAAATCATATATATAAACATACTCTAAATGTTTGGAAAATAATTCCGTATGCGTAAAATAATATGTAAACATATGGAGCCCTGATTATGAACAGTTAAAATAATCATGGTTAATGCATTATATATTAATAGCAATTTATAATGTTATCTAAAATGAAAAATTTAGTATATAAATACATTGTAGACGTTTAAAGTTGACACCGTAGTCTACTGCAAGGATTGAAAAAAATAAAATGTTTAATAGAAAAACAAAGGATATGGGGTATCCACCCACAACACAAAATCAGTACATGCACATAAAAAAACTGACACACAAAAAGCAAAGGAACAGTGCTTTTGTTGCTGTTCCTCATCTCAAAGTCACAGTGGACCATATTCATAAAACGTTACCTCCCGCTCCTTTCTGTCCTATTGGTCCAGTTTCCCTTTCGATCCTCTTGGTCCTGGTGCACCAACTGGTCCTTGGTTACCTGGATTTCCAGCGTTTCCAGGAATACCTTTATCACCGGTGAGTCCTTTGTTTCCAGGCATACCTGTTGAACCTTGCGGTCCCGTATTTCCATCAGGGCCCTTGTTACCTTGTATTCCCTTGTCACCTTTGTTACCACGGATTCCTTGAGGACCTTGACCTCCCTTGTCACCTTTCATGCCTTTGTCTCCTTGTGCTCCTTTGTCACCCGTTTCACCAGTGGTACCCGACTGTCCTTTGTCGCCATTTTCTCCTTTTGAACCTTGACCGCCTTTCTCCCCTTGTTCACCTACATCACCTTGTTCGCCCTTTGCACCTTCTTGACCGGTTGACCCTTTGTCGCCTTTTTCTCCTTTCATTCCAGTTTCACCTAAATGGTATTACAAACTTTTATTTAATTGTTTTGTCGTTTGAATTGTTTCACATTTTTCATATCGGAGGCCATTTATATAGCCGACTATACGGTATGAGTTTTTCTCATTGTTGAAGGCCGTGCTGTGACCTATAGTTGCTTACATCCACTACATTTGTACTCTAGCGGATAGTTGTCTCATTGCCAATCATACCACATCTCCTTATTTTGATATTTGTAACATTTTAAAACAAGTCAATCGCAACTTTGTATCTAAGTATTTGTATTCCTATTAAACTCAAATACTATATTAGTGAGAGTTATGCACGATATACATTGTAAGAATATCAATATGAACCAAAAACCCATCTTCCGTAACTCAACTGTGTTCGTGTAATTTTGTGTGTTCGTTTACATTTTATTTTTCGACGATGCCTACGTTTCTCGTACATTTTGAAATGAAATGTATTATATACGTACATACATAAAGGAAGTTGGCAGCACCATGCATGTAACTCACTGAGGAAACAAAATCCGATACAGGCGCAGATCTAGCCATTTTGAAATGAGGGTTCAAAACCCCGGACCCCCCCCCCTCCCCTTTCCACTTGGATCCGCCAATGCCGAATAGCAACACTCCGCACATTGCTAATCAAAAAATTAAAAGCACTTGTTATCCCGTAGAAAGTTATACTTTTTGTCGAAAATGTGATTACTAACGGTAAATGTTTCTAAGAATAATTAATTTCAAAGTCTATTTTAATCACAAAGAAATTTTTAATCATACCAGTTGACTACTGAAAATTTAGAAATGTTCGCGATTGTTGGACAACAATGCGAGATCTAATTATTACTATATTAGGAATGCGAATTTTATTTTTTGCGATTCCAATCCCGTCGCAATTTTCGCAATTATAAAAATCTCGCAAAACTTTGTGAAGTATACCTTTGCTTCCTTTTTCACCTTTGTCACCATCTGGACCCTGTTTTCCTGGTTCTCCTACTATTCCTTGTGATCCCCGTGGTCCTTTTTGTCCCGTCATTCCATCCGGTCCTTGATCACCTCTCTCTCCTTTAGGTCCTTTCTCCCCTTTATCTCCTTTGTCTCCTTTCATTCCTTGTTGACCCATCATACCGTCAGGCCCTTGGTTACCTGTCTGTCCTTTCATTCCCTGTTCACCGTTCTCTCCCTTGGCACCTTTAGCTCCTTTATTGCCTTGTTCTCCTTGGGAACCAGTGTCGCCTTTGTTCCCTTTGTCACCTGATGAACCCTTTTCACCCTGTTCACCTTTTAATATTTAGAAAAGTAAAGTTTTGTTATATTATAATTAACTTTTCATATCAATTACAAATAGAAGTCTCTTCGTGTGCATTTTATTTTATGTTACAATGTTTTATCCATTTAAATTATTTATAAATAAGCATTCACTACTGTGAACTCAAAAAAATTAAGTTACGATTGTCACTATAATAAACGGCTGCATAACATACATTTATTTGGATTTATAAAAAAAAATTAATTCTGTAAGGTGAAGGTTGGTGACAAAATAATGACTCAAAAATGTATGCAGCAAAAACGAAGAAGAGGTGAAATTTTGCATTCTATTATAATAACAGGTAATAAGCTAGCCAAGTAGCTTCGACTTGAAAGATAACTTTAATTATAATTTAAATGAATGCTTTCATTAAGTAAAATAAAAAACAATTAAGACGCGTTTTAGCCAAAACATATTTTTTCCCATTGAAAGACCCCCTCTTCCCCTTTCAAAAGGAAACAAAACATTTTCATACGTTTTGAACATTTTCAAAAAGATAAGGAATATTGATTGATTGATTGATGTTTGCTTTACAATTCATCAGCACAAGAATATCGCGGCGAAAATAAATAATGACAAAAATACTTAATTATAAACAAAAAAGAGTAATAAATCACGGTCAATTGACACGTAGGATAACCTTGGATTATAATCTTTAAAGCGATCTTTGTGGGACCCATTGGCGATCGACTCTTATAGTCCCACTTAAAACAAACAGTCCCATTGAACCAGGGTTTTCAACTCACCGACGTCGTGACTTATAAAACATCGTCCGATTCCAGAAAAATCATAGACTTAAATTACCTTGAATTCCTTTGTCTCCCTTTTCTCCAGTAGCTCCCTTTTCTCCTTTGTCGCCTTTATCTCCTTGTTCTCCTGTCTTGCCAGTATCTCCTTTGTCACCTTGTTCTCCTTTATCACCGTCTGCGCCTTTTTCTCCTTTCATTCCTTTATCTCCATCAGGGCCTGATGGTCCTTCATCACCCGTTTCTCCTTGATTTCCTGTATCTCCCCGTTCTCCTCTATTTCCTTGTAGTCCTTTTTCTCCATCGGGACCTCTTTCGCCTTTTAAACCCATATCTCCTGTCATTCCTTTTTCTCCCCTTTTTCCTTTTTCCCCTGGTTGTCCACGTGGCCCTTGATTTCCTGGTGAAATGAACAATAAAATAAAATACCGAAAATTATTCTAGACAAACACAGAAGCACATTATATAAGCAATAAACGGAAATTTATAATTCCCATGCTCCAAAAATCAAATCGCAACATGAATTAGAACGACCAGTGGGATTTTTTTTTTAATTTAGTAGAAGGCCCAATTATAAAGGTTCGACATGAAAATAAACGAGAAAAGATCAAATTTCAGCTTTATTTGCAACAGAAAAGCAGAAAAGTATTATTTGTTTTTTAGTATTCAGTCAGAGTCGTTTGAGATTTGAAACTACGTTAGAAATGGCAGCACAGAACAAAATTATACACAGCATCTATACTACTGATATCTCGCTGTCTGACTTAAAATCAGTATTACCAGATAGTGTGCCCGTTCAAACATTCTCACGCAAATATTGTGTATTTGCACTTTGATAAAACACGTGAATGCACTTCTTCAAGGTGGGCATTTTGTCAGTGTTTGTTTGTTGTTATACCGTAATGTTGTTTTGCCATTTGTAGAGTTGGTATAAATGGTAGATTATTGATAGTCTGCGATGAATTTATTCTCACCGTTCTGGTTTGGGGGAGATTTAGAGTTTGACTCTAGAATGTCTTGGTTTTATATGTCGTTCGATAAAAAAAATTGCTGTCCAACAGGTCCTCAATTTACCATTTGGGACTTTTTTATTTCATTTTAGTTCATTTTCATACACGACAGGTTTAGTCACGCAGACCATCAATAATCATTAAGTTTAAGTCGGAAAACGGTATTATTATTTCATATAAATATTATATTCTAGGATTTATGAAACGTGATATGTGTACAACAACAAAAGCCACGACGTAAATATATCTGTTCATGCCATGTTTATCATATCGTCTTGATGAACTTTACGTCCTATTTCCGTAATGCTTACCAACTCGATTTTCATGTACAATTTTAGTCCTATTTTCATTGTTTCAAAAAATACAAACCTTGCGCGCCATTTTTCCCAGGTGCTCCTTGATCTCCAGGTTCACCTTTGTATCCAGGAGGGCCATCTGGGCCTGGTTCTCCTGGTTGCCCATTATTTCCAGGTTTTCCGGGTGCTCCTTTGTCACCATTCATTCCCTTATTGCCAGTGATACCTTTCATTCCCTTGTCTCCTACAAGTTTGATGTTATTTATTAGAATTTATGTCAGTTTTAATACACATACCTGAAAAGATTGGGACTGATAGAATCCTCCTGTCTTACTACCCTGAATATCACCAAGCGTTTGTGATATTTTATAATTTTTTTTTACAAGGTAATGGATACAAATACTTTGCCTAGCAACCCCTACCATTTCTCAGTATTTTTTTTAAAACGTTCTTGACAAATTACAGGTTTTTTAAAAATAATTATAAGTATACTACACTATCATTCAGCTGATAATGTGTTGTGTCTAGATACACAGAGACCTTATTTTTCCCGCCAAAAATTCGACCTTTTCAATTGCTTTTATCGAAAGAGACCGATCTATGTATATTTTATCATAATTTTGATGCATTAAACATACTCTGTTACAAAAGACATGAACATTTTGTCATTTTAACTTAGAAATATCACGAAGATTGAAAAGGTAATCTTTTATAAAATAAAGTAATATAATTTGCACGGTACGAGATTGTTTAATGGCATATCTTTTTATATGGAGTGCACATTTTACCACTTTTTATTTGCTGGCAGTGAATATACTGATTTCAATGAACGCTACATTTATAACTAAAAATGATTTTCAGAAGGATGTATCACGTACGTTGCTATAATCAATCCTAAAATGCATGTAGGGATTTGTTTAATGTGCTCGAACTCTTCTAAAAGAGAGGCGAAATATACCAAGGGGACATTTAAACTCATAAGTCGAAAATACACTGACAACGCCATGACAAAAAATGAAAAAAAGACCAAAAGACAAACAAGAGTGTATTGTCAGTAATTGGAGACATTTTCTGTATTTTCTATTAAATACCTCTCATGCCTGGATCGCCAACTCGTCCTGGATTACCACGTTCTCCACGATCCCCAGGTAGTCCTCTTGGACCTCGTGGTCCTGATGACCCACCAGTACAACCTTTCAACAAGAAATTCTTAATAGTAATATTCATCTATTCGCTTTAGAGTTTGAGAACACATTACCATATATGTTGACTCTGTGGTAGGTACTTGATAAAAAGTAAACTCGTAACAAGACAAAGGGTTTGTTAAATGATCGTTTACGGGATGTATTATGGTATACCGTTGTCTGTCTGTCTGTCCGTCCGTTCATCCGTCGTCAACATGTCGGACAATTGCTCAAAAACGCTTTAACCAATGTTCATGAAACTTTGGTGAATTGTAAATATCTACTGATGTAAGCTCTCTTTCGATTTTTATAAATTTTGGATTTTACGTTTCCGTGTTATGGGATTTTATTAAAAAAAGGGAGAATTTTCCAGTTTTTGGATAAAAACTCAAAAATGCTTTGAGCAGTTTTCATGAAACTTTGGTGACTGGTTTATAGATATAAGAAGATGTGGTATGAGTGCCAATGAGACAACTCTCCATCCAAGTCAAAATTTATAAAAGTAAACCATTATAGGTCAAAGTACGGTCTTCAACACGGAGCCTTGGCTCACACCGAACAGTAAGCTATAAAGGGCCCCGAAAATTATAACTATTTAGATAAACTCCTTTTATTTTTTTTTAAATCACATTTAGGAGTTATGAAACTAGTTATGGAACTTTATTCGATGAAAAAGCGACGGGCGTATCATACGCTCATGGCGCAGCTCTTTATTTTTAATAAGTTACCATCAACACTTGTAATTTAACACTTTTATACATTTATTTATTTTATATGAGGCAAATTTCGCATTTAACGTAGTTAAACTTATGACTCACTGATATTAACATTTAATTAAATCAAATCAATTACCTTGACAAGCTGATGCAACAACGACGTCTAAAATCGTTGACAATCGCTGAAAATCATCCGTAGTGAAAACAAAGCTCTCCTGTGAAGCTATCTGTTTAAGTTCATCCAAGTTAATGCTTGACCCAACTCCAATAGCAATAACGGTGGCGCTGTGAGTGGCCCTTAGTTCCGCAGCTGCAGCCTGTGATGTCGGGGTACCAGATCCCTTTCCATCAGTCAGTACGATGACTAGTTTTCTTACCCCTGAACGTCCTCCACCATTTGCTGTTTTGAACATATTTTTCGATACAAACTAAAATAAAAGATATCGAAAAGAATTATAACGTTACGTTAATCTCTCGTATTTAGGAATATGATATGTATGTCACAACTATTTTAATCTATAAAGGGGGGTCGGAGGGGTCCTGATCCCGAAATCCCGGGCTTAAAAACATGAAATCCCGAGGTCCCAAATTTAAAAAAAATTAAATCCCGACATCCCGAAATTCGAAAAAAGAAATCCCGGATCCCGAAAGGGTCAATCCTGAAATCCCGAGCTTAAAAACACCCGATCTCGACGTCCCGAAAAAGGTCCTGCCCCCTCTATAAATGTTCCAAAGTATAATGGTACTAAGGAATTCACAAATAAATTAACATACATAATATAAAATATTAAATATTAAAACAAATGAAAGGAATAGACATAAAGTATTTAACCAGTAGATTCTAGGCATTTATAATAATTCTAATGTTGCACAGCAATTTTAAGTTCAAATGGATTCTTGCTCTTTGTTGGTTCTATAAACAATCTTTAATTTATGACGGAAGAAACAAAAGATGCATTGTACTCTATGAGTGATATATTTTTAGTTGTTTACACAATACAAAATCAGAAAAAAATCCTTTAAAAACACTTTAACATGAAACAAATCAAATGGTTTCATCAACCTTCTTGTAATTCTCATAAGGATACTATCAAAAACGTATATGTTAAAACAACTAAAGTTTACTTTAAAATTACCTGAATTCCAAGTCCAGTTCTGGTAGCAAACCCACTTATAGGCAGGATACCATCTATACCAGTCTTTATTTTAGTACTTGTATCGTATTTATTCAGATAAAAATGTTTCCGAGGTTCTTGAGCAAAGCAAACAGCACCAAATTGTGTTCCTGTTGGTCCAACCAGTGTAAATTTATCAACTACATCCTTCATAAACTTTTTCATTAAACCAAAGTTTGCTGGGTTATTATTACTGATACTTGCAGAGTCGTCATACAGGAAAACAACATCAGCATTGGCAGTACAACGCTTGTTTTCTGTTAAGATAACAAAATGAAATATTGGAACGAGTTTGATGTAAGACAATGTATACCAAATCGGCCATATAAGGTCTGTCTTACTATAAGTCTTATATGGGAATTGTACCGAATTAGTGAAAATAATTTACAAACGTGTACGTGTGTGTCCCAAGTCAGGAGCCTGTTACTCGTTGGCTTATGTTGGTCGCTGTATATCATATTTGTTTTTCGTTTTTACAGAAATCAGGCTGTTGGGTTTTTTGTTTGAACTGTTTTATATTTTGTCTTTTCGGGGCCATTTATTATCATGATTATAGCTTACTACATACGGTATGGGCATTACTCATTATTTGTGACCTATAGTTACTAACATCCTCGTCATTTGATCATGGGTAGATAGTTGTCTCATTGGCGATCATACGACATCTTCTTATTTTTATATCTTAGACGAATAACAATATGTGGTATAACTGCCAATGAGAAAATAAGTATATTATCGGTACAAAATAATTGTTATTTATCTTTAAGCGAGTTGAGTATATAAATGTCATAATATTGTACATTAGAGTCTTTATAATGCAATCAGAGTAATGCAACTGTTTTGCTGTACAAATATATACGTGATTTTGAATAAGAGACGCAGTCCTAACCCTACAAATGTCAAGCTACAAACTCTTTTAGAAGAAACAGAAAAGCATAAATCTGTATTTTCATGACCTTCATAAGACCACTAGATTGGTGAACTAAACGTATGATAAATTCTTACATGTTTGATCAACCCACCACTTCAGACTAAGATATGTCCTAAGATGGTTTTAAGACACGGCCTAGTCCTAAAACACCTTCGATAAATAGGCCCAGGTCTCTGTTTACCTGATCTCATTTTTTTCAATAAGGACAATGCATGATACCCAAGTAGACTTATTATAGATGGCAAACTGTTAGTTGCTTTTTACTAATTGGTTGATTTATATTTTAAGATATTTATTTGTAATTTTGCGATATTTCAAATATACCTATACTTAATACTTATATCAGTCAAATATGTATACTTGAGTACTCTCAAATCGTACTTTCTTGTTTATTTGACCTGTTGATACTAATTGTAATGCTTTTTTGTTATTTAATGTTATTCAGGGTTATATCTGGTCTATATACCAGCTTTGATAAGTGTTTGGTACTAATATAAATTTCCACTTCGTACTATGAACATCAAAATTATTTATTTTGTAAAATATTTCCTTTCTCTATTGTAACTGTACACGTATACCTAACAACAAAATTATTTTCATTTACCTGTGTTTAAAGTTATTGCAAATGCTTGATATTTTTGTTCGAGCATATTGTTTTCTTAAATTGTTTAACATTTCATACCGATATAACATGTTACTTTTATTATTCTTCCTTAGTTTATTTATTTTGTATTTACATTGTATCATAGGTCAAATTTATTTGTTCAGTGTATTTTCAATGGTGTTAATATGTCCTTTGATTGAGTTAAGCTATTTCAGTTGATATTTTATAGTGTGTCTTTCTATGTTGTGATGTTACACTATTGTTTCAGAAAAAGGGTGAAGGTTTGGTACCATTAAAACGTTAAAACCCGCTGCATTTGTTTGCACCTGTCCTAAGTCAGGAATCTGATGTTCAGTAGTTGTCGTTTGTTGATGTGGTTCATAAGTGTTTCTCGTTTCTCGTTTTTTATATAGATTAGACCGTTGGTTTTCCCGTTTGAATGGTTTTACACTAGTAATTTTTGGGGCCCTTTATAGCTTACTGTTCGGTGTGAGCCAAGGCTCCGTGTTGAAGACCGTACTTTGACCTATAATGGTTTACTTTTATAAATTTTGACTTGGATGGAGAGTTGTCTCATTGGCACTCATACCACATCTTCTTATATCTATGAAAATTATTAAATGACTGAGGTTTGCTTAATATCCAGTCATAACTATTTCATGTATTCTAAGGTTAATCATTATGAGTACTTACTGTATCCATACTGTGCTAAATATAAAAAAAAATATTAATTAGCTCTCTAAGAATACATTAATTTGGAAATGATTAAACAAATGAATAGATTGTTTATGAATAAATAGAATTGTATATTAATAAATAAATAAATAAATTGTATTGTATTTAGATGGATAAATAAATAAATTGTATTTAAATGGATAAATAAATTGTATTCAAATAGATAAATAAATTAAAATCAATAAAAAAAGTAAGTTCGAACATATTTCGGTCATTTAGTTTGAAATTTAGTTAAAATTAAATGATTTACCTACTTTAATAGGTAAAAAAATCCGTAAAATTTTCGGTACATTACATTTGCGCGCAAAAATCATTACGTTTGCGCGCTTTCTTTTACAGGCAAACGCAGGTAAATACAGGTAGATCATACTTTTTTATTTATTTAACAATTATTTTTGAGCTTGATAAGTCCGTTTTATTGTGCACATTAAAAGTACTGATTGTACATGACGTAACGTGCACAAAAATACATGGATGGTTTGAATTAAATTGATCGTTGACTTTGTAGTGAGCATGGAATGATTCCAGGCCGTTTGGAGTAAGCCTGCCGACTATAGTGATGCTCAAAGACCTGGAGGAAATAGGGAATCTGGTGAAATACCTTTGATATTATTCACAGTGCATAGCCATGAAATATCCACTGACTTAAGTGTTCTGTCGATACGGAGAGTAAATCCATCGTACACCAATGATATTTTCTACCGCCTTGTTTCTGACAAACTAAACTGCATGTGTGTGCCTTGACGCAACTTTACAAACTGACTTATATTATTTATTGAAGCGATCACTATTCGGTAAAATTATGAACCAGAATACTATTTACTCTGAAGTATTTGCAATTAAGTTATATGTATGTCTTAAGCTATTACGGTATTTCTCATTATTACTGTGTATTTTTTTAGAATTCAAAATGAAAAATATATAATTTAGATTTACAAATATGTTCAAAATTCATAATAATTATAGTCATATGTTTATTATGAATTATCTTTATTTTACCTGTGTTACCTGTAAAATGAATGCGCGCAACTGTAATCAAAAGCTGTGCGCAAACGTAAAAAAAAAATAATCCCCAAATGCGCGCAAATGTAATGCGTCCAAAAATTTAGTGACTTGAACTATATTTAAAAGATTGAGCATTTCAGAAGCGATACAAATATTGCATTGCATGCTAACCTTTAAAGTTGATTTCACGTTTTAAATTAGTTTTAAATATAACTTTGAATTCTATTCATTTTGAAACGATATTTCACATGTGACCAAATGACCGAAAACATGACGAAACGAGCCACAATTTTGGAAGCCTCAATTTTTAGAATCACATTGTAGTGGTATGTTATAGTGAAAAGAAAATAATATGTTTCTCTAGTATAAAACAGTTGTTTTTTTCAGGATTATCTTTGAATATTTGAATACTGCTCAAATCAACATCAGTATATGTTGATTGCTATTATTGTCTTACTTTTAGTGCCACCAGAGGACCAACCTAAAACAATAACAAAGAAATGAATATCAGTCAAAAGTCAAAATCATATGTAAATAAATACAAATGTGATATTTAGGATACTATCTTTAGGTAAACATTCGTTTCAGAAATCTTTATTTTTACAGAAGAAAATCTCAGTCTATCTTCGATTTTCAAGCAAATGCAATTGAAAGATCTCATAGTGAAGATGGTTAAAACGACGAATCTCTAAATTGTTGGACTTTAAGAAACTATGATGCTAACTTTTGATAATATTTCACATCATTGATCAGAAAGTCTGATTCATGGAATTATAAGGAAAAAAAAAATCAGTGCAACAAAACGAACCAAAGAAGGGATATATCTCTTTCTATGAATATATATATAGAGTATAATTTATTATATATCATATACAGATATAAACTGCTAGATATTTCTAAAAAATCAAAGTCCCACTTTTTTTTTCATAAAAGTTAAGGCTTTTTCCAACTTGATAAATATTAGTCCAATCAATAAAATATGCTGTTTCTCAAATTATTGTACCGTTTATAAGAAGAAGATAAAACGAATATAAAAAAAAACGACTCGTATAATTGTGCTTATACGAATAAATTCATATACAATGCAATTAAATTCAATTGATCACTCTACATTTATCAAATGAATACCTGTAGTATGAAAGTATGAAAGCAACGGCTGCCATCTTGAAATGTAAATGGGCAGAATAATTTAAACACAGAAATGCAATTTATTTGCATGAATTCCGGGTACTAAATGGAGATGTATTTATTATATTTGTTGAAAATACCTTGCCATTGTCAAACTCGTTGTGTCTGGGCAACACGAATGCTTCCGAAAGTGTCGGGACAACTGTTTAATTTCGGATTTATAAAGTGACGAAATGACATTCAGACGGACATTGGTAACATTTTTTTGCCATTCAAATATCTTATCTCCCCGCTCCTGAATATTTCGTCTACATTATAAAGTGTATGAATGTATATGAGTTGAAATATTCCCCTTACATTCAGTGAATACATAAATGGACACAATTCATATTATTCCGCACTCAACATAAAGAAACACTATTTTAGAAATTACGTCATTGACTCTTTGGTGTTATTGGTTTATCTTTCTACACAAGCTCGTTGTCTTAGTAGCAAGAGAATTTAAATGCGATTAATACCATTTTCTCAGTTATAAATATTCCGGACAATACATTTTCTTATAATTGTTAGTATAACCCGATCAGAAATATAATAGGATGCTAACTTACTTGACCATGATGCCCAGGCTGTTACCTGTGCTGAAAATGAAATTATCATATATAACGTGAAATGATTTATCTATGCTCAAGCAAAGATTGCTAAGGCAATCCGATAAATCTAAAAAAAAAAAATACATGTGATGAAATTCACACATTTATTCTTTTTGCATGTTTTGCAGGTCGAATTAAATAACTTGTATTAAAAAAAGTCTAATAATCTGATAACTGTGATTTAAGTATTGATATATATTTTCTAAAAATACGTAAGAAAAATGTATAAAATTCCATATAATTTATTTTAGAAATTAAACATTGTTATTATATTTTGTAATTTTATTTGTTAATCGGTCATGCGCAATTCCAAAACTTGAACCTATATACAATTGTGTGGGAATATTACCATCCTTATAAAAAATTCTTAATACTTTAGGATCATTTATATTGAAATCTTTACTTTAAATCTTCTTTAAATGTAAATTATTCACGTTATCTAAATGCACAAAATTAAATAAAAAGCACAAACGGAAATTATCCGCAAAACCGGTCCTTATGGTCATAACAAAAATGGAGTTCCGGTTATCGTACTCAAATCAAAATTCAACCAATCAAAATACTGGATTTGTTTATTTTTTGGAGCGGTACTCCGAGTACTAAGTAAAGTTTTATGACCGGAGAGCTGTATTATATACATTTTTGAGTCGGCTTCAAACTTGTTACATTTGATACAAAATATTTCGATGTTAACTAGAACAAATATCAAAGGTGTAAGATAACCAACAGAATGTATTCAATTTAACTGTTCACCATTTAAATTATTATAGAATATCAGTAAATTAATAAATATACCAATGGCATATCATATTTAACTACGCTGACTTACTTGGTGCTGCAACACTTCCGTGTATGAACACAGTCAATGTTACAATAATGGCGGATAGGAGCGCCATGATGGTCCGTAATTCAAAGGGTAAAAAAGCAGAGTCCTGTTTTTATACCGACTCTATTTTATATGTAACAGGTGCTCTGAGATATTGTTAGATATACTGTTGAGTTTGTTCAGAAGTACATCAATTTAAAGGGGATTACAACTGAAACAATACCAAAGCACACCTTAGTAATAATAATGTTGTTAGTTCGCGGTTTCTATGAAACATCAAACAAACGTATATAGTATTAGAAAAAAAATATCAGTAATTAGTTCTAAACAAGTTCTACTTCATTGACAATCCATTTCTAAGATTACTGAAGGGCATAGTAGGTCTGTGTACTAGTATCTAACCACATAATGAAATTAAACTTAAGTCACGGACAGTCAGTCGATCAGTACATTAAATACTACAATACATGTAGCTATATTATTAGTTTTATGGTAGAATATACAAGAAAGATAATGCCTGCTCTTTCAAAATTATTGAAATGTTGTGTTAATTTTATATAAGAATTTCATAGAGGTTTTTTTAAGAGTGTTTTCGCTTTTTATGAAGGAAAAAAGAATGAGTATAGATCGTAGTTTATTTGTATGTTTAGGGGTATAGTGTGGCGTCCTTTTGCTGAACTAGTATACATTATTGATTAGCGACCCGCTGAAGCCTGCCTCCGGATGCGGAATTTTCTTGCTGCGTTGAAGACTCATTGGTTGCTTTGTGTTGTTTTTTGCTTTTTTGTCGGGTTGTTGTCTCTTTGACACATTCTCCGTTTCCATTCTCTATTCTATACATACAAACATATATACATACAGTATTGATATTACTGTTTTTCAGCCATTAATTTCATAAAATCATTGCCTGTTGTCATTGACACATGGTTACTGATAGGGCAATCTGAAAGAATTATACTGACCCAGGAACAGTGTGGGGTTTGTATACTTTATATAAATGCAAAACTAAGGGCCAAAGTCCAGGTCAGTATGATGCATCTGCATACAAAGTTTTGTCAATCTAATAAGTGCTACAGTACAAAAGTTATGCACAAATCACAAATCAGACATTGTTTTACTCTCATAGGGGTCAAATATCAAATTCAAGTTCAGAGTGACCTGGCTTTGATATATGACACACATCCATCCCATGATGCATCATGCCAAGTTTGGTCAACCTAGTTTTTATTTTACAAAAGTTATGCGCAGGACACAAATCAGGCGAGGTTTTACTATCATAACGGTATAAGGTCAGATTGGCCTTACTTTGGTATATGACACACAACCTTCCCATGAAGCTGCTGTATACCAAGTTTGGTTAATTCAAGTTTTACGGTACACAAGATATCAGGCAGACACGAATTGGACAAGGTTTTACTATCATAAGCGTCAAAGTCAAGGTCAAAGTAATTTGACTTTGGTATACAGTATGACTTTCATGCGCGTTGAAGACCCATTGATGGCCTTGGGCTGTTTTTTGCTTTTTTGTCGGGTTGTTATCTCTTTGACACGTTTCCAGTCTCTATTCTTTTGCAGAAAGACAATGTCATTATAAAAAGAAAGCCCTTTCTTTAAAATATTTCCCTAAAATACAAAAAAATTTTTTTTAAATCAAATTACAACAAAACCAACATTCTATTGTCAAGGTCTGAATCGCCCCTAGCCTGAAATATTAAACAGAGAAAATTTTTAAAAATGCCAGAAACAAAACATTCCCCCCAAAAAAATATACCATTGACGAGGAATATATTATAATACTTAACATGATAAACATCGGTAAAAACAAATATGTTACTTCAATTCACATGAAGTGTTTTGTTAAATGTTATGCAACGAAAACATATACCGTTAATTTCAAGCAAATTTACTTAAACCGATTATTTGAACAGCACTAAAGTAAAACTACAAACACAATTGAACTTGCAACACAAAGAATTATACTTGTTCGTTTAAGGTAATAAACTGCAAATAAATAGATTAGTTATGTGCTATTAAAATGTGATTATAAACACGATATCAAATCAATAAAATGTAACAATAATGTTCTTTTTACCTTTTATGCGTTTCAGTCAAAGGGAGATAACTTTTAACTGTTATCTGACTTTTTCTGAACCATAAAATATATGGGAGATAACTATTGTTTTCAAAGAAACCAAAGTTTACTTTACAAATTTAGTAAGTCCGAAGTGTTTTTCTCAATTTAAACTAGTATTCCTTATCTGTATTTGATTTTGGTTTCCTTACTTTTGTTGTTACGTTCACTCTTTCTTAAAGAGTTTACACTTTGCAGCTGGTTCGATATGTACTTATATCCAAGGAGGTCTCAGATTTCAATGAACGTAATATGCCAATTTCTGCAAGTCTTCTTCAACAACAAAGCTAATGCGACTAATTCATTAAAGCGCAATAAATGATGTCGGTATTTATTTTGTGGCAATATATGATTCACTGTGACTTGCAAGTTTATGTTTATGTGGCACACTTACAGCTCTACATAGATTTAGTTCTATAAGATATCGACAAAAGATTTTTACAGAATTGTTAGTTGCGACATGTCGTAACACCTAAATTTTAGTTGAAAGGGTACGTAGACATTTAATGGGAGTTTTCGCCCTTTTATATCTAATATTAGCTGTATGGTAATATAACTCATTAACAATATATAGTAGAGACCTAGAGTGTTTTGATTTGAGGCCCTTGTTTCATGACCTTGAAATTGGGGTCAAGGTCAAAGGTCAAGGTCATGTACAAAGAGGCAAATTATGTATTTTTGGCACTATTTAAAGAGTTTGATTGTGTTTTAATGCTTTTGTAGGTTGGCATTGACCTTTGACCTTACTACTTGTTGAAGCTAGATCCCATGTGTTAAGATATAGTATCTAGGCTTTAAATTCCGTTTTTGCATGATCCTAGTGGCTCGTTTCCATGTGTTTACTCATCTAACAAACCAACCAATCAATCAATCAATCAATATTTAAACCAACCAACCAATCAATCAATTAATATTTAAACCAACCAACCAACCAATCAATCAATCAATCAATCAATCAATCAATCAATCAATCAATCAATCAATCATTACATGCATGTTTCCGTCTCATGTGTTTAATACGGGGTCTCAGATCTCCTTTGTTTCTTTTTCGCCTGTTTCAAGAAACCCTATCCCACGTGTTTAACTAATCAATCAATCAACCAACCAATCAATATTTAAATCAACCAACCAACCAACCAACCAACCAATCTATCAATCAATCAATCAATCAATCGTTACATGCATGTTTCCGTCTCATGTGTTTAATACGGGGTCAAAGATCTCCTTTTTTTCTTTTTCGCCTGTGTCAAGAGACCCTATCCAACGTTTTTAATCAATCAATCAATCAATCAATCATTGCATGCATGTTTCCGTCTTGTGTTTAATACGGGGTCCAAGATCTCATTTGTTTCTTTTTCGCTTGTTTCAAGAGACTCTATCCCACGTGTTTAAATAATCAACAAACCAACCAACCAAATAATCAACCAACCAACCAACCAACCAATCAATCAATCAATAAACAAATCAATTAATCAATTATGTTCCGGAGGGGAAAATACCGTTAACAATTGTTTTTAAAACAATTGATTTATATTATTGTATCAATATCTTTTCTGAAAAAAAAATCCACATGCATGTTATCTGATCTTCTCTGAAACTACATGTCCAATTGACCTCAAAATTTGCAGTCAGCAGGGTATACCTGTATTACATCTTCATAAAACAACGTGGTGCAGATATCTTTCAAGAATTTTCCTAGAGAAAAGAAATTGCAATGCCGTAAAAATCGCTTGCTAGTTCCGTAAATCTCAGTGAAATCCTACAATAAAATGTCCGTTCCTAGATTGAAATACAAATCTGTGTTTACAAACTGCTACTGAAAAATGTACATTATATGAAAATAATCAATGAACGTGTTTTAAAAGTACACAGGATCAATTAAATCCAAAGCATGCCAGTGGCGGATCCAGAGGGGGGGTTCCGGGGGTTGGAACTCCCCCTTTTTTTATGACGATCAATGCATTTGAATGGGGACATATAGTTGGACCCCCCCTTTATCCTGGGTTGGGAACCCCCCCCTTTTAAAATGGCTGGATCCGCCCCTGCATGCACTGCTCGTAAACTGTGATCAAAATGTCAATTACCTACAATGACAAAAGAAATACATTGTCTAAATTCCGTCGCTATACATGTTGTCTGTTTAACGTCCCCACCTAAAAAGAAATAAAAATTAAAGTTTTCGCTTATATAAAGCCTCGTCACGTGACGCCACAACCTGGTGCGAGACAAAGACGCGCGCGGACCCTGAAATAGAATAAAAACTTTCCAAACTAAATATAGAAACCTAACCAACACACTAATATGGACCCTTTAAAGAAAGAAACAAACAAACAAACAAACAAACAAACACAAACAAACACACACACACACATATCAATCAATCATGTTTTAGAAGGGGGAAAGACCGTTTACAATTGCTTTTTAAAGCAATTGATTTATATTTATTATTATTATTATTCTTTCCGCCAAACTTTAACGACATTTCCCAAAAAAAGTACGCGACATGTTAAAATGATATTAAGTATCTAGTATCGGTTGACCAAAAGCTATCTTGTGGTTAGGGCACGACCCCGTAACATTTCCTTTCTAGCGGTTATTTCCTCTAACACCGAAAACCTTGTTATCATTCTAACTCCGTAACCATAATAGGTAGAAAAAAAAACAAGGGTGGAATTTGTTCAGGAACAGACCTGGTTCTTCATTACATATGGATCGAAAAGATTCAACGACTCATTGGTAGGGTTATGCCCCTTCGAAAATTAACCGTTGTCGGTTGGCCACAAAAACTCAGAAACCGTAAGTTGTAGCCACCTAGGATCTTCACCAATGATCATCAATTCACGTGACCAAGAAAACTGAACTAGAGTCAAAGGTCAAGGTCATGACCTAGATTTTTACCTTAGCTTGCTATCGGATTTACCCAAAAACCTAAAAATTGGCTGATAAAATGTAAAGAAGAAAATGTGTGTCTTGTCGAGATCTACATTTGTTATGTAAGGTCCAAAATTATTGGACCAACTATTATGGACCCAGTGGACCAAAACTGTGTTTCGGGGTCCGAAATGATGATTTTTGCTTAAACCCCAAAAGAGGTTAGAGATAGAATAAAACTTTGAATTGCAAAAATGTTCAACATAATAAGATCTACAAAGTAAGGTCAAGGTTAGACGTCAAAGTCCCTAGCAACGACATAAAACACCTTAGCAACCATATATTTTTGAATTAAGAAGGCTATGAATAATAAAAATATGAAATTTTCAATACTGGAAATGACATTTTTGTCCCTAGCAACGACCTATAAGTCCTTAGCAATCACTTATTATTTTAACTTTAAAGACTATGAATAGTACATATGACATTTTTAATACTGGAAGTAATATTCTTATCCTTAGGAATGTTTTTTGTCCTTAGCAACCACTTGTTATGAACATAAAAGTCCTTAACAACCATATATTTTTGAACTAAGAAGGCTATCAATAAAAGCAAAAGGAAAGACCTTTCAATTGTTCATAAACAATTGAATTTTTAATTGTTTTTATGTTTCTATCGAGAACCGTCGGTGAACCGTCAAGAGGATGATATATAAGAGAGAGTGAGAATGTAATAGATAGTTTTTTCGATAGTAATGAGACACATAATAGTTGGTATCAAAACCAAAGGTAGAAAGAACGAAATCTTTCTTTTGTTTACGAATGTGTATGGAAGTATATGAATATGTACATATTTATTCACTAGTTTGAAGTTATCAAATAACTGTTATATTAGAACTTAATTTTGTGTTAGTTGTTTATATTTAAAAATGGATTTTACACAGATACGCTACCAAATAACAATCTCTCCCGAGGACCCTATCCGCCTAGTAGTCAATTCTGCAGATTATGATACATATGATACATTTTGTAATAAAATTTAAATAATTGTACTTACACTTTAGTTGCGACTTCCTCATACAAAACTAAGCGTTTACAGGTATGGTAGTTAAAGTAAAAGTAAATATAAGAGTATTTTTTTTCCTGGTATGTTTTCCGATATGCTAAATATCACTAGGAATTTTCATCCGTAAATATTGTGATAGAAACTTATTGGTGTGTACTCATGTACTTTATTTATGGTAATGTTTTACAATATTAAGTTGACAAGTAACGAATGTCCGAATGTGGTTTACATCTGTTTAATTTCATCACGTCCAAAAACCATTCTTTCCATTGATTCCGCTCATGAAATACTCTCATTAAAATGTTACATGCATACATTTTCTAAGAGCAGAAATATCCAAGGTTAAATCTCTTGAGGACTTGTACATTAGGATGATGTTTCCTGTGGAATAAATCCTAATGTACAAGTAGCAAATTTTAACTTTTGAAAACATACGTCTTATTGATGAAATGAAACTATGGAACAATATCTAGTTGTGAAGTTTGGGGAGAAATCTAACATAGCTGAGTACAAAAAAAGGTGGATGCATTAAAAAACTATATCATCGTAGTTAATTAGGTAATGATACGGACAAACAAAAAACGAAGATACAAAGACGATTCCGATATTAGCGAGTGAGCAAACCACACAAAAACAGTGTGTGATCTCAGAAGCCTTAGAACAGTCAGTTATTCCTCCTCCGGTGATGACACTCGTTTAACTCATGTTAGAAACGTTAAACAGTCAAATTCGGTGGATATGGTATAACAAATAAACTCACCATAGTACCAGAATTAACATTTTGTACGCCAGACGCGTGTTTCGTCTACAAAAGACTCATCAGTGACTGTCGAAAAGTTAAAAAGGACAAATAAAGAACAAAGTTGAAAAGCATTGATGACCCAAAATTCCGAGTCGTTTTGCAAAATACAGCTAAGGTTATCTCTGTTCCTGGGATAGAAAATTCCTAATATTTCGAAATTTCCTAACTTTTGTAAATAGGTTACTCATAAGTTGAAAACAAACTGACAATGCCATGTCAAAAAATAATAATAATAAAAAAAAAATAAATACAAACAACATTATACAAAACACAACATAGAAAACTATATACTGAGCTACGCAAACCCCACCAAAAACTTATAATAAAATTATGAAAAGAAAAGTAGGGGTTATCGGGAAAAATTTGTATTGGCACTACATGGATAAAACTAGAGGATTATGAATATTTGATAGAAAGTCAAAAACAAGAGTAATTAATTATTAATTATTACTCAACATTATGCATTATTTGTAAAAGAATCGGTTTAATGTATAAAAACGCGTGTAAAAAGATATGCTTTCGGAATGTCTGTCTTGACGCTCAAATAAAAATGTGTAAATCAAATAGAGTACGAAACTGAAGAGCATTAAGGATTAAAAAAGACGGAAGAGTTTTCTAAATACAGCTAAGGTAAGATATTTTTTGAGTAAACAATCCTTAGTATTTAGTTAATTCGTGCACACATAATACCATTTGTTCGCGCAAACGTTATACCTCCCAAATGAAAATTCGCGTAAATATAGATCGCCAAATATGACAATCAGTAAAGAATAGAAGTGATTAAAAAATTTAACTTTTTAGAATTCAAATGATTGGTTTCAATAGCACTGACGAAGAAAAAATTGTAATTTTCGCATGGACTTATCCGACAAGAATGCACACACATACTTTAGTTCTCTAATAGTTATAATATTTTCAGTAAAAATATATATTATGCATTCAAAATATTAAAAATACAGAATTTCTGGAAAAAGAAAGTAAACATAATTGCTGCAAGGCAACCTCTAAGCATATTTACTTGTGACGTTAAGACATTTAAGACTGTGGCAAGATCCAGGATTAAAATGACAATTTTAGTTTCCTGGTGGATTAAAACAGTATAAAGAGAATACATACACCTGTGTTGGGCGTGTCTGGATAACTGAGTTTGGCGTGTCTGTATGTATGTATTTTACCTGTAAACATAAAATGTGTAATATATTATTATAAACAGACATTATGACAATCATCTTATTTGAGTTGCATTTTTAAAAATAAAAATAAATAACTATTGTACTATTCATACTATCTGCTTAACCTTCCAGTGCACCGGAAATCAACCCGTTTTTTTTTTTTTTTTTTTTTTATTTCGTTAAGCTTAGTCTTTAGTTTTCTATGTTGTTGTTTGTATTTTGTCGATTGTTGTTTCTCTTTTCGTCATGTTTCATGTATTGCCATGGCGTTGTCAGTTTGTTATGAGTTAGAATATTCCTTTGTTATCTTTCGCCTCTCTTTTCCAAATTTGATCAGTGTACAAGTGCACGTACCGGTGTGTCCTCATGAAAACATAAATTCTGCGTACAAGTTCTAATTTCCAAGATGTAAGCATAATGCGACGTTCACTGGTATGGTCTGGAGAGATTGGCCAAGCACACCAGACATTTAGGTGCGTCCTGTAACACTCCTAAAAATGTCGATTCAGATTCAATGGTGATTATGCTGTAACATTTTCTGCTGTATCGGATCACAATCGTAAGAAAGTCCTGTCCCTGTCTGAACGGTGTCGTATATGTGTCGTCTTGAACGGGGAAGATCAGGAGAAACGTTTCGTTCGTTATATGCCGATTGAGTCCAGATTGCGTCCAGATCTTGCTGAATGTCTCCCGTCTGCGTCGATTCAAACTCTGGTCGCTGTCGGATATCATTCGGAAGAACCTGGACGTTTTCGGGACAGATTCAGTAGTTTTTTTTACCATGCGAGAGATAAAAATCAACAAGAATCGGATTGAAAACGAGATAATCGGGATGAATTCCACTGAAAACGGCATTCAAGACGCTTCCTGAATGATTTCTGATTATTTTCGTTATTAAGTACAGCTCTTTGTAAGAACCAGGCAGAGTGCGATTTATGAAGGTTTCAGATTTTATCTATAATTGGCCTAGTAGAAGAAGTAAATGAATAATGCTCAAAAAATAATTTTCAGTGGGAAAATATGAGTGGTTGTCATGGTAACGGACACTATATTTTTTGGTTGTTAAGCGTGGTAAAATCTTTCGAAAATCAGCTAAATCACTAGAATTCAGAGCCTGATTATGAATAGAATCATGCATTTTTCATTAATGTTCATATGTAACATCGATACAACTTGGTTTAAGCTTCATTTTAGTGAAGATTGCATGTCAACCAAATGTGTAAATTTTTTGAAAAATTTTTACCATAAAATGCATATTTTCAACTTTTCTGAAATAGGAATTTTTGCGAAATTATCAAATTTTCTGTGATGTTTTTCAGAAAAGTGCAAATTTGTACAGAATAGTTAGCACTGTAGTTATGAAGTTTGGATACTACTTTACTAAATTAAATAGAAAAATGCGTGGGACTTTCTTTAGTTTTATCACCATAGCAACCGATTTTTCCTTGGAAATGGAGTTTTTATTTGCAGAATATTGCAGTTTAAGAGCTTAAATGTCCTTAATTGTTTCATTACCGATAAGAAAATACATAAAACCTAACGCAAACTTTAAATTACTATCGTCAAGTGTTGTTGACTTCGATTGTTACAATGGAAACACATATTATCCATAGCAACATCCATTCAAAAACTGCATAAATAGAAATTTATGTAAAAAAATACATAAATAGAGGGTGTTTATTTTCAAATTGGAATATGACTTCATTCTTTGCTTCACTCATTCTTGTCTGGTATTTTTCTTCAGATGGTTCAATAAATGTAATATATGATGAAATATTGGGGTTGGGGTTTGGAAAAAAGGGGGGTATGTTGATTTTTTAAAAATGTTTCATACAAGTATATCCTTGAAAAGATAATTGCGTTTGGTCGGACTTTGTTTCGAGTTCATTATCTGATAATCAATTTTTGAAAGTTAACAGATGATGAACTTCATGGGATTGCCGGGTCAACCTGGCTTATGGTAAGGCAAAAGAGGGACGAAAGATACCAGAGGGACAGTCAAACTCATAGATCGAAAACAAACTGACAACTCCATGGCCAAAAATAAAAGACAAACAGACAAATAATAGTACAGATGACACAACATAGAAAACCAACTAACAACACGAACCCCACCAAAAACTGGGGGTGATAGATATGGCCCTTAACAATTGTTAGAAAATTCTTAATTTCTTAGGGCACACACCCGTCTGAGATGTTATTCCACCAGCATAAATCACAAAATTGACCTGTAACATAATATTAAGCTTACAAACCAATAATAGAATCATTCGGTCAAAGCAATTCTAAACTGAAACTGAAGTGTGATGGACGGACGGATAGACGGACAGGCAAATTGAACAATTTTAAGTTGATGGGGACTTAAAAATAATAATAGTCAATTGTTGATCGTTAATAGCAGAAGTCCAGTATAATGGAATCCTCTTAATATATAGCTTTTAACATCATTAATAACTCCTTTGTTGTACTACTATCCCGCAATTGGAATTCAGGATCTCCGAGATAAACAAATAGATACATCTACTAAGTTGGAATTGTGCTAATCCCGGTTAAATAATTATGCTATTACCGGTAAAATTATCAAATCAAAATTATTGTGCAAAATAATTGTATTAATTATGAATCATTCCTTACTATGCATCGTACTACATATATCTCATAAAATTATGATTCCGATAACATTAGATCTTGTTTTGTGTGTGTGTGTGTGTGTGTGTGTGTGTGTGTGTGTGTGTGTGTGGAGGACAGGAAGGGGGTCAGCTGAAGCACACTTCTTATCCCTCTGAAATCCCCCTCCTCTCCTTTAAGATAGTAAACATGTAAAAAGGTATCCTTTTTTTTAGGTTGAATCTTCAAAAAAAATCGTTTTGCTACTCTCAACGTTTTTTTAACCTTTACATGAATTACACCCCTGTTTCCTGTATCTGTCTCTGTAACCTTTATAAAAGACTTTGCATTAATCCCGAGATTTGGAATGAAACCACTAAGCTGATAATGTCTGCATAAATACAAGATTAATAACAGTAATAATTTGAAGACAAATTCCACTCATGGTCTTATTCAATTAACTGCAACACTAGAATCAGTGCAGTACATACCAATCTTTTTTTTTTTTTTCTTTGTAACTATAAATGCTTTCTAGTCCCAACAAGTTGTAATCTTTCATGAAAACAAGACTTTAGTGTCCCATGTGAAATAAAAGAACAAATTTCCAATGTCCCGTGCATTGCACACATTTGATTTCAAGGTACAAGGGCAAAAACTAAAATAAACACTTTTATGACCGCGCCGCAATTGGGGGGTAGCAGGTTTAACCGATGTCCGTCAGTACAATAGTTGTCACAAAGTTGGTTTCCATTTTATAGTTTTAGTTTGCCTCAACCAAATCTTATGAAACATATATACACAATGCTTATTACCACAAAACAGAGATCAAGTTTGAATTTTGTTGGTGCCACTGCATGTCAACTGTATAATTTGCCTTAAAGTGACCATCTTATGAGAACCTTTCTGGAGCCCTTTTTTTCTGTCATACATACCATATAATATTTTTCGACTTTCATCTAGATTTTTTTCATCTTTTCTGTTAATTTAAAAATGGAGATGTGGTATAATTGTTAATGAGACAACTCTCTACAAGAGACCAACATGACACAGAAATTAACAACTATAGGTTATCATACGGCCTACAACAATGAGCAAAGCTTATGCCGCATACTCAGCTGTAGAAGGTCCCAAAATGACAATGTAAAACAATCCAAACAAGAAAACCTAACGGCCGAACTTTGGTGTTGGGTTTATATCAATTAACATAACCTCCCTTTAGTTTTTCAAGAATTTGTGATATGACATTGAGAAGTTATTGAAATTTATTCTTTGAAAAAGCGACGGGTGTAACATGCGCTCATGGCGCAGCTGTTTATTTTTATTTTATGGAACTACACCACTTTCAAAGTCTAGGATCAGCCCTTTAAGGTATGAGTACATTTGAACTGTGCATTATATCTGAGGTAGTTAATGTACACCTTAGCATTGCATTATCCTGATTGTAGCACAGTAATAACAAAGAGATTTTACCTTTGTTATGTGTGAAGTGTTCTTAAAAGACCATTACTTTATATGTTTTCTTTTGGTCAGTCCGTCCATCTGTCTGTCCTTGTCACTGCAGTTTCAGTTTGGAAATGCTTAAACCAAATGTTTCTATTATTGGTTTGTAAGCTTATATTTATAAGTGAGATTTCAAGTTGAGTCTTGCTGTTTGGATTAAATTTGTGAAAGTTATTGTGCTAGGAAAATTAGAATTTTGCCAAAATTTCATAATTTCTTCCCATTGGTGAAGGACATTATATTGTCAGAGCAATACTTTCAAAATTACATGGACCTTCACAAAAGCTAGAATGTGCTATTGCAATTCCATGAAGTCCATCATCTGTTAGAAACATTTCATGAATAATTATAGATTACCAGATTGAAACCAAATGTTGTAGGAAAAAGTAAAATAACAAATATACGGAACGCTGAGGATAATTCTAAACAGAAAGTCCATAAGCAAATGACAGATCAAAAGCTAAAACACATCAAACAAATGGATAAAACTGTCATATATTACTGACTTGGTACAGGCATTTTCTTATGTAGAAATTGGTAGATAAAACCAGGTTTTATAGCTAAACCTCTCAATTTTCCTTATATGGATTTATGAAAGATTCAAACAAAAACTACCAAACCTCCACTTCTCCCCCAAAATGCTACAGTGTATATATTCAAATTTGTTGAGTCTTCTCAAGGAGCAAAGACAGGACTGAGAGTTAAACAGATTAAAGCATGCAGTTATATTCCCATTAGAAAAATGAAAATTATTAACATAATTTTTTACATAAAATTATATTATATATCTTTTGATTGGATGTTGTTATTGGTGATATTTGTTACCATGGCAACTGTTGTAATAATACTTAGCCGTTGTAGTTTAGATTTAGAGTATATATATGCTTCTTTGTATTTTCATAAAGGTTTGGAAACAATTGAGAATATTGAATTCCCTATACTGCAGAAGTCAACAAATAATAACGCTGTTTCCAAGGGGAAAATACGTTAATATGGTGATAAAATTGAAGAGAGCCCCACGCAATATTCTATTTATTTTGGTCAAGTATTATTCAAACTTTGTTACTACAATGCTAGCTATGCTTTACTTATTTACACTTTTCAATAAAAAAAAAAACACATGAGAAAATTTGATAATTTCACAAAACTCCATGATTCAGAAAAAATGAAAATAAGTGTTTTTTTGTATATTTTAACAAAAAATCTAAAAGTAGGGTTGAACTGCAATCTTAAGGAGTTCGCTTCTCAGTTTCAAATTAATTAACTTTTCAAAACACTAGTTAATATCGATAGGGGATTAATAAAGGAATCAAAAGATTAGAAAAAATATACAGGTCAATGTGCTTGTTTTCGAGATATTAGCCATTAGAATTTTGGCGGGAAAATATTCTCTCTTGACTTTTCATAGCTTTATCCATGACAAGTTTACATTCTCAAAAACTTTTAAGGAATAATTGAAATTTTATAAGACTTTTACAAATGGCTTATCATTATACATGTAAAAGATTTATAAAAAGAAAAATGAGGGTCAATGGCCAATTTTTTTTTAAGGCATTCAAATGAATAAAACCAGAGGTTTCCGAAAATCTGACAAAAATCCCAAAACATGACAAGCGAACTTCCTCAACTAAGCTCTGAAGCTAAAACCTAGTATCGATGTTATATATGAAATTTCTGAAAAAAAATTGATTCTATTTATAATCAGGCTCTCCGACCAAACGTTATCTTTTCAAGAATCTACATGTATGATATTTTAAAAAATAAACCTACCCCCCCTCTTTTTTTTTGTCCCAACCTTCCAACCCCAATGTTAAATTATATATTACATCTGTTGAACCTTATAAAAAGAACAGACAAGACTGTGAGTGAAGCAAAACATGCAGTCATATTCCAATTTAAATATAAACACCCTCTATTTATGTATTTTTTTACATAAATTTCTATTAATGCAGTTTTTGAATGGATGTTGCTATGGATAATTTGTGTTTCCGTGGTAACTATTGAAGTCAGCAACTATTAACAATGGTAATTTAGTGTTAGCGGATGCTTTTATGTATTTTCTTATCGGTTATGAAACAATTCAGGACATTTAAGCTCTTAAACTGCAATATTCTGCAAATAATAAATCCGTTTCCAAGGAAAAAATTGGTTGCTATGGTGATAAAATTAAAGAAAGTCCCACGCATTTTTCTATTCAGTTTGGTAAAGTAGTATCCAAACTTCATAACTACAGTGCTAACTATTCTGTACACATTTGCACTTTTCTGAATAACACCACAGAAAATTTGATAATTTCGCAAAAATTCCTATTTCAGAAAAGTTGAAAATATGCATTTTTTGGCAAAATTTTTCAAACAATTTACAAATTTGGTTGACATGCAATCTTCACTAAAATGAAGCTTAAACCAAATTGTATCGATGTTACATATGAACATTAATGAAAAATGCATGATACTATTCATAATCAGGCTCTGAATTTTAGTGATTAAGCTGATTTTAAAAGATTTTACCAAAAATAGAGTGTCCGTTACCATGGCAACCACTCATATTTTCCCACTGAAAATTATTTTTTGAGCAGTATTCATTTACTTCTTCTACTAGGCCAATTATAGATAAAATCTGGAACCTTCATAAATCACATGTATATGGCACTCTGCCTGGTTCTTATAAAGAGCTGTACTTAAATACAAGTTTTTATATTTTTCAGCCACGCATTAGAGAACTTAAAACGACTCCTTTAATGTTTAGATGATCCAGCAATTTCAACATTGTGTGCATATTATTCAGTTGTAGATTGAGAAAATATCCCTGGTCTTATTTTGTTTGTATATTTACTAGTGCACGTACAATGTTTGTAGTTTTAACTTATTAATGTTTACATATGATGTCAATCAGTGGGTTGTGCAGGAAGTTTAAATTGTAAGACAGAAAAACAAGAATCTATTTTTGTTATTATATCATTCGGTTTTCTTCTTTTATATTACTATAAACAATGTCTTTAAAAAACATTAGGTTTGGTATTTTTACATTAATACTGAACTTGTTCAAAGGCGCCCTGAAACACCGAAGGCTTATTCAACAAATTTGTTTTTGTATGATTATATCTTTATTTAGGATTGTTTCACAGATTGTTTAATTAAATCCAATTGCACACACGCAGATACATACTATATACAAATGGATAGTTCACAGTCGTAAAGTTTTGTTCTCAACCGACCCTCATTGTCAATTTCTAGATCTATATCAAGAAATGAGGCAAACGTAACTGTATCTGTTGTATCCTTTGTTCAAGTTCGATGGGATAGATGTGTTCAACAAAGTCACCAAATTTGATTTTATTTATTGAGAGGACATTATCTATATAGCGGAAAATGATTATGCTAGCTTCTTTTCATTATTTCTATAATGCTTCTGTATTAAAAGAGGGTCGAAAGATACCAAAGGGACATTCAAACTCATAAGTCGAGAATAAACTGACATCGCCAGCCTCATATATAAATAAGGGAACAAGCCGGCAAGAAGAATTTACGCTTTGTTTTATCTTCTTTAATATTCGAATGAAGCTGTTTAATTGTTTAAAACTTTAGTTTTCAGTTATATATATATATATATATATATATATATAGCACGCCTTTTACGCATTAACGTATTTAATCCACTAAAAGAGTAGCTTTGAGTGGATTAAATATGTGAATGAGTAAGGCGTGGCTATTTATGATTTTTAACATTAATGGGCGATGACACATGTCAAAGGTTTAACTTAACTGTACTTTTCATGAATAAATATATCAATCAAATATTGGCGCTTTCTATGACGAAACGTCTCTTATTTTCAGAAAATGGACTCATGGATCGGATTATTAGTAGGATTTGATTAATGATAGTGTATATGTAAAATAATTATTGCCGTGAAACTTTCTTCAAGGTTTTTTTGATACGATAAAAACAAGTATCCAACAATTTATCTATATCGCCTCTTCGTTTATAGACCAAGTTATTCCTTTTTTGTAGCTCTCCTCTGGCAATCATTTGTTTCAAGTATAGGGAACCATTTTTAATTTAGGGTCAGGTTTACAAGTTTGGCTAGCGTTAGGGTAAGTCCCCCACCCCTTTTTCCGAGTTTTTGTATATATTGTTGTGTATGTATTTTGTTTAAATTTTTAAGACATTTTATGCTCATTGATTTCATTGTTTACTAGGCCAAGGAGGCGGAGCTAGACAGTGAAATAAAATCTTCAAGTTAAAGCACTGGTCTAAGCACCTCCCATTCAATGCTTTTCCTATGACAAGCGATACACGGCGGAGCTGGAGAGTGCAATAAGTATAAAATCATTCAATTAACGCACTCCTCTAAACATAACCGAAGTTAACTAACTCGAAGATCAACAGAAAAATTACCATTCATGTTACAGGGATATATTATTAGTTCTATATTAGCAAATATATACGTCTACATGAGCTGAATGAAAATGTTGTTTTATTACAGAATCGTAAAGATTACACACCGCCTTTACTTGCAGAAAATCTAATTTTTTTTAGACTTAATTCATAGTGAAGGCTTCTTAGATTTTCGCCACTTCTATGTTACCATTACTTTTTATCCTTCCCTAGCGTGGTATAAGCAAAACAGTATTTCTATCAAACATCACAAATAGTATGATTTTTCACTGAAGAGTGGAAATGAACTAATTTTCCAACTGACTTTGATATTTGCTCATTGTGTAATGCCGTACGATGACCCATAGAATGCTAACATTCACGCTCTTTTGGTCTCTGGTGGATATTTGTCGTATTGTCAATCATACCACATCTCCTTCGTTTTCATTATTTATGGTTTTTCTTATGTTGACACCACTATCCCTGATAACGGGCAGTTTGAGCACTAACAAGCATGTAAATCCCTTCACATTTTTGTGTCCCAAGTCAAAAGCCTGTTTTTGTTTTTCTTCTTTATCGTTTGAACTGTTTCCATTTTATCAGGGACAGGGCCTTTTTGATACATTTTATGTACTGTTTTTGTTCATTTTCGAAGGCAGTACAATGCCCTATAATTCTATTAATCCTCGTACTTTGGTCTGTGGTGACAATATTACCACATCTGCTTATTTTTTTATTCAATAGTCTAATTGATATGCTTGTGATAGCAGCTAGCTGAGCGTTCCTAATATATAAAAGAGTCTCATACAATTTTACTTTAAAAACATATATATAAAAGCTAATCATAGATACCAGGATAGAAATTGTTTACGACGGACGCACGTTTCGTATACAAAAGACTCATCAGTGACGCTCGAATCAAAGAAGTTAAATGGCCAAATTAAGTACGAAGTTGAAGAGCATTGAAGACTGAAAATTCCTAAAAGTTTTGCCAAATACTGGTAAGGTAATATATTCCTGGGATAGAATTCCCTAGATTTTCCGAAAAATTCAAAGTTTTGTGAACAGTTAATTTATAATTATGACCAAATATAATTGTTCTTCTTGAAAATATTATTTTTAAAATTTAAGCCATCTTTCTGTCAGCGTTAGGGCAAATGATGCAAGTGGTTTGTGCGAACGTAAAACTGGTTTAGCTCCAACACATTTTGTGCTTGTTTTAAGTCAGACTCTTTGGATAACGTATTTTTGTTGTTGTTTGTTTTTGTTTTGGGCTTTTTGCAGGAGGAATCGGGTGTTTACAAAGAGCGGTTAATGTGGTGTGATGTGTATAATTTTTGAAGTACGTTCGCCTTACTGAGAAAATAAGTTGTAAATACAATCAATAGAAAAACCAATATTATGGGGTATCCATCCATGAATAAAACATCAGTACATGCACAGCAAAAAACACACAGTGAAAAAGTAAAAAAACTATAAGCATTTATATATATACTATCAGGGTGGATAAGCGCCAAACAAATCACAACCAATCTCCCCCTTCTCCCCAAAAAATGAATAGATAAAAAAAAAAAAAAAAAAATAAGTACAAACTACAAAACTCGCAAAATACAACAACAGGTCACAAAATAGTCATCAATAGTAAACCCATTTCATAACACTTTGTTCAATAATTTCTGAAATTAATTAACTAACTTGTTAAAACATAAAGAAATAAAGATTAACTACATCAAACTGACAACGAGGTTTTCCTTCCCTGAGAAAGACATAAGAATATATTGCTGTCTTATGCTTATTTATTACCTCTTAAAACTATAAATGTTACTCCATTATGCGTTCTCTTTTCCTATTAAGTAAATTTAAGGTTTCCAAGTGAATTGCAAACATCTAATTTCTTATCAAACAGTTCACTTTATGTGGTTTACATACACATATATTGATAGAGGTTTTATAATATAGATTGATTTTTTTGATTTTTGGTGTTTTAACGCCACTTTTAAGCACCGCTTTTGGGCTATTTCGTGGCGGCCAGTTTTTATTGGTGGAGGAAGCCGGAGTGCCCGGAGAAAACCACCGACCTTCGATAGGAAAACTGACAATCCTAGTCAATTAAGATTGGAGTCGAATGCACCCGCACGAGCAGGGTTCGAACTCGCAACCTCAGTGTTGACTGGCTAGTGATTACAGTAGTAACTACTTAGACCACTCGGCCACCGAGGCCCCTATATAATATAGATATTATGTTAGTGTGGTCGTTAATATGAAGTTTAACAATTCTCCACGATTATCTCAAGCCACAACCTCTACATTGTGAAACATTTCTGTGAAGTTTCGGGGATCTGTGTTGAAAACAGCAAGGGGTCAGTTGGTGTTCCGGATGCTGGAAAGAATCATACAATCACGTTTACGTCTAAAACATTGCTTCAAGTGAACAATTATTTATTGTAACGGATAATTAATTTTTAACAATAACTTACAACTATAAAACATTGTCCAAAAATTTTCGGAAATGTGTGTTTATTCCACCTCATTAGAACATAATTAAGGCATCGAAGTTCAAGCAAGGATTATTTGGTGTTAGATGAGCTAAAAAGTAAAATAGTAAAAATATCGAACTCCAAGGAAAATGCAAAACGGAAAGACCTTTATCAAATTAAATAGGTAAAATTGTCAAAAATTGGGGTACAGAATTCAACATTGTGTTATAATCTAAATCGCTATAAAACAAAATGGAATATAGACACTCTTTAGACAAAGTATATAATCAAAAATGAACGACAAGAATACAAAAAAATGACCATAGCACAATAACACAATGGCGGAATGTATGAATACGGAGCCACAATGCAATCCACGCATAGTGCTTAGTTTTATTTATTTTCAGTTCATACCAGGACAGCCTTATAACTTCCAAATCCTCCCTCCCTCCATTATGAGCAAATATTGACTGCTCTGTAAACTGACAGTTGGCCAAAGAATTTAAAAGAAAATCAATCTGTAATTTCAACAAGTAGTTATGATCTCATCAGTAGGAATCATAATTTGTAAGCACATACTTTGTCGTTTGTTCATGTATAACCTTCAATACTGAGGATTTATAGAAAAAATCCAAAATTTAAAGCCATACATACCGTTTAGAAGAAAAAAAATCTATTCTAAAAAATGTAATGTCCTGTTATTACAATTATAAGAAAGAACATATTTGATAAAGTTTGTTTTGATGGGCTCACATTATAATTAGAGAACGGTTACTCTTGAACAACTAGATAAAACAAGTTAAACATTGTTAAATATGAAGTGATGAAAACTAGAAAATATTGCAACGCAACACTGTTGAAAAGTAAACATCCAGTCCTCTTTCCCGGCTTGTGACCTACTGTATTTAACTCATTAGCAGCTTTGTTCTTACATGAGCAACACGACGGGTGCCACATGTGGAGCAGGATCAGCTCATCCTCTGGAGCATGTGAGATCACCCCCTAGTATTTCGATTGGTTCGTGTTCCTCACTCTGTAGTTTTTATGTTTTGCGTACGGTTGTTTGTCTGTTATTTTCGATTTATGAGTTTGAAAGTCCCTTTTGTATCTAATGCCTCTCTTTAACTACCAAATAAAACTTGATTATTCTGCATAAAAAAATCATCAAGGATACCCAGGCTTTTAATTCTGTAAGTTAAACGCAAGTTTCGTCTACAAAAGACTCACCAGTGACGCTCAAAAAGTTAAAAGGCCAAATCAAGTACGAAATGTAGAGCGTTTCACACAAATAATTCCAGACTACAGCATAGATTACACATGTATTAATTATATATTGGTACTCAAATGAAGTATATTTACTCAAGAGGTATCACCCTATCATGTCAACAATGTCCTAATTTATTTTGCCTGGGAGCTCAAAGTCATATACGTGATCGAAAGACTACATACTTAGTAAAAACTGGGTCGATAATGAATAAAGTTGTCCTTCCTTCTCCTAAACTGGGTAGATAATAAATAAAGCTGCCCCTCCTTCTAAACTGGGTCGATACTGAATGAATCTGCCCTTCTTTCTCCTAAACTGGGTCGATAATAAATAAAGCTTCCCCCTCTTTCTCACCCTTAATCAACAGCGATTTGTGAGTTATAGCAAACAGCCAGCGGCATTATAAAAGACGAGTTATCAGTCTATTGAAACAAATTATATGTAAACATATTTTCAATCAGCCGCATTTTATGTTGACAGTATATTATTAATGTTTGCTATGGTAGTATAAATTTCATGTATTTCCATTTATATGATAAACGTTTATATTTCACCACTGGCGTGGTACATGCGGTAGGATATCTCTGTTGTATCCTACTCTCGCCATTGCAATTTGCCAAAAGGTATGTACTTGCCGTTAATACTTTCCATGTAGACACCTGAACATTAATGCGCTTTATCAAATGACGCTGGCGTTTTTTATGTCTCGGTGGCAAATGATATATTTCGAACATTACATGTAACAATCTCTATTGATATCCGGTGTAGTTATAAATATATATATATATGTATATATCATGTTCAGGAGAGATATTTGCGAAAATACTAATCTTGAGAAGAAATGTCCTTAATCAAACGGCGGTGGAAAAAATGTACATTCGCTTGACTGGTATTTTTTTACGAACACCCTTCTGTAACATAATAAATTGGTGTTAAATAGATTCATGTACTTCTTTTTAAAAATGAATTATTGCTCTACCTGTTGTAACATGCTACTTCGAGGACACACCTTAGTAATGATAAATGGATTGGCTTGAAACGTCAAGTGTATATATTAAATATAGTCTCCTTTCGAGAAGAATTTTTTTTTCGATCATAAATAACGACATATGTAATTGAATTATTATAGATATCAAATAGTTCTGCTGTTTGAATCTACAGTTTCTGAAGTCGTCCACTGCGATCTCTAATATTTTGCATCGATAAACAAACGAAGTTTTCTTGTAAGTTCCTTATCATACCACTGTCTGAGATTGACAAGGGTGATTAAGTTCTCTTAAAATTATTTCATGCGCCATGAACCTTTTCGTACGATGTTTTTTGTTGTATATTAAAAGGTGTTTGTCATGTTAAGGGTTTGCCAATAATGGCATAATTATGATAACTTGTTAAAATTTCATTCTTGACGTTTGTGTTTTGTTGAGGACGTATAGATACCTCAAGATATCCTGTGGTTTTTGTATTGATAGGTTACTATCGTAAATTTTTTATCGGTGTACGCGTTAATCCTGCATCCCTTATTTCTAATATCTTTTTGTTTGAAACAAAATGACACCACACAGTTTTTAACTGTATGTCCAAGTAGGTTGACGTGTCTTCCTGCGGACTGTTACATTGTGAACTAGCACGTTAAAATACAAGTCAATGTGTTGGTCTTGTACACGTACATGTTAGTAGATGTTACCGTTCTGATATGGATGTAATATTTAAAACTTGACATTAAACGCATATCTATTATCACCAGCATCATAAGTCATTCAATGTTTTGCAAACTATTATGTATTGAAATTCTAGCTGATCAAGCAATGTTAAGTGAACTATATTTTTTAGCATCGGAATCAATTTACATATTCTAGTGGTAATAGCATTTTGATATTCAATTAAAAAAAACTAGTCAGTGGGAAAACTAATGTAAAAATAAAAATAAAAGAGGAATTATTCAAGCAATAAATGTGACTAAATCAATATTTTTTCCATTTGAATAACCATACATATTTAAAATTATTGAACAAAATATTTGAAACAATTAAGTTATGAAAATGAAATATTCAGGCAAATGCCCAGTCGTTTTTTCATTATGAATTTTTCATTACTTATTTTTATTAGCTCATCTGGCCTAAAAGGCCAAGTGAGCTTTTCTCATCACTTGGCGTCCGTCGTCCGTCGTCGTCGTCGTTAACTTTTACAAAATTCTTCTTCTCTGAAACTACTGGCCCAAATTTAATCAAACTTGGCCACAATCATCATTGGGGTATCTAGTTTTAAAAATGTGTCCGATGACCCCGCCTGCCAACCGAGATGGCTGACATGGCTAAAATAGAACATAGGGGTAAAATGCAGTTTATATCTCTGAAATTAAAGCATTTAGAGCAAATCTGACTGGGTAAAAATGTTCATCAGGTTAAGATCTATCTGTCCTGAAATTTTCAGACGAATCAGACAACCCGTTGTTGGGTTGCTGCCCTAAATTGGTAATTTTAAGGAAATTTTGCAGTTTTTGGTTATTATCTTGAATATTATTATAGATAGAGATAAACTGTAAACAGCAATAATTTTCAGCAAAGTAAGATCTACAAATAAGTCAACTTGATCAAAATTGTCAATTGACCCCTTAATGTGTTATTGCCCATTAAAATCAATTTTTAACAATTTTTCGTAAATTTTTTATAATCTTTTACAAAAATCTTCTCCTCTGAAACTACTGAGACAAATTTAACCAAACTTGGCCACAATCATCATTAGGGTATCTAGTTTAAAAAATGTGTCCGATGACTCCGTCTGCCAACCAACATGGCCGACATGGCTAAAAATAGAACATAGGAGTAAGATGCAGTTTTTGGCTTATATCTCTGAAACTGAAGCATTTAGAGCAAATCTGACAAGGCATAAATGTTTATCAGGTTAAGATCTATTTGCCCTGAAATTTGCAGTCAAATCAAACAACCCGTTGTTGAGTTGCTGCCCTGAATTGGTAATTTTAAGGAAATTTTGCAGTTTTGGTTATTATCTTAAATATTATTATGCAAACTATTATGTATTGAAATTCTAGCTGATCAAGCAATGTTAAGTGAACTATATTTTTAGCATCGGAATCAATTTACATATTCTAGTGGTAATAGCATTTTGATATTCAATTAAAAAAAACTAATCAGTGGGAAAACTAATGTAAAATAAAAATAAAGAGGAATTATTCAAGCAATAAATGTGACTAAATCAATATTTTTTCCATTTGAATAACCATACATATTTAAAATTATTGAACAAAATATTTGAAACAGTTAAGTTATGAAAATGAAATATTCAGGCAAATGCCCAGTCGTTTTTTCATTATGTATTTTTTCATTACTTATTTTTATTAGCTCACCTGGCCTAAAAGGCCAAGTGAGCTTTTCTCATCACTTGGCGTCCGTCGTCCGTCGTCGTCGTCGTTAACTTTTACAAAAATCTTCTTCTCTGAAACTACTGGCCCAAATTTAATCAAACTTGGCCACAATCATCATTGTGGTATCTAGTTTAAAAAATGTGTCCGATGACCCCGCCTGCTAACCGATATGGTTGACATGGCTAAAATAGAACATAGGGGTAAAATGCAGTTTATATCTCTGAAATAAAAGCATTTAGAGCAAATCTGACTGAGTAAAAATGTTCATCAGGTTAAGATCTATCTGCACTGAAATTTTTCAGAAGAATCAGACAACCCGTTGTTGGGTTGCTGCCCTAAATTGGTAATTTTAAGGAAATTGTGCAGTTTTTGGTTATTATCTTGAATATTATTATAGATAGAGATATACTGTAAACAGCAATAATTTTCAGCAAAGTAAGATCTACAAATAAGTCAACTTGATCAAAATTGTCAATTGATCCCTTAATGTGTTATTGCCCTTTAAAATCAATTTTTAACAATTTTTCGTAAATTTTTATAATCTTTTACAAAAATCTTCTCCTCTGAAACTACTGACACAACCAAACTTGGCCACAATCATCATTAGGGTTTCTAGTTTAAAAAATGTGTCCGATGACTCCGTCTGCCAACCAACATGGCCGACATGGCTAAAAATAGAACATAGGAGTAAGATGCAGTTTTTGGCTTATATCTCTGAAACTGAAGCATTTAGAGCAAATCTGACAAGGTATAAATGTTTATCAGGTTAAGATCTATCTGCCCTGAAATTTGCAGTCAAATCAAACAACCCGTTGTTGAGTTGCTGCCCCTGAATTGGTAATTTTAAGGAAATTTTGCAGTTTTTGGTTATTATCTTAAATATTATTATAGACAGCATTGCACAAGTCATGTCTTCTCTGACTGTTCATGACGTTAAAATACTAAATCCCTGGGATGTGTTTTAGTTGATTTTAGTCTCTGATGCATGATTTTTATCATTAATTGTTTTGGCTTTTAACTAGCTGTCAGTAACTGCAGTACTCTCAAATCGTACTTTCTTGTTAATTCGACCTGTTGATACTATTTTAATACTTTTTGTTATTTTATATTAATATGGATCTTGTCTGTATACCAGCTTTGATTATTTGGAATATCTACTCATTTTCACTTCTTCATACTACATTTGTATGAACATCAAGATTATTCTCCTTTAATCTGTACAGGAAGTTTTATTGTTGATATTTACCCATTATGTATCTAGTGTTAAATTAGGTATTTATATGACAGACCTTTCTTGGTATTCCTAATTATTGGAAGATTTTATATAGACAGAAAAAGTATACCTAAAACGACAAAGTTATTTTCATTTACCTGTATATATTATGAAAACCGGTTTTTTCAGAAGTTATTATTTTCTAAGGTTAAATATTTCGCGATGGTGTCTTGCCATGGCTTTATTTGGACTTGTCTGTTTGCTTTTGGTCTTGAATGTTTGTCCCTAATATTTTATTAACTATGTATTTACTTTCAGGTATCAGATATCAATTTATTCGTTCATAGTGTGTTAATTTACGTTTTGATTGAGTTAAGCCTTCCAATTGATGTTTTACCGTGTGTTTTCTATGTTGTGATGTTATACTATTGTTTCAGAAAAAGGAGATAGAGATAAACTGTAAACAGCAATAATGTTCAGCAAATTACGATTTACAAATAAGACAAATGACCAAAATTGTCAATTGACCCCTTAAGGAGTTATTGCCCTTTATAGTCAATTTTTAACAATTTTTCCTAAATTTTTGTTATCTTTTACAAAAATCTTCTCCACTTAATCTACTGGGCCAAATAGAATTAAACTTGGCCACAATTTTCAATAGGGTATCTTGATTGAAAAATGTATCCGATGACCCTGCCATCCAACCAACATGGCCGCCATGGCTAAAAATAAAACATAGGGCTTACTATAGAAGTCTATGGGAAAATTGTAAAAAAACAATTTCAAATGGTCACAACTTGAAAACTAATTTAAATAATGATAAGGGGTAATCAGTAACTATTGTAAGACTACAATGGAATGACCTGCTTTTAATTTAACTACTGGGCCAAATTAAACCAAACTTGGCCTTAATCATTATTAGGATATCTAATACTATTTATTATGATTTTGACCTTATTTTTCATGATTTCCAAATCCATAGTAGATACAGGTGAGCGACAAAGGCTCTTGAGAGCCTCTACTTTTATTATTTTTGAATTTTTAGCTTGTTACATTAATATTCTAAAAATGATTTGCAATGCTAAATATTATAAGGGAAAAAGTAGCAGCAATCGCGTATACACAACATCTAAAGCCCGTTTTCATATATTATTTTTATGCTGTTCCACAAAACCCTAAATAATGCTTTAAAGGACAACAGGAACAAACGTATTTATCAGAACGACGGTCCACACCTCAGAAAAACAAATGAAAAACAAACAAACAACAACGAATATTGCACGGTCCATATAGACAGACATAATACAGGCACACAATGCTGTCGGGTTGAACTAATTTATCCTGCGCACCTCACTAAACCATACTTATGACTATGTGGACCATATGTCATATAAGTAAAACAAACAAAAAGCCTTCACGGTGCGGTTACAGCACGACCACTTATTTGAACAAGGGAACAAGGGATAGAACAGAATTTTGAAAGAAAAGTCGAAATATGCTTGCTACTACAGAAAGCTAACAAATGTAACATCAATGGCTGATATTGCTGCTCAAGAAAACAAAAGAATCCAACATAACACACCTTTTAAATTTCATTACTTCTTATTAAACAGTTTGATTTAAAAATAAAAGTAATAAGAGGCCAGTAAGTAATAAAAGTCCTCAATTCACCAGAAGAAAGAACAAGCTTATTTATCTATAATTGGCCTCAGCCCAATACAGCAAACCTCGGACCAATAACAAGGCCAATACAGAAATAACCACGTAATAATATCATGATATTGTTCGCTTAACATTGCTTAATCAGCCAGAGATACTAGTATGCAAAGTATTGAAATGGTTCAGTTGGTGATTGATAGGCGTTTAATGTGCAGTTGCATATATCACAATGATAACTGGTACTACACATAAGAGAGATATACAACTTGATTTGTTCTAGACCAACACACTGAGTCGCATTTGAAAGTGAAAGTTATGAATGTAATCAGCAGATCGACATGTCTACCTACCTGGACATGTGTTGCATGCTTAGCGGAAAGAGGCAAATACTAATGTGCAATTCTTTGAATTTGTGTACTTTACACGAGCACGATACCACAAAACCATAGGCATGATAGAGGCGGTTCGTATTGAAATGATACCGACCTCAATAAGAAAATCTTTGTCAACTGGAACTGATGAACCAATTAATTACTGCGTTCTATCATTTTGTTGCATATAAAAAAATATATGGAAAATAAGATATGTAATGTTTATACATACACCGATACAAAATATACAACAGTAACATTGAGTAACCTATGAATACAAAAACCAAGGAATATCGTGCGGTCAACATACGGCCTCGAAAATACACAAACGTCAAGTGATCATGATTTTGGCATCATTGCCAAATCCAAACATGACAAACACTTTTAAAGATGTAACATAAAAAAAAACTTCCAACGAAGACGTTTATGACACATGACACAATTTTAAGAGATCTTAATCATTGTTAATTATCTCGATAAGTGGATAATTGGGATATATGTGTCGTATTGGATTATCAAAAAATATAAATGACTCAGAAGTAGACAAATATATCCTTCTCACACTTATTCACTTTACGTTCAACCCAATCCAGCCATCAATACTAAGGTGTGTCATCAAAGTTACATGTTGCAACAGATTCAGTAATGAGCTACCAATTTTTTAAAAGATATATCAGCAAATCATCTTATATTATGCAAAAACAGTTTTGATTTTTCATTCAAGCCCTTTTTTTAAGCGTGATGTGTTTTGAAAGAAGTCTTCACTTGACGATAATTCATTTCGTCCATCAATACAAATGAGTGTAACCAAAGTAGCATGATGCAACAGGTGGAGCTATGATCAATGGTTATTATTAAAGGAAGTATTTATTTTGAACCTATTTATCATGTTACGGAGGGGTATTAATGTATATCCTTTTATGTACGTTTTGTTTGTTTACTGATCGAGATCAAAATGATGTGTAGGAAGGATCTTAACAAATAGCTAGTTTAACCCCGCCCCATTTCTATGTGCTTATTTTAAATCAGGAACATCAGTAATTGTCGTCATATGTCATATTGGATTGTATTACGTTATTTTGAGAATTGGGTGTTTATTGGAGATCTTTGATTGTGTTTATGGAATTCGTTCACAAGTTCTTATTACGATTTAGAGTTTGCCATATTGTACAGACACCTGTCTGTTTTTGAGGTCTCGATGTTGCCCTTTAGTTTTCTATGTTGTGTTTTGTGTACTATTGTTTGTCGTTTGGTCTTTTTCTTTTTTAGCCAAGGCGTTGTCAGTTTATTCCCGACTATGAGTTTGAATATCTCTCTGGTATCTTTCGCCCCTCTTTTAGTTGTATTTTGGTTATTTGAGCCGTTGGATTACTGTCTGGTTAACATATATCCTACATCTCCTTTTTACTATATGTATTCTTGAAGCTATCAGTACCGTGAAAGAAAACAACCATTCGAATTTGATTTAATAAATAATTCTATTTCTAACTATAAGTATTGGTATATAGATGGGACTTGATAGAGTATAGCTGTTCATACAGTTGGCACTGTAAATTTGACAGTCAATGTCATGAAAATGTATAATTGAAATAAATTCAATTTAACGTTGATTATCATACAACGTAACTAAACACCATACACTTCAACTTCAGTAAGATGAAAGGCAGTTTGTACGTTATTGACACTCGTTAATTTTACTATTTGTCCTTCCGGTAATGTTTTACACTGTGTAACTATGACCTGTTCATCAACAGCTGGACCAATGAACTCACCACATAGCTCCATTTGAGATGTTTCTAAACTTTCGCCGACGTGAACAAGCATTTTCTGAGTCGATCAGCTAAAACAATGAATGTTAAATGCTACTTAATTGAAAATAAAAATGTACTTGTTCTGTTTCCAATCATCTCACATGTAAAACATATATAGATAAGGTCTTAAAATGCAATTGACCTCGCAACATTATACATCCCTTGTCATTGGCAATAGATAAATGAAGAGAGATAATAGCACAGTTCCGAGAAGTAACACAACTGACTTAAAATGTTTGGCATGCCTTTCATTCAATAAAAGCTGGTTATCTTATTTTCTTATAGATTTAGATAAAAAAAAAAGTAAGATAACAAAAATACCGAACTCCGAGGAAAAATGTGTCCGTATTCAATCCTCTCAATATCAATGTTTGTCACAAATAGGCATCAACATTTTATCAATCTTTTTTTTTTCATTCATAAGAAGAACTACTTCACAAAAAAGTATATAAATATGACAGAATGTAGACGATTTCAATAATTGTTCTGCAAATAAATGAAAAAAGTGTAACATTGGTTAACAGTAACCCAAACGACCTAAAACACATCGAAAGATAGCGACAGGTCAACATACATTCCTTTGCAAAAAATATATTGATATCATAGGCTCTGATCGACCCGATTCAAGCTTTCGTGTGCATGTATATGTAACAGAAATACTGACCGGGTTTCTTACTACGGACAGCCACATGAACATTTAGCAGAGTTATCATGACTGTAACTGCTAACAAAAGTTAGAATATATTAATAATTAATCTTATATCTAGGTTCTGAAAATTAAGTCGACCGGGATGAAGGGTGGGAAATTCAGTCTGCAATGGGATAAGTTATTTTTGGATAGAGGTAGAAATTTGGCCTTTGCACAAGCCAACTTAATGCCCTTCAAAACTAAAACGTTACTTTTTACACCATGCGTTACTGTGTATTTATAAATCCCACACTCACAAACGGACATTTCTAGGTAGTCATGGGTTTAAAAATTGGATTAAAGGAGCCCAAGTGATTATTTTTCGATACCAAACGTCAACCTTTGGGGTTCCTTAAACAAGAAAAAAAAAAATAAAAGCCTCTCGCTCGCTCTAAATTTAATAGTATAAACCTTTCCATAAATAATCAGCTAGATTTTGTTATAGGACGCTGAATGTAAACAATAGATTAGTACAAACCTATTTGGCAATGTTTTGGTATTGTTGTTTAATACATGTATATTATTATATATTATAATATTATGTATACATGGCCTAGGTGACAATCTTAAAACTTTTAAAAATATTTAGTTGAAAATGGTTTGAATATCGCTGCTGTTAGATTGCTGATGCTTCAGAATTTTGTTAAGTCAGTATTTAGTGTTTCTGTTCTTGAAGCTAACTTTTGTTATTTTCTTGATAATTAAAAATAATTAGAAATCTTAGTTCAAAACTCTCTCTGTGACAAAGAAACCTAAGATGGATTCGGCTATTCTTCTACGGTTCATGTTGGTGATAAGCTCTAGTGTATTCAAGTAGTTGTACGTCCTCGGTTTTTTGTTTTTTGCTTTGATCGTTCTTGCTGAAGAAAAATCATGAAAAGCGCTTCAGACGCACACAATGTATGATTCTTTTTTTTTTTTTTCAATTGCAATAACTATTTACTAGTATCAAAATCCATACACCTGTCTTATGTCATAAATATTGTCCTTACCATATAAACCAATCCGATTTGTACTAACCACTTTCAATACCTTGTACACTTGGCCGAGATTGACCCACCAGTAAGGTTCGAGTTCGTCTTCTGTATGAAACATGTTTGTAGGTTCTTTAATTCCATCAACCCCTGCTTCTGCTTTGCATAGGAATCCGGTTGAACAGTGATGGGAACTGCTCTGACCAGTTTTCTTGGAATGAGACACAACAGATCCTTCTATATTAATATCCAATACATATAATTATACTGCGTTTACGAATACCACCGAAAATCAATTGTCTGATTATATTTTGAAGAGTTAAATTGTACGATTGACTACGTCGATTAACTAGTACTAGTACGAAACGTGTAAATGAACTTGCATAATTGATGTATAGATGGTATATCGACTGCACGTGATATCGAGGTAGATTCAACATATGTCGATCAATTTGAACTCTTTCCTTCTAACTAATAAAAAGACTTTGAAATTTTAAAACATGTGCATATCTAATATATAATGGATTTTCATTCGTGATCATAAACGCATGCATTAAATGTACAATGACACAGTAGTACATTACTCTTTGCATGTAATCGCCATTGACAATGCCTTGGTGTTGCATCATTATTTTAGTTGTGTGCAGTTTAGTTTAGTTTTGAAAGCTATACAGTCTTCCGTTTATTTAATTAATTTACTCAGCATAACATTTATTGTTAGAAAACTGTATATCGACAATTGATGTTTAAATTTGTTCCTTTACGCCACCTTTGCACGCAAATGCTACACAGAAACGAGAGCAATTTCATTCATGATATTTAAAATTTATTTAATTCGTCAATAATTTAGGGGTAACATAATATGTTCCGGAAAGGTACGTAGTTCTTGCTCCTTTTTTCTGATATATTTAAATAGCGTTAATATATTAATTTTGCCTTTTTTGGGAGAAATCCCTTAGCATAATCATCAGATATAAACAATTGGTGATTAGCTGTTTTTATCCTGAATTTGAACAGACACTTTTCAAAGGGTTTTGAAAGGTTGAATAAGGATTAACGACGTGTAAACAATTGTATTCCTATATTGTATTCATATAACAGTCACTATTTATTATGGTATCCTCAGGAAATTCAAAAAGGCAACTTTACAAGTTTTTAAATGAAAACCTTTACCTTTCTTAGTTGTAAAAATAATCAACTATTCATGTATGTTCATTTTATGTTGTTCATCTGTATATTGACCCACATTTTGTGTTTACTCAAAGCTCGCTGTTTACAATTACGTGTTTGACTTTCATCTTGATACAACTTTTAAATTATCATCGCTAATTGATATCTGAGATGACAATGTTGTAATTTTCAAGCGAAATAAAATCTATTAACTTACGACAGTTCACGTATTGTGTCGCTTGAACAAGATATTGCAAGATTGTCCGATATTATCATATCAGTATCATATCCATGTCCGGAAAATGGTGTAAGATTTAATGTTTGCACAGAAAGATATCAAGATATCTTAGCAAATGTATGCATAATGATTTTCAGGTATTTATGCAAAGTACTAGTGTTAATTACTCTTAGTTGGAAAAGAAATATACATGATATATAATTAAATACTAAGTTATGAAAAAGTACGAGAATACCTAATATCAATATTGAAGGAACACGGCGCTTTTGTTGCTGTTATTCACCTTTAAGGTAAAGGAAAAGCCATTACGATGAAAGATGAACTGGCGCGGTCGCTAAGCCCCTTAATGCCTTACCACAAATAAACATAGATTTCCATTTTCCTGTTTTGCGACAGACAATAAAAGGTTTTCCAATCATTTTTATCCTATTCGTACACTTATACATCATGCCGTATCCCAAGTCTCTGGAAAGTCCAAATGGTTCGTTCAGTTCAGCATTTGCAGCAAAAGGTTTTCCGATACAATCTAAGAAAATATTACAATGTTTTATAACACAATGGTTCTTAATTTCAGGTATTTCACTAAGGCTTAGATGTGAATTTTAAATGCGGAATCAATTTTCTTTTGTATTTACGTCCTGATTCAAAACTATTAATTAAGCGATCGCACTTATAATTGCAACAGATCATGGCAATTCCTAATGACGTATGTCGTAGTACCATGGCTCCTTTAACCAGTTAGTTTAGCATCTACTTTAGATCAATGTTCTTATCGTTGGTTAAATAAGATAATAATGTGACATTTCTTTAAAAAAAAAGATACTTTTTTATTATGTCTAAAAACAAGATAATTGTTTGGTAACCACGGGATGTCTGCTACTTACATGCTATTACACATGCCATTCCGTCTCCCTCTAAAACACATTTGTATGGTAACCACGTGATGGTAACCACGTGATGTCTGTCTATTAGTAGCTACTTACATGCTATTACACATGTCATTCCTTCTCCCTCTAAAACACATTTGTATGATTACCACGTGATGGTAACCACGTGATGTCTGTCTATTATTAGCTACTTACATGCTATTTCACATGTCATTCCTTCTCCCTCTAAAACACATTTGTATCCCTCTTCACAGCTATGTCTAGCACATTTGCCAACCAATGTCTAAAAGACATAATTCATTTAGAAATATTACAAAATGCAAAGACTATGAATAACACTAGCCTTCTCAGAAAACTTTTCGAAAATGTAGAAGTTAGGCAGGAAACTCTGTAACAGTTTCTTTTTGAGATACTTTAAATTAATTGACACCAATTGGTTAGGCTGCTGCTTAGCTTGTCTTTTTAGACAAACTAGACAACATTTACTGTATACCTACATAGGTGTACTTATTAATTTAAGATAACAAGTCGGGAATATGGCAGTTGTTATTAAGTAGTCCGTTTCTATGTATGTTGGCGTTTGTTTTTGTAGCAGTTCAGTGTTTCTGTTGTTCCGTTGTTTTCCTCTTTCAGTTAATGTGTTACCCTCGGTTTTGGTCTGTGACCCGGATTTGTTTTCTCTTAAACGATTTATGAATATTGAAAATCGGTATACTACGGTTGCATTTATTTAGTACCTTAATCAACATCTTTGTAAAAAATCTACTTTTAGAAACGATAGTCATTTTAGCGCCATTTCATCGACATAAGGTCACATATCTTTAAAATTGCAGTAAACATTGTCCAATATCGTGTTTTCTCTCGTAAATGTTTTTATTTTAAATGTATAGCAGTAAACTTATTCCTTCAAAAATATCATACTACAAACCCTAAGCCAAGCTTAGTCTAACTGAGAAATGATTAAACACGTGAGGTTAAAAGAACTGATTAAGACATACACTAAAACAAATATTGTTATGATATTTTGGTATTTTGATCAAACTAAGCCTTATGGAACACGTTGAACATTTGATGAGAAGTCGAGGTTTAACAGAAATTAGTTAAAAAATCGCAATATATACCCTTAATATTAAAGGCAACATTTGTTTACCAATGTTCGAAACTTTTGAAACCAAAAAGAAAACACAAATCAAGGTAAACAATAACTAGAGGCTCTCAAGAGCCTGTGTCGCTCACCTGACTCTACTTTGGTTTTGGAAATCATGTAAACTTGATAAAATTATAACAGATACCCAAATAATGATTGAGGCCAAATTTGGTTTAATATTGACCCCGTAATTTAATAAAAAATCCTGGTTGCCATCTTGAACAATAAATCGGCAAAAAAAGTGACAACACTTCATCAGCACCTCAGAAGGAACATTTATGCAATGTTTGGTTTCATTCCAGTCATTGTTTCTGTAAAACAGACATTTGTATGTATTTCCCTTAGGATCCCATGTTAAACTAAGTCCCCCCGCTGGCGGCCATCTTGGATGATGGAGCGGCTTTAAAGTAACAACACTTGGTCAACACCTCATAAGGAAAATGTATGCCATGTTTGGTTTCATTCCATTCAATGGTTCTCTAAAAGAAGACATTTGTATGTATTTCCCTTAGGGTCCTATGTTAAACGAAGTCCCCCGCTGGCGGCAATCTTGGGTGATGGATCGGCTTCAAAGTAACAACACTTGGTCAGCACCCCATAAGGAACATTCATGCCATGTTTGGTTTCATTCCATTCAGCGGTTCTCTAAAAGAAGACATTTGTATGTATTTCCCATAGGGATCCTATGTTAAACTAAGTCCCCCACTGGCGGCCATCTTGGATGATGGAGCGGCTTCAAAGTAACAACACTTGGTCAGGCGGATATTGTTAATGAATTATTTATTGTGTAAACATGCAAAACCGAAACACATAAATTCAGGTATGTATGTATCATACGGGGTTGTATCACTCCTGAGAAAAGTAGTGATTTGCAACGAGAACTAATAGTACTTCTAATAATCAAGTACTGACAATGGGACCTTTTTTAATCCTGTGTTGGCAGCAGGATGACTTATATGTTATATCTTTATTTGAGATATTTTAGCGCCTAATACGCTTCCATGTTTTTTTAACTGATTGAATTTAAATATAATTACCAATAAATTATGTCAAATAATATAACAATTGTTATATGTATTTATTATATACTAAGGCTTCATTAATATTCGTTGGATACCAATTTTCGTAGATTTGGTGGGTGCAGGTGAACCACGAAATTTAGAATTCATAGAATTACAATTCTTTTATAAGGGTTTATGCAGACATTGGCAAAACCACGAAAACAAATTTCCACGAAAGTTTTCCTCAATCCACGAAAATTGGTACCAACGAAATAAAAAATGAATCCGCAGTTATGGTATGGATTGATGAGATAACTTATAAATATTATGTATTTACCTTTGACCATGAAGATATATTCGACGACAAGCATCCATGTTCTTGTACAAGTTCCACTTCCGAATTTGTATTTCCATTTATATCGCACATTTTCCAGCCACGTCTGTAACTAACGTTAAAACAAGTCGAAGTTTTCATGCATTCTTTGAGACACGATATAAAACTAACTTTCAGTAATCTACGAAGTGCAGCGTGGCGATAACATTGTCCATAAATTATCTCTCCTGGGTTTGAGATTTGCGGATTTTGACATTTGATATCATCAGCATCACATACATCATCCAAAGACCAAGAACATATTGACATCACATTTTGTAAAAGAAACAATAACGTCACAACCTTCATTTCTTTGGGTTGTTTTTTGAAAATCTAATCCGATCAAAACACACCTATTTTCCTACAGGTTTTATGCATGCTGCAGTGAAACACTTGAAATAAATAACTAAATTCGATCATGTCTATTGCGATGTTTTTAATAATGTTTTATTCATAACAGTTGCTACCGACACTAAAATAGAAAATCATGATGAAAGAGAAATATCTGATGACAATTCAATAATATATAAAGTTAAATTTCAATATATTTTAAAGTTCGCTGGTTTGGGTTTTGTCGATATCTCCATTTGTTTTAGTCTGATTTAACTTTGCAGATAGTAATCTGTCCTTTTACGTGTTTAATATTTTAGAAAATTTCTTAATGTTCTGTTTTAACGAATCGAATCAATATACCGTATAGCGGGTTATTTTGGCGGATGTAAAATTTCGCGATTTAGGGGCAACAAAGTATACGAAAAATTTTGGCGGTTTTTATTTTGGCGGATTCTTTAATCCCAATTAAATATTTTGACGGATACTGAAATACTTGAAGTTAAAAAGTTGTAAAAAATTGACAAACAAGTGTTAAATGATTGTTTTACCTTCATGACGTCTTATTTATTGATTTTATTTTGATACAGTAAATCAATAGAATACCGGTACTTAGATATTTGTCACAAATGTACAAACATCTTGTAAATCTTACGGTTGATTAGTTACGAAATTGACCGGACTTTTGATTTACTAATTAGGTTATTAAATTATCAAGAGTGACTTGCAACTCTTACATAATTTAACACTAATTAATAAGGGTAAACACCTGACAGAATATCTTACACTCTTATATTATTTTACACTATTAAACTAATTAACACCTGACAGCCATTTTATAAGATATATGTGAATAATGCCCTTTGGCATTTATGTCGTTTAACTAACATAAACCGTTATTGGCCCTGTCAACCGGAAAAAAAATAGATTGTTTACAAAACGCTTTAGCTATTAGAAAGAACCAAATGTATGCATTAATTTTAGCGGAATTTATTTTCGCGATTTTCCCTCATCCGCCAAAATAAGCGAAAATAAACACCAGCGAAAATAACCCGCTGTACGGTAATTTTCATGATTTTAAAGGGTAGGTATGTCTAAGTTGTTAATGGGAAAAAATATCTATGAAATAAATAAATAAATATATATATATATAAAGGCTGTTTCTCGTACAAATTGGAATGATATTTTGTTTCCAACAAAAGTTACAGAATGAAAAGTTAAGACAGTCCAAACTTTCGTAAAACACTTTTTCAATGACATCGAATTCTGATAAGCTAAATTTAAGCTTTGCAATTGTCAACTTTCCATTTCTATGTAGCAACATTCCAGCAGCGCTTGCATATGGAGTGTATAGCTTCCAGTTGATACGACATTCTATTGTTTGTATTTCCTATCATGATTTCCTTGATAGAGGGTTGCTGCTCCGAAGAAAGCTATTTAACGTAATCTATACAAACCAGTAACTTATTATGTCAAACATATTTCAAACCAGAAAGCACACCCTTATATTCACGGAGATTTTGTTTTTTTGAGCACGGAAATTAAGATACGAGCCATCTTTTCGATTTTTTGATTGAACTTATTCTAAAAGGTCAATGTGATCTCTGAATATTATTTTCATTAGTATAAATATTGATTTTTTTATCAGTAAATTAAAATCAAACTAAATATTATTGCCATATACATATGTACATCCATATCCGTACAATCTGTTGATACCTGTACCTTGGTGTTAAACAAGGTCATGTCTTTCTCTGTCAGTTAATGACGTTTGTACAGTAAATGGGTGTGTACTGATTGCTATTTTAGTTTTAGCTGCATGATTTTTCATCAGTCGATTATTGCTTTGAACAAACCAACAGTAAATGTGATTTTTTTTTATGTAGGGATGTATTAATACACTGCTACATCCGATCTGTGTTTCTATTAGATGTTTTTCTGCTTTTCTGTCGATCTATTTAGCCCTTTTTAACTGATTTTTATAGTTTGTTCTTATGTTGTACTGTTGCACCACTGTCCTAGGTTAATGATAGGGTTTGCCGCCAGCAAATTATTCTAACCTCGCCATATTCTATATGTGCTTGTCAAAATTCAGAAGCCTGTAAAGAAAGTCATTCATGCAAAAAGTAACTTTACTTAATAAACCCCTTTTTTAAAGTAAAATACTCTTCTCTAGCTGAAGCCATTATCTACACTGTTTAACATATGGTTGATCTATTTTGAAAAAGTCACAATAATACAATACTTCCTGTATAACTATCTAATGTATAATCACCTGGAAACTATGTCTACCAAAGACATGTTGTAATGGTTTATGTGTAATTCTCAACGGCAAAAAGGTTTGTTAGACAACTATACATTATAGCATTGTATTTCAAATGATAAAAAATCACATAAAGCTTACAATAAAGCGGTTTGTTTTTTCAATAGTTTTATAAACAATAGATACGCACTAGGAGTAAATAGTTACGATATACTTTCAGATATTTTACAGTAAACGGTGTGCGCATTTCAATCTTTCATGTCTAAATTATTAACGCTTTGCTTAAGGACAATGGTTAGAATTTTGTTACTTCACAACCAATTATAGAACATATAATTTTAACATTCGTGTTACGTTGTCATGATATTTCCTTTTCAATTTCAATCTTAATTTTTATTTACTATATATTCCATCCAATATGTTTATGTATACTGAGCCCAAAAAGTTTTGCAACAAACTTATAAAATTTTATTTTATTACAACAACTTAACAGCATGTGATTTTAAACATAACAAAATGGAATAATGACAAGTCAGAAGCAACATAATTGTTCATTACTCACATTCACTATGAATTTTTTTGTATAGAGCGCAGTAGGGTCGAAATGTGGAAATGGGTATAGTGTTATACATAATCAATATCTCGTCCATGCTCCACGTGCATCGATGACAGATTGGCACGCACTCCAGTAGCTTCTTTTAGTCAATGCACAACTCGTGTGGCCGGAATGAATTTGTCACGTATTGACGAAAAGCGAAGATAGCGCTCCTCTCTTGGTGTTAGTTTTTTTATCTACCAGATCTAGTCCTATCCTGTGCAGTTCAAGTTTGTCGACATCTGTTCAATTGTCTTCAAACTGTTGACCTTTGCACATTAAATCGAGCCGCAACGTCGGCAACATTTATTCCGGCATCAACCATCCCAATAGCTCTCTTGCGGTCGAATCGGAGAGGCCTGGTCGACAGTCCATGCAATTTGTTTAAACGTTTATGTGTTGTTCTTACCAATGGCGTGTGTCTGAACGTCTGTGAAAAATAAATTTCAAATATCGTTTTCAAAGCACAGGTAAAGAAAGTTAAGCCCGGAAAAAAGTACGACTGTTTAAAATTACCGGTAGACCTAAAGATCATATCAATGATGTTTAAATATTTTTTTTCCAGAAACGAATAAAAAAAAGTTTGAAATGCTCAGTATATACAAAATTGCAATGAAAAAACGTTAAGGTATTGTTCAAACACGTTTAAAACTGTCATTGAACATTTAAAATCCAATCATGAGACCAAAATGTATGGGTGAAAATTTCTAATTAACAGAATCTGCTTTTATCTTACCACACGACATAATAAACACTTACAAAACGTAAAATAGTTATAAAATACTTTTGTCAAATATGATCGTGATGAGGATGTAACGAAATTAGATTGACAAAAACTACACATTCAAGAAAAAAAAAAAAAAAAATAAAATAATAATTGTATTTTTTTAATAACTTTTTGGAGACATTTATATGTATGTCTAATCGAGATTTTCTTTCAATTTACTAATCCCTATTCTTTTACCTCATAATTAGAAACCAACTTGAACATTTAAAAGTCGCTTTTATCAGAATTATAGCAATGAAAAACTCAAGCTAGAGAGTCAAGTATTTTATATTCAGTAAAATCATGTTTTATGTTTGTTTTAAAACAATAACATAACCACAATAGCACAAAGAATGTAGCACCTCGAAATGGACCTGAGATTAAAGACACGTATGTAACAGCAGGGTCTGCATTTTACTTGGAATGATAATCTAGGTTAAAGGGAGGGTTTTGCGCCAACAAACTAGTTTAACCCGGACACATTCTGCATATGCCTGTCACAAGAGGCTGTAATGCAGTGGATATTGTTGGTTTATGTCGGTCATATTTCTTTTTCATAAATTGTTATGTTAAAAATTAGGCATTTGTATCCTAGGATCAATAAATTGTCTTTTTATGTCGGAGCCTTTTATAATGGACTAAACGTTTTGGGTTTTTCTAATTGTGTAAGGACGTACGGTTGCCTATAATTGCTTAGGTTCATTTTATTTAAACTTTGGTGGATAGTTGTTTTATTGCCAATCATACCACTTCTCTTATTTTTATATTCGTCCTTGGTTGTCTGTCATTTTTTGACTACACATTTTATCTTAATATGGTTTGCTTAGCACGATTTTCTGTTCGCTGTTTTGACTTTTTTTTAATATGACATCACTTTAACAAAAACTAAAACGTCAAATACACCGCAATCATTTTATAATCCATCTATCTAGTCGTTTGGTTAATACAATCGATAGTTTATAATTTCCACATGTTCATAACTATCTATTACATTCGTCTATATCTACCGCCGTTGTTTGGGTTTTATCATATCAATGCAAATTTGACACGTAAATCATCCAATTTGATTAACTGTATCACTTGCGTAAATAGTGAAAAATATTTATATAGGTCAGACCAGTAACAGTATTTGAATGATTTGTGTAAGGGGTCTCGTCAACAAAGAATAAAACAACATCCACAATAGCGGTGGACAGTTAGATCGCCGTGAAAGTGGAAATTCAAAATTTTACCGTATCTTGAAATGAAATAGACAAAGCTATTCAAACCGGGAAGATATGGAGCATCATTTTATAAATACAATTCCGGCATGCTAAATCCAAAGTACAGCGTTAAAAATTATAAAGTTATAAAACTTCCTCAACAATGTTATCAATAACAGTCTAAGTATCTACAGATAGATAAAAGCGCTATACACTAAAAACATATTTAAGTTGGTATCAAATAATTACAATGTGGACAACTTATATATTAAAATTTTAAAATGGATATAATATTAACTCAAAATTGCCATGATCTGTATACCTGTTAAAAATTTAGTTGGATACTTTTATGAGGTCATGCTAAATTTAAAAGTAGAATACACTGTTGAAAAGTATACATCCCGTCCTCTTTTACCGCTTATGACCTACCGTATTAGACTCATTACCAGATTTGTTCCTAAATGAGCAACATGACGGGCGTTACATATGGAGCAGGATCTGCATACCCTTCCAGAATACCTGAATTCCCTCTCCAGTATTTACTGGGTTTGTGTTGCTATTTTTCTGTTGGTCTTTTACTTTTTAGCAATGTCGTTGTCAGTTTATTTTCCACTTTTGAGTCTGATTTTACTTCTGGTAACTTTCACCTCTCTTTAAGAAAATTTGAATTGCCTTTTGAACCTGGTATCTTCAATGAGGTTATATATTGGATGGTGTAAGAAACCCATTGATATTTTGCATTAGTTCTTAAGGTACAAAGAGCGTAATATTATCTTTACACGAGATGTCGAATTTTACGTCCCAATTCTAGGCGGCCGCTGCTGCGAATTTATACCGCCTGCACATACAAACAGTCGACCCATGTTTGCAAGGTATTACTGTTTGTCGGATGAAGATCAACAGTGGCCATATTTCCTTCAACATTTACATTTGGGGGCTCAAAGTAATTGAATTGCTGTTTGCATATATTTGAAATAGATGTCAATGCTTACAAGATATGATTGGCCTTCGACTATTTTATCTTTAGATGCTTCGGGACAACAGACGTTATGCATCACCATTTAAAACAATCAAAACGTTTCTAACCTATTTGCACTTTAAAAATTTTGTATTTTAATTAATTTATGCACATTCTAAGAATCAAATAAAACAGCATATTTGAAAATAACTGGATTTTAAAGTAAAATATAGCGAATTATTTATTTTGTGCTGATTTGTTATCTATGCCCGTTTTGTTAGTTTACTGATTGATATCAAGACGATGAGCGGGTTGGATTTTAACAAACATCTAATTTAAGCCCGCCACATTCCTATGTGCTTATTTCAAATGGAACATCACTATTGGTCGGCGTATTTCATATCTGATTGTATTACCTTTCAGAACTGTGTGTTTATTGGAGATCTTGGATTGTGTTTATGTTATTCATTCACAAGTACTAGTTTTATTTCGATTAAGAGTTTGACACATTGTAAAGAGACACCTCTCTATAATGGAGGTTTCGATGTTTTAAGTTTTATGTTGCCCAATAGTTATATTTTGGTATCACCAGCCCATAACATAAGCTGGTTCTCGGCTGACTACTACACTTTGTTCATAGCCAGCCGGTGAGATCCGACCTATCTGATTAGTCGTCCAATCAAATTACGTGTATTATACCGCATTTCACATTGGAGTCCACAATGTAAACATAAAGTTTTATGTAATGGTACATTCCTTGAAATGTTATCGCAAATCAGAAGGAATATTCTTTTTTCCTTCCAGCAATTTTATGGAACAAGTTTTTCTCAGGTTAAAATGTATTGTCGAAACCATAGCCCTCAGTTCAAAAGTTTCCATTTTGTATGACGTCACGTTGATGTGCCAAAATCATTCATGAAGTTTAGCAGAATTTTATTTTATGTCAAATTGATACCTTTTTCGATATGTAATGCAATAGATTATTTAAATTTAGAATAGGAATTTATTTTACGCATTAATTAATGCTTTTCTATGCATCAGGAAACAAATTGTTCTGTTTATTTACATGTTCTGATATTGTACGTTGCTATGCAACAAAGTAACGTCCAATCTCGTTAAAATCTCCAGGGCAAAATTTTGCCCTAAAAATTTGGCCGTATCGGTTGTTTGATTGTAGCGTAATACAAGCGGATTCCAGTTTAACCAGCCCAGTAGTCAGCACTTCTGTGTTGACATGAATCATCATAATCATAAATTAACTGTTAACAAAACTTTGATGCTTGAAATACTAACGCTTCTGTACCTCAGTAATAATTTGGCAAAACGTTTAGGAATTTTTGGTCCTCAGTGCTCTTTAACATCGTAATTTATTTAGCCTTTTTAACTTTTTTTGTATTCGAGCCGCACTGATGAGACTTTTGAAGACGAAACGCGCGTCTGGCGCAAATACAAAATGTCCATCGTGGTATCTATGATGATTTTATTTGGTTATTGGTGTCGTTGGATTACTGTATTTAACGTATACCCAACATCTTTTTTTATCTATCTGTATTTTTCAAGCGATCAGTACAACGAAAGAAAACAAAACAAACCATTTAAATTAAATTTAATAAATAATTATTTTTCTAAATAAAAGTATTGGTATATACATGTAGATGGACAAGACAGAGTATAATTCTTTATACGGTTGGGACTGAAAATTTAAATGATAATGTATAATGGAAATAAATTGATTTTAATGTTAATCATTAAACAACGGAACTAAACACCATATACTTCAACTTCAGTAAGATGAAAGGCAGTTGGTTTGCTATTCACACTCGTTAATTTTACTATTTGTCCTTCCGGTAATGTTTTACATAGTGTAACTATGACCTGTCCATCAACAGCTGGACCAATGAACTGACCACATAGCTCCATCGGAGATGGTTCTAATTTTTCGCCGACGTGAACAAGCATTTGTCTGAGTCGATCAGCTAAAACAAAGAATGTTACATGTTACTTAATTGAATATAAAAATGTACGTGTTCTGTTCACTTACATCTCACATGTAAAACATTTATAGATAAAGCCTTCAAATGCAATTAACATTACAAACTAATAAACTCCTTGTGATTGGCAATAGATAAATGGATAGAGAAAATAACACAGTTCCAAGAACTAAAACAACTGACTTAAATTGTTTGGTATGTCCTTCATTCAATAAAAGCTGGTCATCTGATTTTCTAATAGATCTAGATATATTTGGTTTATTAAACGTGGCCGTATTTAATCATCTAAATTCAATGTTTGTCATACACATTGAATCGACATAACAGCATCTTTTCAATATTTTTATCATTCCGAAGAACTACTTCACAAAAAAGTATATAAGTATGACAGAATGGAGACAATTTAAATTATTGTTCTGCAAATAAATCAAAGAAAAAAGTAAAGGTTGCATTTCTGTAAATATTGACAATGCAATTTCCCATAGGAACTCCTTTTACGGCTAAAGCTTTACCACTTTTACTATGAAGTTTTGAAAAAAAGTATATTCTAGAATGGAAAGTTCATATGCACTACTATTTTTTTCAAAGGTCAAAATACAGGGCTTTTTGGCATATTTTCAACGTTTATATGCCCCAAACTTCAAAAGAGTTTAAACTTACACTAAATTTCTTAACTACCCTTACCTTGACTGTAGGATTACCACTTATTTCAATAAAAACAATATGCATATGTATATTTACTAGTAACATTCCCAATTAATGTCTCTATGAGATGAAACATAGAGATCATAACTGGGAACCAGTACGTAAACAAAATAAATTATCTATGAATATTCTTTATCTCCCCAAAAGAGGCGTGGTTTGAGAAACAACTGTATTTACAAAGTGCAACCTATACAAACATTTATTCAAATAGAAAACTCTCTAAAAACACTTTTTCTCACAACACTTACTAATCAGAATCATAGCACTAAAGAAATCACTGCATATACTCTAAATTTTTTTTACTGTACATTTTATACCCTCTCCTCTCTTTCAGTTTTTTAAAGAATTTGAAAACAAGACTTTAATTATTGCCAGCTTACCCTATTTGCATGTTTTCTGACATGAAATGCCTATAACCTGTTGAAAACTATTCTGATAACAAACTGAAAGCATTTCAGAATACTATAAATGTAATTTTTAGCAGTCAATCATTCCAACATTCAAGATTATATAAAGTATCCAATCCTGCCTCTGTCTCCAGTCCACATCTTACTGTATGCCTATTTGTCAATGAAAGTTCACAATTTCTGCCTCAAATGGTCAGTTTAGAAATCTTGTCACAACAGTATCATCTCTAACCATATATCTAACATAATTTAGCTTATATATGAACTAGAACTCAAGGCGTACGGTGACCTATAGTTGTTAATTTCTATGTCATTTTGGTCTCTTGTGGACAGTTGTCTCATTGGCAATCATACCACATCTTCTTTTTTATAGAAGTATTTAAACAGAGCCATATTTGCAAAAGTTGTTTTATGAAGATACCAGTCTGATGTATGAATTCAATAAAAGTTTTATAGAAATGACTGCTAACATCTGATTTTTGCATAACTTCCAAGCACAGATATTGTTTTCTATATGAAGACCTTTAAAATCATAAAATCATAGCATTTACAAGTTAAATTATTTGTTTTATGACCCAGGGGGTAGGCAGATTTCTCTGTTTTTTGCCCCTTAGGCCTCAAATTTCCTAAATGTTTCTGCTGTTTTAAGCAATATGGAATATAAGTAAACTACGCATACTGTAAACTGTCAATTTATGCTGAGTCATCATAGTTAAGGCCCAGGATCGATTTTCTCAATCTTCATGAAATATTTATAAAACTTCATATTTGAATTAATTTTATTAAAATCTGTGAGATAAACCAAATTTAGTTAAATTCTGTATGTTCTCTTTTTTCACCCAATATAGGTTGCATTTCTGTAAATATTGACAATGCAATTTCCCATGGGAACTCCTTTTACGGCTAAAGCTGTACCACTTTTACTATGAAGTTTTGAAAAAAAATATATCCTAGAATGGAAAGTTCATATGCACTACTATTTTTTTCAAAGGTCAAAATATAGGGCTGTCCGGCATATTTTCAACGTTTATATGCCTCGACCTTCTAAGAGTTTAAACTAACACTAAATTTCTTAACTACCCTTACCTTGACTGTAGGATTACCACAAATTTCAATATAAACAATATGCATATGTATATTTACTGGTAACATTCCCAAGTTATGTCTCTATGAGATGAAACATAGAGATCATAACTGGGAACAGTACGTAAACAAAATTAATAAGGTCTTTCCACCTTTCCGTGGAAAGACCTTTTGATTTTGTTCTGATTATTAGGTCTTTCCACTTTTCCGTGGAAAGACCTTTTGTTTTTGTTCTGACTATTATTTTTTTTCTTCCGCCTAAATTTTGTTCTTGCGGGGTATTGTTATTTCACAAGATGTCGCTTAGATATTACGCATATGATATCGAACAGTTTATACGCTTTTAAAACTGACACCATTGAACCAAATACTTTGCGTTGTAAGAGTTATCTCCCAAACACTGTTTTCCTTGTATCCACTACTCCTTCGCAACCGTAAAAGATTACTACAAATTTATTCTACCAAATTGCTCGTTACGTCTTCAAGATTAGTGTGACCATTTGGACTGGAGCTATCCGGAGACTCCATATGAGAGTTATTTCCCCTTATGCATTTGATATAAGTGATATGTATTTCTAACTGGTAAACCATAAGTGATATAGGCCTAAAGTCTTTTGATTTGAGGTCCTTGGTCCAAAAAAATGAAAATTTGGTCAAGGTCAAAGGTCAAGGTCATATTCTAAATTTTGATTTTAGCTTATTTTCACTTCTTTTCAAAAACCGTATAAGATATCGACAACATATTATTACTAAATTGTTAGTTGCGACATGTCGTAACACATACATTTTGGTTTAAAGGGTGCACTAACATTAAATTAGAGTTTTCTCCCCTCTTGTATTTAAAAATACGCGTATGGTGATATAACTCATTAACCATATATAATTAAGACCTAGGGTCTTTTGATTTGAGGTCCTTGGTTAATGACCTTGAAATTGAGCTCAAGGTCATAGGTAAATTTGACGTTCTAGATTTTGACCTTTGCTTTTACCTCATATGTATACATGATAAAGCCATGGGACTTTTTGCAAGTAAGCATTCAAATTATACCGGAAGTGACATTTTTCAAACTGGAAGAGACAAATTATCTCCCTTATTTAAATAAAAAATGTATAGAAACCATATATTTTTGGAATCAGCGTACATTAAGCTATCATTTGACCTGGAAATGACATTTGAAACCAAATTTTAATATTTTCATATCAAAATAAATCTTTATGGGTGGAAAGACCTTCAATTGTTCTCTGAACAATTGGTTTTTAATTAATATTTACATTTCTTGATGCTAAATTTCTTTTCTTATCGCTAAATTATTCTTCTTGTCGCTAATTAGTGAGGCCTCTTAAGATGAAGTTCCTTGTGGCCTCACCTACCGACAAGAAGAAAACTAATGAATTCGTTACTCCACAATTAAAGAGATTTCAGCTGCAAAGCCATCATGTTTGTCAATACATTTATTTTGTTTTACCACTAGATCAGAGACATGCTTACTATACATGTCTTGAACAAGATCAATCATAAAATAGCTTAAGTTTACGAATTATCTAATTAAATGATACATTAGAATGCCACAAAAATGGGTACTAGGTGGAAGTACAAGTTGGCAAAGGTACGCTGTATTATAACAATATTTTAGCCAGTTTAATCGAACTATAACCGGGAGTTTTCCGTGTTATAGTAACTCAAAGACGGAATACCAATACTTTAAACTTTATTAGCAAGGTCCGGACAGTACCAGACCTAAGATCTAAACTGACTTCAATATATCATACAAAAGTATATATAAAAAACAGTATCTATAGAAATGGATGAGTGTCCAATGGATTAACTTCTTAGCGTCAAGGTGTTTTCCATTACGACAAATATATATTTAACAATAGAATTAATTAAATACAAAGAAATGTAAAAGGTGAGATAAACGGATTAACAAATTGTCACTTTAGCACTTAAAATATATTGTCTCAATTGGCTTTATTTCTGATTCACAAATGTCCAAATCTTCCTGATTATATTACCTTTAATCAGCCCATGCTTTCTTAAAAAACGTGAAAAGGCGGATGTTCGTATGATATATTTGTATCTTCCCAGCATAAACCCGTATGTTTGTGTGCATTAGCCTTCTACGTAGAAGTGCGCCGATATAAGGCAGAATCAACCAAAACATATCTATATAACAATCTGATTTTTTTTTCACACTTGACTAGCTGATACAATTCACTTATGTTTTTTATTTTTATTTTTAGTGAAATTCATAATCATTATCTTTTTTATTCAGAAAATAACTAAAAATTTTTATCCATAGCACATCCCCCAAAAAGATGAGCCTCATTTTTTTGTTATTTCCCCCCCAAGAAAACACTCCTTGTAGGATCACTAGTGTAATCATTCCTTGTATAAAAAAACGCTATTGTAAACATTCCTGGGTTAACAAACACTAGTTAAATTTATCCATTTTTTACATAAATTACCTTTTAGTTAATTCAAATATCCCGCCAAAACACCAAGCCCCATTTTTGTTATATATTTCCCCTTCAAGAAAACCCTCTTCAGAATCTTATGGCGAGTGTCGGATATTTTACACTAGACCCGGATTAAAAACCTACAATGTTACAATATATTGCCATTTTGAGACCGTAAATAACATATTTTACACAATGAAGTGCAAAATATAGGGGTAGACTCATGCAATACTTTTTATAACATGTAATCTAAGAAGCTATTAACCACTTGTTCAGACTGATGTTTGCCATTTTGAGACCGTAAATAGCATATTTTCAGAATGTAATTCAATTCAAAAATGTATATTTTAAACTGGATATTGCTCAGCAATGTGTAGAATGATGTTTATGAAAACCGAAAACTCATATAGGAAGAGACTTGCCATTGATAAATATAATGAGGAAGAAACAGAAATCATTTTCATTTGACCCAGCTGCTGCACCAACAATTTCCGTCCAGCAGTCACTGAAATACATTATGCAGCTAAACAGAAGACCCTTCAGGACAAAATTCCTCATCATTCCTTCTGGGGGAACAATGGGAACAGATGAAAAGAAAAACTATTGAAGAATTAAAATTGACATTAATGACAATTGCTGTGTATAAACATTAAACATGTTTAAATGCAGAATTATTTATAATCTTGTAATTTGATATTGATATACTATATATAATTAAATTGTTTCTAGCATGTCTAGTTATTTTAGATGATACTCAAGACAATAGTGCAACACAACTTTTTTGAAAAAATAACATTATGAATGTTTTCCCTTTTTTTTTTAGAATAAACTGATTACTGTATATTCAATTTTGTTTATTTATTTCTAACATATGTAGAAAAGTCCTGACACCTTGTATCTTAACATACTACTTCCATGATTATATAATCTAAGAAGCTATTAACCACTTGTTCAGACTGATGTTTGCCATTTTGAGACCGTAAATAGCATATTTTCAGAATGTAATGTAATTCAATTCAAAAATGTATATTTTAAACTGGATATTGCTCAGCAATGTGTAGAATGATGTTTATGAAAACCGAAAACTCATATAGGAAGAGACTTGCCATTGATAAATATAATGAGGAAGAAACAGAAATCATTTTCATTTGACCCAGCTGCTGCACCAACAATTTCCGTCCAGCAGTCACTGAAATACATTATGCAGCTAAACAGAAGACCCTTCAGGACAAAATTCCTCATCATTCCTTCTGGGGGAACAATGGGAACAGATGAAAAGAAAAACTATTGAAGAATTAAAATTGACATTAATGACAATTGCTGTGTATAAACATTAAACATGTTTAAATGCAGAATTATTTATAATCTTGTAATTTGATATTGATATACTATATATAATTAAATTGTTTCTAGCATGTCTAGTTATTTTAGATGATACTCAAGACAATAGTGCAACACAACTTTTTTGGAAAAATAACATTATGAATGTTTTCCCTTTTTTTTTTAGAATAAACTGATTACTGTATATTCAATTTTGTTTATTTATTTCTAACATATGTAGAAAAGTCCTGACACCTTGTATCTTAACATACTACTTCCATGATTATATAATACAAAATCTGAAGAAAAAAAAAACAATACTGGTAAAATACTGGAAGACAATACCGGAATAAAATATTATACCGTTGATGTTAATGGATGTGAAGTTAGCAGTCGGTTCGTTATTCGATATTCGATATTCAATATCCAACCGGCTGCTAGCAGTCGGTTCGATATTCAAATTTAGTTGAAAATCATAAAAAATATAATATTTGATAACATTAAAAGCATCATTTTTATAGGAGTGAAGAGATACGTAGGAAATCGTTTTATGACCCCTTCAAGTTGTCTTAAACTCTCGTTGTCCTCAAATATAAACCCTTATCAATGCTTATTAAATTTGCATAATTGTTTTATGTAATATAGATTTTTATCAATAAAACGACATCAAAACTGTAATTCTAAATCTAATATTTCTTAAAACAAAATCAAAAACCGATCACTCTAGAAAAAATTTAGAAATATAAATAGAAATATATATGGAAAGCCCCCAAAAAGGAAATACATAGTGAAAACCTACCTGAGACCGCTTAAATGATGGTGAGACCCCCCCTGTTCTTTCAATGTCCATAAAATTCATAAACTCTGTATAAATAAAGATTGTGTCAAAAGGATTTCCCAGAATAATGTCATCTTCGATATCTACGGAGGGCTTAGATTGTCACTTTTCAGCTAAAAATTGTCAAAATTTCAGGACAAAGGGCACAGAGCAATGGTGAGAGCCCATTGATCTCTCAATCTTCCTAATATTATGCAGACAGTTAGTTAATAGGTAGATACAAACGTGACTAAAAGGAATTTGGGTACACTTCTTGTCTTCTATGTTTACGGAGCGCCCAAAGTGCCAGTTGGATATTCAAAATATATAGTGAAAACCTACCTGAAACCGCTTAAATGAGGGTGAGACCCCCCTGGTCTTTCAATGTCCATAAAATTCAACTTAATCATAGACTCTGTATATGTAAAGGTTGTATTAAAAGAATTTCCCAGAATAATGTCATCCCAGTTGGATATTCAAAATATATAATAAACATAGAAGACAAGAAGTGTACCCAAATTCCTTTTAGTCACGTTTGTATCTACATATTAACCAAATGTCTGCATAATATTAGAAAGATTGAGAGATCAGGGGGCTCTTTCCATTGCCCTGTGCCCTTTGTCCTAAAATTTTGACAATTTTTAGCTGAAATCTAAGCCCTCCGTAGATATCGGAGATGACAGTATTCTTGGAAATTCTTCTAATACAACCTTTACATATACAGAGTCTATGATTAAGTTGAATTTTATGGACATTGAAAGACCAGGGGGTCTCACCCTCATTTAAGGGCATATCCAACAGTTTATTTCTGACGGTGAGAATTTTTTCCCTTTAAGATATTTCATTCTTCAACTGACAGAGAATCAAATTTTGCCAAAAAAAATATTTGTCGTCGATTTCGTTTTTGCAAAAAATGCTGCTGAAAATTGAACATTTTAGCAATTTTGGAGTAAAAAACGATTTTTATTCAAAAAAATTAAATATGATTTTTTAATCAACATATATTTATGTAATGGGGCTCAAATTAAAGCAAAACAATTCAAGATGGTTAGAAAAATCTAACTTTACCATTTAAAGCATTAATTCTTACTCAAATAAAGCCAAAAACGTTATGGTTTCCCAAAAACGGCAAGAAATGAACATTTGAAATGCACATTTTGATTTTTAAAATATTTCAACGGTGTCGATTTGGCCAAAGTAAGATATGTTATTCTTTAAAAAATGGAACGTCATAACGTTTTGAAAATATCTATCAGCATACTCGTTTTTGAGAAAATCGAGTAATATAATATTGTTTACTCAATCCCTTCCGTAAGCCTCACAAATTGCGCCAAAAATTAAGACGTTGCGGGAAATAACGTTTTATTTTCCCGGCAATTTTTCAGAGCCAGTGCGACAGTGTGGCAGAAAAATGTATATATACACTATGACTTCATGGACTTGGTTGGAGAGTTGTCTCAATGGCACTCATATCACATCTTCTTATTTATAATGAACCAGTATCCGGACGAGATAATAAATCAGTTAGTTTTACTATTGTGTTCGTCAAAATTGTGAAACACGAGTGTGAAACATGCAAACCGTGGAATTACAAACTATTAAAACAAAAACCAAGGCAAAAGAGGGCTTTTTTTTTAAGTAACAAGATTCCAAATCATAAATATATAGCCAACATATTGCTTATTTTATTTGATATTTCGTATTTATTCCTGTCATTCCGGATCAACCGCCTTTCGTTTATTTTTCACACCTTGCATTCAATCGGAACTACTCTGCCTTTCTAGTTGTACGAAGAAAAGAGAATGGTCATGCAAGTAGTTACGACTGACCTTGCATTAAATGCTTGTCCTTTAAGTGCTTTATTTATAAGATTTCGGCTACTTCTTTAGAAACAGATTATAAAAAAAATGTTTTAAGTACAAAAACCATCGGACGGTGAATCATTAGTTGGTGTTAGTGTATACCTGGTGCTCTCGACTGGAGAACCGTCGTACATAAGCATCACACAATTTGGCACTCCGAGGCGGATGAGGAGCAAGATGGCGAACTGTGGTTTATTTTTTACCAATAGTACCACATAAGTCGACACTAGGGGCCGTCTTGATTCGTTGTAGGGTATGAATAGATCGCTCATTGTTGAAGACTCGAAATCGACTGTCAAGATGAAGAACAAGAATAAAAGACCTGTTCATTGATAATTTGTATTTTTTCTATGTATTTTGTGCGATTTTTCCCCATGTACATTTAATATCCCTTTATTTTCTACCGTAAATATGAGTGGTTTTTTTTAAATATATGTATTGCATATATATTTATTTTAAACTATAACGTGTTTTTTTTCGGAAGCATTAGGTTTTTCAATTATTGGTTTCTTTCTTAAGTAGTTTACCATACCAAGTTGAAATTTCTTCGAAGGAACCAAATATGTTTCTTCATAATTATATACCGTTTACATCATTTTCACGCAAAGAATATCCAGAAAAATCATATTTATCATTTCAAGTGGAATAATGATAAGTGAAGTCCAAATGTAATAGAAAACTACATCCCCTTATTGAATGAATGAATGAAATATATTTCAGGGGAACACTGTACAATAAAATCTCGAATCTTAAATCTTCAAAATTAGAGTCTAGTGGCTAATGCATAGAGTTACAAAATTTCTTTACAAAAGTATACATTAAAGAAGAATAAAATAGAAAAGGTGTCCCCAAGTTTGAAACTCTGACTTGGCATGCACATTAGAAAGAACTCATAACTCATCTTCAGGAATATATGTACTAAGTTTCATGTCGATGTGACTATAACGTCCTCTATGACCACTTTCACCAAAAACATTAACCTGATTCGTGACGGACGGATGGACAAACTGGTGGGTATACAGACACACGTAGGAACAGACAAACGGAAACACGGAACGAAAATTATTACTATCGTGGGCGGGCATTAAAAAATCAGGTGCTTATAGAAGATTGTTTAATTATCATGTCATCAAGTTAGAGACTTACCCAAGGTAAAAGGGTAAGATTTAGTTTTATTTATTCATTATACGTTTTTTCAGATAATTGTTTTTTTTTTAATCATAATACCAACTAACATTAATTTGATTTGATTTTTGGTGTTTTAACGCCACTTTTAAGCACCGCTTTTGGGCTATTTCGTGGCGGACAGTTTTTATTGGTGGAGGAAGCCGGAGTGCCCGGAGAAAACCACCGTCCTTCGATAGGAAAACTGACAATCCTAGTCAATTAAGATTGGAGTCGAGTGCACCCGCACGAGCGGGGTTCGAACTCACAACCTCAGTGTTGACTGGCTAGTGATTACAGTAGTAACTACTTAGACCACTCGGCCACCGAGGCCCCCAACTAACATTAATCATAGAACAAGTAGAGCACCATTATATATGAGAACAATATAATTAAGACATATGGAAAAATATATGTATTTATTGTCTTTTGAAATAATCAATTAACTTCGTAATTATCTTTTTGTTCTTTGTAACTCTGGGGGACCCGTCTCGTCTCTTTTCTAATAATAGTTCCCGAATTCCGTCTTCTCCTTCCTTTTCAAATGCATGATATATGTGATTTAATTTTAATCCTGATTTGGCCATAACATCAGCTGTTCTCTGTGATATAATTTTTTGTGTAATCAAGGGTGTAAAAGTATGTTGATCTATTTTACTGACATTGTCGAACTTCATTTGGGAATTCATACTGTCAATGGTAAATGAAAATGTCTTGTAATCAACAGAAATATTGCCTAACAAAACTCTAAGAGCCTCAACATCCTCAACTGCATTATGAGCAATGTAATCACTTTTGCAAACATCTTTAAAAATTGTATTTTGTTTATGATTAGGCAAATCTGGGTAGGTCGTTTTAAACAATGGCAAAGTATCCACAAAACCACTAACATTTTGTCTAAACTCTCCGAAGCAGGTAAATTTTGACAGACTGTAAAGTAATCGGCGAGCATCAAATGTTTTACAATTATGAGCTGCTAAGACACATGGTTTATGCTGTTCTAACCAACAGGTAAAGTTTTGAAATGCAGCTTCTTGAGATAGTACTTGAACAGGGTCTCCATTATAAAAAAGCACGCCTCCTTTACTAGTTAAACCAGTAACAGCTGATGCCTGTGTTGAAATTGGTTTACTTGGCTGAATGTAAGTGCTGTATTGCGAACTTTTACGTAAATGTGATGCTGCAATTTGTAAAATGTCACAATCTAAGGCTAACGATGATGTCTCTAAGTCGAAGACGACGATATCTTCACAGCTAGCAACTTCTGATAAATCTGGTCTATACTTGATCACAGGTATACTTGCATCACAAGTTACAGAGGTGAATGACATATTCGATGAATACGTTACTCCTTCTTTTTTCTCCAACGATTCCGTGTTAGATCTTTTCTCTTTTTTCACCAAAAGTTTCCTCTTTTTTATTTCAGGGTCTCCTTCAAATTTCAACTGGCGTTTTCTTTCTTTTGATAATTTTTGACAGTTAACTTCCAAAATTTTACTTGGTGATAAATGGGCTTTTACAAAAACACCTTCCATATAGTTATACCCTATGTTTTTCTGTGCAGCTGCAGCAGCAATCCTATTTTCAAGGGATTCACTTGTGCTGTAACATGTGCGTTTGTGGGCTTTACTTGCATATATATTGTTTGTAGATTCTACATCTCTTGTGGAGCCTCCAGGGGCAAGTTTCTCGGAATGGTTAGCAACAGATTTAAATATAATAGATAAGTCAACATACAGCGATTCATTTTCGAAAGGTTTGCCACGTGGAAGAGATTTATATGTATAATTTACATTTCCTGCTTTGCACCAGTTACCACACTTGACGTGATTGTCAAATGCATGTTCAACTATTGCTTGCAGTGCATCCTTTAACCCTAAAGCATTATCTTTATTTTGGGTGACAGCATACGAAAAACATTTCTGAAAATACTGTATGATACATGTAGTCAGTATCTTATGCTTATTTTGTAAGTTGTACAATGCTTTTCCTACCGACTTTTTAGAGTGACCAATGTCGCTTCATTTTTCCAACTCATGTCCTAATACTTCCCTAGCTTTTGACATGGTTGCAGCGTCATCATCCATTATAAGAATTGATACTGGTTGATGAGAAAGATCTTCAATATTCTGCATCAGCTTTGCTCCCGTGAAGGCCTCCATGGCTTTTGAAGATTGATTCCAATTGTTTTTTACAGTTATGAGGCCTTGCTTCAGTATTTATCTTTTCAGCATATAAACAGATTCTACAGTTTTTCCCGCAAATACCATAATCGAGTATTTTTCCCGTCATCGATCCTATAGCGGTACCTACTCCAGATGGACTGTCATATGACCTTCCACTCCCCCTTTTTTGCCAACACATGTCATATTTAATTGCAAGACCTTTGTTTGGTGTATCAGCACTACAATAAAACAAACAATTTTAACGATTAAAAAGGACTTAGGCAAGGCTCCGTGTTGAAGGCCTACTGTAACCTATAATTTTTTACTTTAACTACATTGTGACTTTGATGGAGCGTTGTCTCATTAGCACTCATACCACATTTTCTTTGATGGAGAGTTGTCTCATTAGCACTTATACCACATTTTCTTATAGATATTTTAATCATCACATAATATCGGGAATTTAAATATTAAAAAATTACATCGCATACCAGTGCAATTGCAGCACTTATGCATATAATTACTCTGTTTAGCATATACGTAGACACAAAGGAAATTTGATCAGAGACTCTTGTAGAATTATGATTTTTTTATCCCTTTTCAAGATAAAGATGGTAACACACGTTATTTTGAAAAATTTTCACTTATAAATTTTTAATCTGCCACAAACAGGATTATTTCTGCATCAATTGCTATAAGGCAATTATAGATATGTCAAGGTGTAGTTTTATTTCAACTTGCTGTTCAACGCTTGTATAAGTGATTCTATTTTCAAATAATCTGGTCTCGAGCATTACTGAATGTATTGGTCAATAGTTACATAGATGTGCTTGAGCTAACAGTTGATATATAGACAGTTTTAAAGTAACAAATTGAATTAAAAATGGAAACGGGGAATATGTCAAGGAGACAACAACCCGACCAAAAAGTATAAAACAACTCAAGGCCTCTTAATGGGTCTTCAACATGCGAGAAATCCCGCACCCATGGGAAATCTTAATGTATACTAGTACTTTTATAAATAAGATTGAAGTAACAAGTTGGAAATTATTATTGTGACCACTTTATACAAATTATACATGTACTGGTGAAAATTTATAAATATTGAATATGTGAACATTATATATGACGAGTTATTGCAGTGAATTTACGAGAAACATATAACATCAAAAGCTAGTTCTCCATGCAAATGGGTAAAACATGGATTACACGATCCCGTACATATAGAAATTAAACCAACATATGACCAAGTAACAATAATAACAAAAGTACCCGTTTCACACAGTTGACATAACAACTGCCAAATCACAGACACTTGTATCAGAAAAAAAAATATCTGTATACCCTAACCATTTTTTTTCTGAGACAAGTGTCCGTGTGGCAATTTGGAACCCGTATTTTATAAATCAATTTTAAAGATCTTAATCGTTGTCGTTTGTTCGTTTGGTTCATAGGTGTTTCTCGTTTCTCGTTTTGTATGTAGGTTGTATTAGACCGTTGGTTTTCTTGTCTGAATTGTTTTACACTGGTCAATTTGGGACCCTTTATAGCTTGCTGTTCGGTGATATCCAAGGATCCGTGTTGAAGACGGAACGTTAACCTAAACTTAGATGGAGAGTTGTCTCATTGGCACTCATACCACAATTGTGTTATTGTCTTGTAATTTGCAAACGCTCGGTGAAGAAGTCTTTTAATATCTCCCGGAAATTAAAGAAATACTGGATTTGAAAATATATCTAAAACATGAAAAGGGAACAGTTATATGATTCCATTAGAACTTGATATGTATTTTATGATTGTAGAAAAAAATAACTTTAATCAAGCGGAACTTAATTATAAGGAGTTGAAATCAAACTACCGGTAGACCTATACCCTAACAGACCTCCGTTCAATTTGACATGATGATATTATAAAATGATTTACAATCTGTCTACCAGAAATTTTGACCTGAACTTGACCCTTATGTAGTAATACATTTCTTTTAACAATTACAAATATGTATCATATATAAAACACAATGTTGTTCCCAACTTACAGCATTAAATCAGTCTCCTCTTCAATGGCTTCAAGGCAAGATTTTTTTGCTGTATCTACAAGGGGTTTATTCACTTCTCTCTCTCGTGTCTTGAGGGCATTAGCAGAAATACCCGGAACTCCAATTGTTGCAAACAACTTATTGAGTTGTCGATGTCCTGAACCACAATCGGTCATTCCTACAATAAAAAAAATTAAGTAATTATCTAAATATTTTTTTTTTATTCCAATATCTGTAAAACTTAAACTCGAACTCGCTATTGGTAATGTACGGATAATAAACAGTTACTACAAGATATTTTTTGTTAAATTATATTTGTTTCCTCATACATAAGTAAACACCAAAATCGTCGGAAGGAGGATGGGTTAGGGACGACATCAAAAGTTCAATGTAGGATAAAAAACTTAATTCATATAGTTTTTTCACTAACCCCCCTACCCCCCTCTTAACTTAATTTGGAAAAAAATAATTCACCAATAAGGATATATATAAAATCGATGTCAATTAAACAAAACTTGCAGCAATTTTGACCCACCCCACCCCCAAACTATTTGAATTAAGTTTTTTATCCTTCATTGATTTCTTTATGTCGTCCCTTAGCTTTTGTACCGGCTTGGTTAAAGTGCAAACTTCTATGTCAGATATTTTCCACTTTTGTCATTGTATACATGACAATGTTTTCCGACTTCAATTTTTTTTATTACGATGTCATCTCTTGTATAACATTGTGTATCAGTTAAAGGTCGTATTCATTTAAAAAGCTACTGTATATTAGCACTTCAACGCAAAGCTAGATGCAGATGATAAATGTATTTTACACCGTGTTTTACCTTTCTCAAGAAATCCATTTTTTTTTTATCTTTCTCTATCCTGAATGAAAAAAATCTCGGAAAAGTTTGGTGAAGAATTAATTGCAATTTGTGTTGCATTCTATTGTAAAGTAAAAATTGCAATCATAAATCATTACGCATTTGTTCTCGTTGTTCTATACTGTATTGAAAATAATTTTAATAAAACGGAAACTTAAGTGAGTATGGTCTATAATGATCGAGATGATAGCAGTTATTTTATGATGCGGGGGATGTAAATATTAAGTAATGATTAAATATGGGGTTACGCTAATATAATTTAAAGATGTGATATTTGTTTTATCATACCTAGTGCCATTTTGGTATTTATGTCAAATGCGCCAGGTCCTCGTTGTCCTGTGAAATGTCTTTTGCTGGTTGGTATTGAGTTCAAATATCCACATTGTTCACAAGGAATGTTCAAAATACTGGCAAATCCAAATCTTTGTTCGTTCCTTGTATTGTGCAATTGCAAGTATGAGCCACATCCCACACATGCTTTCAAAGCTTCGGCCAGTAAAGAAAGTTCGATTAAGCGCCGACCATCTTTCCATGTAATATCTTTGTCCTCTTGGTCTATCTGAATAACAGGTTTATCGGCGATGTTTTTATCAACTTTTAAGATTTGAGTTTTTTTTCTGTTAATATTCTCCATGAGTTTTTTGGCCGATTCCCGCCGTGTCCTTTCCTTTGAGGAAAGAAACCGCCTTTTCCCGACGGCCATAGCAATTCCAATGGTGATTCCGTTATGACGTCGTTGAAACAACGTTAAATTACGGGAAACAATAGACGACGTTTACGTTTGTTATTACCTCCCCTGAAACTGTTGGATATGCCCTTAAGTGGTCTCAGGTAGGTTTTCACTATATATTTTTTTTTGGGGCTTTCCATAAAGATTTCTATTGATATTTCTAAATGTTTCTAGAGTTAAAAGTTTTTCCTTTTGTGTTAAGAAATATCATATATAAAAGTACATATTTGAAGTTGTTTTATTGATAAAAATCTATATTACATAAAGACAAATTTGCAACTTAGAAAAGGGTTTATATTCGAGAATTTACGATAGCTTGAAGAGGTCATTAAACGATTTCCTACGTATTTTATCAGTCTTCTTAACTATGAAAATCGTGCTTTTAATGTTATCAAGTATTTAATTTTTTTTATGATTTTCAACGAAATTTTGAATATCAAACCGACTGCTAACAGCCGGCTGGATGTTGAATATCGAATATCGAATAACAAACCGGCTGCTAACTTCACATACATTTGATGTTAACAATATATATTTAATATATAAATTTTCAATTGATTTAGGCACCCACCATTTAATGATTTATCTCGTGTGTGTGTGTATGTATTGTAGAAGGTATTGGTAGTGACAAATTGAAATATTCCTTTCAGTGAAAACAAATCTGTGCACCCAGACAATTTAGGGCATGACAGGACCTAGGTATATATAAAGTATTTGTACAATGTAGAAAATATGAAATTTTATTAGTATAAGCGTTAGAAATAAAAAGCAAAGCTAGGTTCTCAGGGCTTTTCTTCCGTTTCATAGCGAACATAGTGGTATGCTTTGTCATAGCAAGTATAAAGACATTTTTTTATTTTCCTACAATGTACAAATATGTTTTTATTTACTTTCTTACCGTTTAATTTGTTAGTTTTGTTTTTTTTTTTTTTTAATAACATTGACATGACTTAAATTAGGACAGCGATGATGACCTTAATTTGAAATGTGACATACATATGCAATTATTTTAACATACCTGTTGGCTCGTAACAAAGCAGGATACCAAGTAACTATAAACGTATACTATACAGTATATAATTTGTATTTTGACTTTGTACACAATATTGTTATTTGTACAAAAAGTGCTTGTACAAATTATAATTTGTTTTTACAAATTATAATTTGTACAAACAATGACAAAATTTGACTAAAATACACTTATAACTTGTACAATAAATTAAACATGTAGTATGGATTTTGTTATAAAAAAAGTATTGATATACACTATAAAATTTGTTTATTCAATGACCACACAATAATCCTTATTAACAAAATGCAAAAAACAGTTCTGTATCAGTTGTTTGAGCATGTGAGTGAATTATGACATCGAGAATTGCACAGCATTGTTTGCTTTTTACATTTACATTTAGAAGTGCTGCACCCCTTTTTGCATTTACATGAAAGAAACCTCTGACCACCAGTTTTTGAAAGCTTTTTAACTGCTTCACGTAGCGAAAGTTGAAGCTCATGAACCGTTACTGCGAATAAAGATGCGTCTTTAACAGCTTCAATTTGATTTCTCAACAAATAGCCTGTTAAAATTCCTACAGCTGTTCCAATGCGGTACCCAAATTCTCCAGATTCAGTAATTACACCGAAGATATTTCGATAGTCAGTTGGGGCACAGTCATACTGAGGAATTGGTATAATGACATTATCCCCCACAGCAAGTTCTGATAATTTCCCTTTCGTTTTCTTGGTTATAGATATTCGGCTTGGATCTGTTTGTCAGATCTATAGTGCACGCTTCCTGACATGTATGATTGGTGTTTCAATGTCAGTATCATCCTGATTGTCAATCGGGCAAATTTCTATTATACTATCAAAATTGTCACTGGAGCCAATTTTCATTATTCTATCAGAATTGTCACTGGGGCCAATTTTTATGGTACTATCAGAATTACCTGGCATCCATGTACATTTCCTGTCTCCATCTTGGTATTTTTGTATTTTGTAAATAAGGTTTATTGAGTGGTCATTGAATTAAAGTTCTATAGTGTGTATCAATACTAAATATTATTGTACAAGTTGTAAGTGAATTTTAGGCAAATTTCATACAAATAGTAATTTGTACAAGCAAATTACAATTTGTACAAAGTCAAAATACAAATTATAATTTGTACAAAGTGATAACTTGTACACAATATATATATGTCAACACGATTTAATAACAACATCTTCGTATAATACCATCTTATATTAGTATCGTTGTGCAAATTTTTAGACTTATATATATATATATATATATATATATATATATATAAGGAGATTCAGTATGATTGGCAATGAGACAACTATCCACCAAAGCTCAAATGAAGTGGATGTAATCAATTATAGGCAACTGTATGGCCTTCAACAATGAGAAAAACTCATATACCACATAGCAAGCTATTAAAAACCCTGAAATGACAAATGTAAAACAATTTAAACAAGAACACTAACGACCTCATTTATGTACAAAGCAATAAAAGAAAAAAACAAATATGATATACAGCAACAAACAACAACCAACGAATCTTAACATACAGAATGTGGCATGGTTAAACATGTTTGTAGGGCTTCCAACCCTTCCCTTAAATGGGACAGTGATGATACAGCACAAGATTAGAACAAACTATAAAAATAAGTTGAAAAGGGCTTAACTCATCAGGTCAATACAAAGTACAAAACAAAAGACACAAAGACACAAAGCACAGATCGATTACTGATAGATAGTTTATATAACAACAATACATACTAAAAAACATCATGTATCAGATATATCTAAGGCTAAAATGTCAATCCGCACACATCCAATGGATTGAGTGTATCAACGTCATTAACAGTCAGAGTAAAACATGATCTTGTGCAATGCCAGAATAAACTAGATATGATTTTGTGCAGAGTTGATGGTCCTTGAACTTAAAAAATCACTCAAATAATCATTTTCTACACTTTTTTTCGTCATGCTTGAAGACATTGATTTGATAATTGGGATATAGTTTTATCATGACAAGTTAGAGAGCAAGTTCGAATTTTGTTTCGGTCTGATGTTTTTGTGCAGAGTTATGGTCCTTGGACTTAGAAAATTCACTTAAATAATCAGTTTTCCACACTTTTTTTCGTCATGCTTGAAGATATTGACTTCATATTTGTTATATAGTTTACACCATGACAAGTTATTGAAGTTAGCATTTTGTTCCAGTGCAATGAATTTTTAACCGGTAGGGGACTATGTATTGCCATGCAATACTCTCAGAATGCTTGTTTACAATGACACATGAGAACCTGTACATGAGATAAACATCATGTATGTGATATTTGGTAAAGGGTTTACTCGACTTGTTAATTTACAATGACACATGAGAACACATGCGTGAGATTAACTCAATGTAGGTGATATTTGAATAACGGTGTACTCGGTTTAAATTCTGTATGTGCCTCGCTCTCCAAAGACAGGAGCCTTTCATTCCGTGGTTGTCGTTTGATGTTGATTGCTTTTGTCTAGCCTGTGACTTTAGTCGCAGTATGCGAGACATAGGGATTACTATCCGGCGGCGGCGTATACTATTTGTACAAAGCATTATATTTCAGAAGGTTGAAGACCTGGATGCTTCATACCTTGTATGCTGATACCTTATGTTAAGCAATTTCCGTCTGTCATATATATGTCAGTTGTCCTTGACCTCATTTTCATGGTTCTGCGACTGCTTGAAAAAAACATTGTAGTTTTTTTGTCTTATGAAATTTTAACTTATTAAAAGTAATAGAATAACGATATTTTGTATATGGGTTCCTTGCAAGCCAACGTCTTCATGTCCGTTAGTATGTGTTGACCTGAACTCGACCTTATTTCATGGATCAGTGATGAAGGTTACTAGTAAATTAACATGATTAGGTTCGTTTCTCAGATACTATAAGCAGTAGGTCAACTACATGTTATGTATTGAATGATTCATAGCGGTACATGTACGTCTGGCAGGTTTCATCTGACCTTGACCTTGTTTTTATGGTTCATTGGTCAGTCTTGAGTTTTTTGTGTTTTGGTATGTTTTCAATTATCATGAGCAATAGGTCAACTATATTGGTGTATGCAATGATTGTAAGATGTACATGTATGTTTGTTAGGTTTATCAGACCATGGTTTAATTGTTTTGGATATTTAGAAATGTTAAGTTTATGTGATGTTTGTACTAAAACTTTATCTTTATCTTCAATACTTTCAACCTAAAAATAAATGGTCAATAAAGCAGACGAGACATTTCAGCGTGTGATCTATTGTCAAATAAATCGGGATGTTAGTAGTCTAACTTGAATTGTTTTACATTTGTAATTCTGGGGCCGTTTATAGCTTGCTATGCGAAATTTGTATTGTACATTGTTGAATGCCGTACGTTGAACTGTAGTTGCATTTGGTCCATAGTGGAGAGTTGTCTTATTGGTAATCATACCATATATTCTTATTTTTATGTTGGTCATTCATAGAGACACATGAACAAAACTGAAAAAAGTGCCACTGAACGTAAAGTATAGTCATGAACATACATGAAACATGTGTCACTGAACGTAAAGTGTGGTCGTGAACATACATGAAACATGTGCCACTAAACGTAAAGTATAGTCCTTAACAAACCTGAAACATGTACCCGTGAACGTAAAGTATAGTCCTGAACAAACATGAAACATGTGCAACTGAACGTAAAGCATCGTGCTGAAGCTACATGAAACACGTGTTATTGAACGTAAAGTATCGTACTGAACATACATGAAACATGTGTCACTGAACGTAAAGTATAGTCCTGAAAAAAAAACCATGAAACTTGTACCACTGAATGTAAAGTATGGTCTTGAACATACATGAAACATGTGCCACTGCATGAACGTAAAGTATAGTCCATGTTCAAGTTTGTGTCTATGTTTAAGTGTAATTGTATGTGAATAGATCTTAATGTAGGCAGATGACATAACATTATATTTGTCATGATGAAAAACTCTTTTTCATGTGCCTTCTAATGTTTCAATATATTTTTGAAGGGTTTTGCGTGTGAAGATCTTTAAACATGCATTTGTGTTATCCTAAGCTACTGAGGAATTGGTATAATGACATTATCCCCCACAGCAAGTTCTGATAATTTCCCTTTCGTTTTCTTGTTTAGATATTTGGCTTGGATCTGTTTGCCAGATATATAGCGCCAGCTTCCTGGCACGTATGATTGGTGTTTCAATGTCAGTATAATCCTGACTGTCAATCGGGCAAATTTTTATTATACTATCAAAATTGTAACTGGGGCCAATTTCTATGGTACTATCAAAATTACCTGACATGCATGTACATTTCCTGTCTCCATCTTGGTATTTTTTGTAAATAAGGTTATTGTGTGGTAATTGAATTAAAATAGTAGAAGGTCTGGATAGGGTTTACAAAATAGAAAATAAAAGCCCGGATACACAGCGCAAGAGAAAGGGCAACACATATAAAGAGTAGAGAAAAATATCCCAAAAAAAGTTTGAATAATGGGCAAACAAAAATAAATGATAGAGGTAAATTACCGAAAAAAATAATGCAAAAATGAAGGACCTCCTCCTCCCGCCATCGCCCCTCATCCAAACCCTCAGCGATTTAGTCATGTTAGTTTGTATGCGAGTAAATTAATTATGACTAACCTACCCGAAGATATAGAAAGAATAATTTCCGTATTCACCGATCCTGCCTTTTATTTATCGTTTCATTTAAGTTCAAGTGTTGATATTAAATGTAATATGAAATTATAGTTAATTTAGTTCAAACAAATTGTATTTGCAAGAATATTGATAGGCCAGATTGGACACACGTTTTAACAAATTTTTAGACGTCCAGTTTAATCGAACCCTTAATAAGCCCCTGTTTTCTTATGAAACATGAAAAGCAGAGATACGAATGGTCCATTTGTATCTTCCCAGCATAAAATCGTACATTTGTTTATAGCGCATTATCCCTTCTACATAGGAGCTGAGACTACTATAACACATGTGTTATAGTAGTCTCAGATAGTGCAACGTAAACGGGTTTTCGTGTGTTAACTGATTTTCCTTTCATAATTGTCTCATGACATACCCCGCTAGCTCAGCCGTTTACGTTACTGGTATAGAGGGTTCGGCCTGTGCTTTCGCTCCAGGACTTCGGACAGCATACTGACAATACAAAGAAATAATAAATTCAATAAATGAGGGTATAAGAAACCTAGAAAGGACAAGAGATGACGATTTTGCCAAGCAATGCATTTGCTCATATAACAAATAACCAAGATTCATAAAACAGTTTCACATTTAATAGAAAAAGACAAGAAATACATAAATATCGCGGTATCTCCATGTGAAAATTTATCCTTCAATTCTTTAGAATTTCAATACATTTTCGAACCTCCCTTTTAAGATAAAACGATGCATTTGCACTGAAAAATACCTATAGTAAAGTAACCAATTCAAGGAAGGGTTTGGCCTTAGTGCTATCTAATTGATAAAATAATAGATACTAGAATTTTAGAGGTGTCCGGTTACTTAAAATATGAAGAGCTGTGCACTAGTTGTCCCTAACAAAAACTAACCTCAATCAATCAAGTTCATGACGTCCCGCCTTCCGAGAAAAAATAAATATACCCACCGGTTCCCACCGACTTTGTTAGACTAGAACATGGACAGAACCTCATAATTCCATGTACTAGAGAACAAAATCAATCCAGTAAAAAAAAAAAAACATCGCATTAATTCTATTCCCGTTTAATTCTCGGTCCAACCAGAGCAATGTCTGAAACACATTTTTCAATATCATTGACCAGTTCAAGACCTTAAACAAAAATGCGATAATACATAATTCTATTTCAGAGGAAGGCACGAACAATTCCGAAGATTGACGACCGTTACTCTAAAATATCCCTCGGATTAACCATCTTTCTAAATATCGCTATCAAAATGAACCCCATCTCTTTATAAACCTGAAATCATAAAATTTCTAGCTAATGTACAATTCCTTTTATTTATTTTGGAACGGAAACAAAATTAAAATTTAGAAATGTTTGACTCCGAAAAGAAAAATATCAAATGTAAAGTAGTAAATATTTATGTCAAACATGGAAATACGAATAAAATGAAATTTAAAGTACGACTTACCAGTACGAAAGTTTTCCCCAATCTAAAGAAATATTGTCCAGACGAGGTTTAAATATCCAAGTCTGGACATTGAGTCTCAAGCACGAGAAAAACGATCCCCGCGAAAAGTGAACGGACAAACAAGTTATATATATATATATCTAAAAATAGAAAAAGGGGAATTTACGATGACCCATAAACGTTACAATAGGCGTGCGCCGATATAAAACAGCGATTCAAACGGGTGCCTGTAAAGTGCGAAACGAAATAGAAACGGAACGGAACAAAACAAAACGAAACGAAACGAAACGAAACGAAATAGCGCAAAACGAAACGAAATGCAGCAAAACAAAACGAAATACAAAAAAAAAAAAAAAAAAACGAAACAAAATACAGCAAAACGAAACGAAATAAATATTTATTTTATAATCTTAACTTAAATCTCTGCCAAATGTCTTAAAATTGATTGATTGTTGGTTGCTTGACGTCCAGTTGCAAATATGTCATGCATGTTCAGGACGAGAACAAGTTAACAATAAATACAATAGGTAGGTCTTGTAATAGAGGCCATCCGGGATGAAGGTCGGAGAAATTTGGACTGCCACTGGAAAATAAGGGTATATTGAAAAGGGACAGAAATTTTGCCTTGCAACAGGCCACCTACGGACCCCTCAAATAGTTGTTGCAAGGGTTCTTAACATGCAGAGAGCGTGGCACTCTCTTTACACGAGGCATCGGATTTAACGTCCCCATTCTGACCGGACGTGGCTGCAAACTTGTACATTCCGCACAGCCAAACGGACCCACCACTTTGGCAAGCGTTTTACTGCCGGTCGGAAGAAGACCAAGTGACCATATTTCTATGCCCCAGTCACCCTTGGGGGGTGTCAAATGTCTTAAAAGACAATATGTTTGTGTATTGCTAATTTTGCATGCATATGAATTTCATTGTTTTAATTGGAACAAATCAATTGAAACCGGCAGAGGGGCAAACGTTTATTTTCAGGGGGTGTTTAAGTGTTCACACGTCGTTTTGAATGATAAATTATTTTACGGTAAAAATATTACCCTAGAAAAAAAATGAGGTCGTACACCTGAGATAAATAATATAAATGGGACTATATTTCAGAACTGGGAGATTGAGGACACGCACGTGGGTCTCAATCTAGATTGGGGGTTCTATGACTAAATGAAGATAAAATTGAGAATGGAAATGGGGAATATGTCAAAGAGACAACAACCCGACCAAAGAGCAGATAACAGGCGAAGGCCACCAATGAGTCTTCAATGCAGCGAGAAAATCCCCGGAGGTAGACCTCAGCTGGCCCCTAAATAAAAATGTGTACTATAGTTCAGTGAAAATGGACGTCACACTGATCTATGATCCAAAACATATAAATGAACTAAAATTAAAAAAACATGACTAATAAAGGCCATGCAGAGGCTTCTGACTTGAGACAGGCGCAAAAATGCGTTTGGGTTAAACATGTTTTGTGAGATCTCAACCCTCCCCCTATACTACTAGCCATTGTAGAATAAAGAAACACACAGCAATACGCACAGTAAAACTCAGTTCAAAAGAAGTCCGAGTACGATGCCAGAGGTGAATGCTGATATTTCTGTGCTTTGTAAAGAATAATACCATAAAAGATTGGATGTGAAATACCTGAACGTACAAGATGTCCGCATGTTTATTTATTTACGAACGATGTCCTTGTACCGACGATAAAATTTAGTAAATGTTTTGACTAGTTTGTGATATCGAAAACCCTGTTGTAATGATTTTTCAGTAATACAGATATTTCTTTCGTTAAAATCAAATACGTTGTTACATACACGAGCAAATCGAACAAGTTGAGATATATAAACACCAACAGATGTTGACAAGGTAACGTCTAAAAATGGATAATTAACAATAGGAAATGAAAAATCATCTCTTTTATCATATATTTTGGTATTAAACTTCCCGTTAAAGATGTAGATATCAAGATCCAGGAAAGGGCAGTGTTCATTGTTAGTATTAGCTTTATTTAAAGTCAGTTCGGCAGGATAAATCTCTTTAGTTTACATACTGGAGTCGTCATTATTGAGAGCCAATATATCTTCCAAATATCAAAAAGTGTTATTGAATTTTTGAATCAGATGTTGTTTCGATTGGTCTTTGCTTATTTTAGTCATAAGTTGTAACTCATAATAATACAGAAACGGGTCCACAATAAGTTGTGCACAGTTAGTCCCCATGGGAATTCCGATAACTTGACGATATACGGAATCTCCATAGCGAACACAAATGAATTTCACCGAGGTCAAATATCAATGGGTCAGTAATTTCTTTCCTCCGAATTATAATAGAAAACTATCAATGGGTCATGATTTTGATCGACTCCAATTTGCTGCAAAATTTTTCAAGCCACTCTCATTTAATGAAGGTTCTTTTTCAATCACGGAGAGTAGGGGTTGATCTAAACATGGGATTTCGGGTACAGTAGTGTAGCTGGGAAAACACCCAAATTTCATAAATTAAAACACTGAGAAAAAATCACGACACTTTTATGTTTCCGATGGCAAAATCATGACCCATTTATAGTTTTCTCGGTAATCACATATATTATATAATATAAATAAGAAGATGTGGTATGAATGCAAACGAGACAACTCTCCGTCCAAGTTTTGATATATTGATTTGAATAAAAACGATAAAATCGCATTTAAACAAACTTCTATTATAATTCGGAGGATAAAAATTACTGACACATTGATATTTGACCTTAGTGAAATTAAAATATAATAAGGGGACCCATTCCTGCGGCACGCGTACGTCTGTGTATACCTTCATTTAGTCACAGAACCCCCACTCTAGATTGAGACCCACGTGCGTGTCCTCAATATCCCAGTTCTGAAATATAGCATGTATAGTTCCATTAATTTTATTAGCTCACCTTGTCGTCGTCGTCCGTTAACTTTTACAAAAATCTTCTCCTCTGAAACTACCGCGCCAAATGAAACCAAACTTGGCTTAAATCATCCTTAGGGTACCTAGTTTGAAAAATGTATCCGAATGACCCCACCCATCAACCAAAATGGCCGCCATGGCTAAAAATAGAACATTGGGGTAAAATGCAGTTTTTGACTTATATCTCTGAAACTTATCATTTAGAGCAGTCTGACGAGGGGTAAAAATGTTCATCAATTCAAGATGTATATTCTTTCAAATTTTCAGACGCATCAGACAATCTGTTGTTGGGTTGCTGTCCGAATTGGTAATTGTAAGGAAATTTTGCAGTTTTTGGTTATTATCTTTACTAGTATAATAGATAGAGATACACCTTTACTATTATAATAGATAGAGATACACTGTAAACAGCAAAAATGTTCAGCAAAGTAAGCTCGACAAATAAGTCAACATGATCAAAATTGTCAATATACCCCATAAGAAGTTATTGCCCTTTAAAGTAATTTTTTCGCAATTTTTCGTAAAGTTTTGTAATCTTTTACAAAATCTTCTCCACTTAATCTACTGGGCCAAATAGAATTAACCTAAGCCACAATTTTCAATAGGGTATCTTGATTGAAAAATGTATCCGATGACCCTATCATCCAACCAACATGGCCGCCATGGCTAAAATAGAACATAGGGGTTTACTAGAGAAGTCTATGGAAAAATTGTATAAAAACAATTTCAAATGGTCACAACTTGAAAACTAATTTAAAAAATCATAAGGGGTCTTCAGAAACGTTTGTAAGACTACAATGGGATGACCTGCTTTAAATTTAACTACTGGGCCGAATTAAACCAAACTTGACCTCAATCATTATTAGGGTATCTAATACTATTTATTATGATTTTAACCTTATTTTACATGATTTCAAAAACTGCAGTAGATACCGGTGAGCGACACAGGCTCTTGAGAACCTCTAGTATAATTTATCTCAGGTGTACAGCCTCTTTTTCTTTGTAGGGTAATATTTACCGTAAAAACTTTTATCATTCAAAACGACGTGTGAAAATTTAACCCCCCCCCCCCCCTGAAAATAAACGTTCGCCCCTCTGCTGGTTTCATTTGATTTGTTCCAACTAAAACAATGAAATTCAAATGCATGCAAACTTTGCAACAAACAAACATATTGCCTAATAAGACATTTGGGAGAGATTTAAGTTAAAATTGTAAAATAAATATTTATTTCGTTTCGTTTTGCTGTATTTCATTTCGTTTTGTTGTATTTCGTTTCGTTTTGCGCTATTTCGTTTCGTTTTGTTCCGTTCCGTTTCTATTTCGTTTCGCACTTTACAGGCACCCGATTCAAACAGGTGACGTCTGTAGAAAGAAAGATAACGTTGGTTTCATTCCCTCGACTTATATGCTCCTTGCAGATAAAAAAGTAAGTTTATTCAAATTCAAATATTTTATTGGATAAAGCACATGTTTTTGATAAATAAGACATTGCGTAATCTAAGTGTACAACATACATGACATATACAACATAATAAATAAATAAATGGAAATAAAACAATGCCTAAAAAGAGAAAATTAATGACAATGAGTGATATAGCTAGATTATAGATATAACTAAAAGTCTATTTTGTGTAAAGTACTTCCATATCTTATGGCAGGGGCGGATTTAGAGGGGGCCCAGGCCCCCCTTTTCTGGGAAAAATTTGGTTGATTATATAGGGAATCACTAAAGCATGACCTGAGCGGGCCCCTCTTAGGCAGTCAGTGGGCCCCCACTTACGAAAATTTCTGGATCCGCCACTGAATGGTAGACCAACTATTAGCAGTGGCGGATCCAGGGGGTTGGAAACCCCCCCCTCTATTTTTTGGCCGATCAATGCATTTGAATATGGACATATGGTTGGAACCCCCCTTTCTCCTGGGTTGGGAACCCCCCCTTTTTAAAATGGCTGGATCCTTCCCTGATTAGTAACTATCCCTCAAATGAGAAATACTTTTCTTGTGTTTAAAAAATATTTTGTTGTAATACATGCACATTTTACATTTTTTATACTTATCATGCTTATAATAAACATGTATGTTTAATATTCATCACATGAGGAATATTTTTCTTGTGTTTAAAAAGTATTTTTTTGTAATACACATTTTAAACTTGAACATGTTAAACATGTTTAAATAGCACATATATTCATGACAAAAAAAAATGATGATTTTTAGCACTATCAAATGTTTACTCAATTGTGGGATTGTTATTTATTTGGGGAATAGTTTCCCATTTAGTGGGTTGTCCCCAACCTGTTTTAATCATGTCTTTGGACACATGTCTTATTTAATATTTTAGTTACATGAAAAGTCAGTCTAGATCTTGTGAAACACAACTCATTTCATTCATCCAAGAACTTGCAGCAAATAATAACACTCAAAATATAATTTAAAGACTTAATTATAATGGACTTTGCCAAAGCTTTTGACAAAGTCCCTCATAAAAGATTACTCTACAAATTAAACTATTACGGTATCCAAAATGAAACTTTAAACTGGGTCTCTGCCTTCTTAAATGACAGAACACAAACAGTTGTCCTGGATGGAGAGTCGTCTGACCTGGCTCCAGTCACCTCAGGTGTCCCCCAAGGCACAGTTCTGGGCCCAGTATTATTCTTGGTATACATTAATGACCTACCAGAATACCTATCATCCAGTAAGCTCAGACTGTTTGCCGATGACAGTATCATCAACAAAACCATCAAATCTCAAAGTGACTGTGATGCACTACAGATAGATTTAGATGCAGGTGGGAGCAAGACTGGTTGATGGCTTTCCATCCAGACAAATGCACAGTCCTTACAGTCTCTCAAAAGAAAAATCCGTTTAAACATGACTATAGCCTCCACAATCACAAACCTGAACTGGTCTCTTCAGCTAAATATCTGGGTATTGCACTACGAGCAAACTTAAAATGGTCAAAACATACAGACAACATCATAGCTAATGGAAACAAATCTTTGGGATTCTTGAAAAGAAACTTAAAAACATCATGTCAGAACATCAAAACTCAGGCATATCTGGCACTAGTCCGTCCTAAACTGGAATATTCATGCTCAGTATGGGACCCTCACACAGTTGAACAAACCTCTAATTTCGAGATGGTCCAAAGGCGAGCTGCCAGATATGTATGTAACAGGTATAACAACATCAGTAGTCCAACAGATATGATAAACTCATTATAAAACTGGCCCACTCTACAAGAAAGAAGACTGCGCACAAGATTAATAATGTTCTACAAAATAGTACATCAAATCGTAGCTATACCATCTGCTATTCTCATACCATCAGACAGTAGAACCCGCAAAAACCATAATTACACTTTTAGACACATTTCAACCAAAAAAGGTACATATAAATATTCATTTTTTCCATACACCATAACTCAGTGGAATTTATTGCCAATACATACAGTCGCTGTCGCCACAGTCGACACTTTCAGAGAACAGCTCACACCAGCTGTTCTCCACAAATTCATTTAACGTATTATTAGCCTATGTACATAGTTTTAATCACAATTTTAAAAATTACGCACCTCAAATTTATTTCCAAATATTTTTGTTTTTGTTTTTGTAAATATATATATATATATATATAGGCCACGCTGCGCAAACAGTAAATAATCTTCAGATCAATGAAGGATTACTGAAAACCTAAAGAAGAAGAAAAAGAAAGTACTGCATGTACATGATGTACTAAATATCAAACGCCAGAATTTTTGTTACCGCTTTTGTCTCGCCTTGATGGAGTCAAAAAGCGAGACATGGGTATGCTGTTTCCGGCGTTGGCGGCGGCGGCGTCGTCAACAATGTATTAGTTTGTGATTAGGTCTAGTTTATGGTGAACCACAAGTGGTAGGTCAATCATATTTGGTATGCAGTTGTAATAGCATTGGTACATCTCATATCCATGGAGATTATTTGGCCTTGCCCCCTCGGTCATGGTCTATTGACTTTGAAACTTTTGCTTATTTTACATGTATTAGTTTGTGATTAGGTCAGTTTATGGGGAACCACTAGTGGTAGGTCAATGATATTTGGTATGCAGTTGTATAAGCATTGGCATATCTCATTTCCATGGAGATTATTTGGCTCCGCCCCCTTAGTCATGGTCTATTGACTTTGAAAATTTTGCTAAGTTAACATGTATTAGTTTGTGGTTAGGTCAGTTCAAGGGGAACCATTTACAATGATTTAGGGTAGGCAAATGTTAATTGGTATTCAGTTGTATAAGCATTAGCACATCTCATTACCATTGAGAATATTTGGCCCTGCCCCCTCAGTCATGGTCTATCGACTTAGAAACTTTTGCTTAGTTTACATGTATTAGAACTTTTGTGATTAGATCAGTTTAAGATGAACTGCTAATGTTAAGTCAATGATATTTATTATGCAAATTTATTGGCATTTGCAAGTATCGTTTCCATGGAGATTATATAGCCCCACCCCCTCTTCATGGTTCATTGACTTTGAAACTTTTAAATAGTTTACAGGTTAGTGTTTGTGTTAGGTTTGTTTAAAGGGAACGCCTTATGATAAGTCAATGGTATTTGGTATGCAGTTGTATTAGCTTTGGCACATCTCATTTACATGGAGATTGTTTAGCCATGTACCTCAGTCATGGTTCATTGACTTTGAATATTTGCATAACTTATGAAACATGTTAAAGTATTTCTATTTTAATTTCAACATTTGCATAATCAAAATTACAAAAGGCGAGACATATCTCTGTGATAACAGTTTATTATATTTGTTAATTTACAAAAGTAAATTGACAAGACTTAAATACAGAGAGAGATGACCATAATTTGAACTACATATGCAGTCATTTGAACATAACTGTTGGCTCGTAACAAAAGCAGGATACCAGAAAACTATAAACGTATACTATAAATTTATTGCATTATGTAGATTGGTCAATTGCAGGAAGAAGTTATAATATATACATAAAAATAAGGAGATATGGTATGATCATGATGATTGCCAATGAGACAACTATCCACCAAAGCTCAAATGAAGTGGATGTGAGCAACCCTACAGCCTTTAATAATGAGGAAAACATATATCGCATAGCAAGCTTTAAAAGGCTCTGAAATGACAAATGTAAAACAATTCAAACGAGAAAACTAATGGCCTAATAATATTTATGTACATTTTGTACAAAACAATAAACGAAAAACAAATATCATGATATACAGCAACAAACAACAACTAACAAATCTTAATTTGGACAGACACATCTAGAATGTGGCGTGGTTGAACTGGCCCTCCAACCCTTCCCTTTACTGGGGACAGTAGTTAAAAAGCAAAAGATTAAAACAAACTAAAAATCACTTGAAACATGTGAAAGGGGCTAAATGCATCAGATCAATACAAAGCACAAAACAACTTAAAAAATGCCAAAAAACACAAAGACACAAAGCACAGATTTATTGATTACTGAAAGTTAGTTTAAATAACAGCACATTTTACTAAAAAAAAAATCATTTAACAGATATAGTGACTATCTCAAGACTAAAATATCAATCTGCACACAAGTCACATCCAACATCCAGTGGATTTCGAGTCCAAACGTAAAATAGAAAATACATAAAATATCACCATTACAAACTCAATGCCAATTTAATATCCTTGTTTGTGTCTATAAATAAAACAAATCTATTTTTTTTTTTAGAAATTTACCTGTGCTAATATAAACGTCACAAAAAATAGGTCACTTTTTAAGACGTCGATCCATTCATGTGCCGCGCAGTTTATATTTCGTTCGTGATGTCCTATCCTGGTGTGCTGTCGTTAATTCATGGGAGGTGTCCATTGTTATTCTGCGGTTCACCTGTTGTAATGGACTATTACATTATTTATTTACGTATTTCGCTGTGGTGAGTGTTCTTGCTTTTGTTTGTACTGAATTCCTGTAACGTAGTGTTGTCATTTTAGCGGTATTATTAACATTGCCATATATTAATCAAAATCTATGTATACACTGTCAATTTATTCTAACCTGGCTGAAATACAGCTGTTTGTTTGTCCAAGGTGAATCTTAAGTTTGCTTACAAAAACTATACGGAATCGGCTGGAAAATTTAAAATGACTAATCAAGCTTTGATTTTATGTTGGTTTTGGTTTTTGATCATTTTTGTCTCGCCTTCAACGAAAGTTGTAGGAGGTGAGACAGGCATTGGCAATGACAGTGTCAACATGGTCCAGCGTCTTTGAATTAATTAGCAATGTTCAATGTTCATGATGTTAAGTTTTGAATTTCTGACTAAAACTACTTGTGATAGATCAATGATATTTGCTATAAAGTTGCATTACTGTCTATACATCTCATATAAAAAAGAAGATGTGGTATGATTGCAAATGAGACAACTCTTCACAAGAGACCAAATGACACAGGAATTAACAACAATAGGTCACCGTACGGCCTTCAACAATGAACAAAGCCCATACCGCATAGTCATGATAGTAAGCTATAAAAGGCCCCGAAATGACAAATGTAAAACAATTCAAACGAAAAAACTTAAGGCCTAATTTATGTACAAAATATGAAGGAACAACTATTTCGAGGACCTGCCCTAAAGGTCATGGTCCAGTGACTGTTAATTAATAAGCAATTTTCAATGTCAAATTGTCTGCTTAAGTTAGTTTGATAGGAACTACTTATGCTTATGATAGATCAATGATATTTTATATACAGTTGTATTTCTCTTTCATGTCTTTACTATCAAAACAAATCAATTTGACAACTATTTTGAGACCCTGTCCCCTGGGTCAAGGTCAATTTTTTATTGTCAAGTTTTCTTCTTAAGTTAGTGTAAGAACTATGTGTACTAATGATAGACAATGCTATTTTCTATTAAAATGATAAATCAAAGTTGCACAGTCAACACTGAGGTTGTGAGTTCGAACCCCGCTCGTGCGGGTGCACTCGACTCCAATCTTAATTGACTAGGATTGTCAGTTTTCCTATCGAAGGTCGGTGGTTTTCTCCGGGCACTCCGGCTTCCTCCACCAATAAAAACTGGCCGCCACGAAATAGCCCAAAAGCGGTGCTTAAAAGTGGCGTTAAAACACCAAAAATCAATCAATCAATCAAAGTTGAAATAATATCAGTACATCTCAATTTGTTGACTAATTTGAGGTCCCTAGTTCATGGTTCAATGACTTCCAATTAATTAGCAATATTGCTATTAATCAGATTGGCTTTTTCTGAATTTTCTGCAGACAGGCGAGACATTTCTCTGTGTCAACAGTTTATTAATCCTGTATGCATGTAATATTGCCATTTAGTTATATACTTTTCCTTAAGAAGATTGGGGTATACATCAATGAGGCAGTATATACTACTTGTGTATGTAAAATATAGTATTAAACATGTTAAAGTTGAATTATCCGATAAAATAAAATTGAGAATGGAAGGGGAATGTGTCAGAGTCAACAACCCGACCAAATGGCAGAAAACAGCCGAAGGCCACCAATGGGTCTTCAACACAGCGAGAAAAATCCCGCACGTGGAGGCGGGCTTCAGCTGGCCCCTACCCAACATGCAGACACATAAACATGATAAATGTAAAGTATGTTACACCAAAACAACATAGACAGTTTATAGGTGATTTACAGAGAGGTATCGAAAGGATTTAGTCATTGGTCTTAAATTTGTTTGCTTTTTCCTTACAGAGTTGAGTAAGAACACAACTACTGGAGATAAACCTCATTGCTAAGATGAATGTGTTGACAGAGGATTAAGTGATAAATGGTACTTTACAGAGACACATTAGATATAGCCTGGTGATAAACTTCATAACCGTGATGATTTTTCAGAGAATTTAGTCGAGATGGTGCCTTAGAGAGACATTTGAGAATACATACTGATGAAAAAATTAGTAAATGTGATGTTTGAGCTATAGAATTTAGTCAAGATGGTTAATTAAAGGGACACACGAGAAAAATTACTGGTGACAAGTGTCATTTAAATTTAAATTTTGTGATAGATAATATCCTAGTGACAGTTATCTGAAGAGACACATGAGAGCACATGCTGGAGTAATATATATATATGGTTGAAGGTTTTGTTATTAAGCCAGTAAATAACAAAAAAGGCATGAGAACACAAACAGGCGATAAACCTCATGGCTGTGATGTATGTGTTAGAGGCTTTAGTCAGCATCGTTATTTACAGAGTCACACGAGACCACATACAGGTGATAAACCTCACGTCTGTGATGTATGTGGTAAAGGGTTTAGTCAGCATGGTCATTTACAGACTCACATGAAAACACATACGGGTGATAAACCTCATGACTGTGGTGTATGTGGTAAAGGCTTGAGTCAGCCTGGTAGTTTAAAGACTCACATGAAAGCGCAAAATGGCGAGAAAGCAAATGGCTGTGGTGTATGTGGTAAAGGGTTTAGTCAGCTGGGTACTTTAAAGATTCACATGAGAATACATACAGGTGATAAACCATATAAATGTGATGTATGTGGTAAAGGATTTAGTTACCTTGGACATTTACAAAGACACACAAAAACACATAATGGCGATAAACCTCATGAATGTGATGTATGTGGTAAAGGCTTTAGTCAGTCGGGTAGTTTAAAGATTCACATGAGAATACATACAGGTGATAAACCTCATGATTGTGATGTGTGTGGTAAAAGCTTTAGTCAGTTTGATAATTTACAGTTTCATATGAGAATACATACAGGTGATAAACCTCATGACTGTGGTGTATGTGGTAAAGAATTTAGTAATCTTAGTAATTTACAGAGTCACATGAGAACACATTCAGGTGATAAATCTCATGACTGTGATTTATGTGGTAAAGGGTTTAGTCGTTTTAGTAATTTACAGAGACACATGAGAACACATACAGGTGATAAACCTCATGACTGTGGTGTATGTGGTAAAGGGTTTAGTCATCTTAGTAATTTACAGAGACACATGAGAATACATACAGGTGATAAACCTTATGGCTGTGATGTATGTGTTAAAAGGTTTAGTCAGCATGGTCATTTACAGACTCACATGAAAACACATACGGGTGATAAACCTCATGACTGTGATATATGTGGTAAAGGCTTGAGTCAGCCTGGTAGTTTAAAGACTCACATGAAAGCGCATAATGGCGATAAAGCAAATGACTGTGGTGTATGTGGTAAAGGGTTTAGTCAGCTGGGTACTTTAAAGATTCACATGAGAATACATACAGGTGATAAACCATATAAATGTGATGTATGTGGTAAAGGATTTAGTTACCTTGGACATTTACAAAGACACACAAAAACACATAATGGCGATAAACCTCATGAATGTGATGTATGTGGTAAAGGCTTTAGTCAGTCGGGTAGTTTAAAGATTCACATGAGAATACATACAGGTGATAAACCTCATGATTGTGATGTGTGTGGTAAAAGCTTTAGTCAGTTTGATAATTTACAGTTTCATATGAGAACACATTCAGGTGATAAACCTCATGACTGTGATTTATGTGGTGAAGGGTTTAGTCGTTTAAGTAGCTTACAGAGACACATGAGAACACATACAGGTGTTAAACCTCATGACTGTGGTGTATGTGGTAAAGGGTTTAGTCATCTTAGTAATTTACGGAGACACATGAGAATACATACAGGTGATAAACCTTATGGCTGTGATGTATGTGTTAAAGGGTTTAATCAGCTTGGAAATTTACAGAGACACATGAGAACACATACAGGCGATATACCTCATAACTGATTTATGTGGTAAAGGGTTTAGTCGTCTTGGTAGTTTACAGAGACACATGAGAACACATACAGGTGATAAACCTCATGACTGTGGTGTATGTGGTAAAAAGTTTAGTCATCTTCATAATTTACAGAGACACCTGAGAACACATACAGGTGATAAACCTCATGAATGTGGTGTTTGTGGTAAAGGATTTAGTCGCCTTGTTCATTTACAGAGACACACAAAAACACATACAGGTGATAAACCTCATGACTGTGAAGTATGTGATAAATTTTAGTCGTCTTGGTAATTTACAGATACACATGAGAACACATACAGGTGATAAACCTCATGACTGTGAAGTATGTGATAAATTTTAGTCGTCTTGGTAATTTACAGATACACACGAGAACACATACAGGACTGGTGATAAACCTCATGAATGTGGTGTATGTCGTAAAGGATTTAGTCGCTTTGGCCATTTACAGAGACGCACAAAAACACATAATGGCGATAAACATCATGAATGTGATGTATGCGTTAAAATGTTTAGTGAGCTTGGTATTTTACAGGTTCACATGAGAACACATACAGATGATAAACCTCATATCGGCGACGTAAGTGGTTAAGGGTAAAGTCAACTTGGTAATTTACAAATTAACATGAGAACACAAACCGGTGGTAAAATCTCATGACTGCGACGTATGTGGTAAAGAATTTATGCATCTTATTAATATACAGATACATATGAAAATACATGGAGGCGATACACCTTATGTTTGTGATCATGATGTATGTTAATCATCTTAGTAGTTAACAGTTTCACATGAGAATTCATACAGTCGATAAATCTCATTACTGTGATGTTGGTGGTAAAGGTTTTAGTCATCTTAGAAATGTACAGAGACATATGAGAACACATACAGGCGATACACCTCATGTGTGGGGTAATAGGTTTAGTCGGCTTTGTAGTTTACAGAAACACATTAAAAGACATACAGCCTGTAAAATCCCAGGAATGAAATGCATGTGTTACAGAATTTGTTGGAGTTGGTGACTTAAAAAGACACTTTAGAATACAAACTCGTAAAAAGGATTTTGTTTTGAAGTATTTATTGGGATTTATCCATTAAAGATTGTGTATAGGTAAAAACATTTGCACATATACCTGTATACTTGAGATAAACCTTGTAATTGTGATGTATGTGGTGGGGTGTTTAGCGTGAGTGGTAATGTATATATAGATACAAATGAGAACACATACTGGCGAAAACCTTATAAATGTGATGTATGTGGTAGAGGGTTTAGTTAGAGTGGTACTTAAGATAGACACATGAGAACACATACTGGAGAAAACCTTATAAATGTAATGTATGAGATAGAGGGTTTAGTTAGAGTGGTACTTAAGATAGACACATGAGAACACATACTGGAGAAAACCTTATAAATGCGATGTATGAGATAGAGGGTTTTGTTCGAGTGGTAATTTACAAAAACACACATATTACTTATAAATGTCACTCACCTTAATACGTTTGTGCTAAATAATTTATTATTCATTAATATTAATAATGTGATATCTGGTAAAGGGTTTAGTCGCTTGGTAACTTGCAGAGACTTATAGGAACATATGCTCGAGATAAACCTCATATATATATAAATACCGGTATGACATTTGATAAAGGGTTTATTCGGCTTTATAGTTTACACTGACATATGAGAACACATGCAAGAGATAAGCATCATGCATATGATATTTGATAAAGGGTTTAATCGGCTTGATATTTTACAATGACATAAAAGAACCCGTACATGGGATAAACATCATACTTGTGATATTTGGTTAAGGGTTTACTCGACTTGGTAATTTATAATGACACATGAGAACACATGCATGAGATAAACACAATGTATGTGATATTTGAAAAAGGGTTTGCTAGGTTTACATTCTGTGTTTGCCTTTCCAAAGATATGAGCCTTTCATTCCATGGTTGTCGTTTGAGGCTGTATAGGGTTACACTAATGTCCTGACGACTGTCCTGACCGATATGAAAATGCTAAATACTTTTTTATTATTGAAAGGATTGACTTTAAATTTTGAACCAAGCAAGATGACAACAGTTCTGAAATAAATACAAGGAAAAAATGTTTTTAAGAGTTAGAAAACTTGACCCTACCATTTTTGACTTTTGCTGACTAATGTCCTGACCGATATGAAAGTACTAAATACTTTTTTACTTTTAAAAGGATTGACTTCAAATTTGAAATCAAACAAGTTAATAACATTTATTTAATTATTATTTGAAAAAAAAGGTAAAAAAATAATTTTATGGGTAAAAAACGTGACCTGACCAACATTGACTTTGCCGTGACTAATGTCCTGACCAATATAAAAATGTTAAATACATTTTATTATGCGTATGATTGACTTCTTATTTGAAAACCAAGTCAAAATCTCAAGTTTTTTTTACTTTAATATCGGAAACAAATTGAAAAACAATATTTCAAAGATAATAACAACTTGACCTGACCATCATCAACTTTACCAAACTTAACACAGGTCAAGTTTTTCGAACTCTTGAAAAAAAATTTTTAATTTTTTTTCTTGGATTTATTTCAGAAATGTTGTCATCTTTCTTGGTTCCAAATTTACAGTCAATCCTTTCAATATTAAAAAAAGTATTTAGCATTTTCATATCGGTCAGGACAATCGTCAGGACAAAGTCGGAGTTGGTCAGGTCAAGTTTTTAACTCTTAAAATATTTTTTTTAATTTTTTTTCTTGTATTTATTTAGGAAGTGTTGTCATCTTGCTTGGTTCTAAATTTAAAGTCAAACCTTTGAAAAATTAAAAAGTATTTAGCATTTTTATATCGGTCAGGACAATCGTCAGAACATTGCCAGGACATTAGTGTAACCCTGCTGTATATACCATATTCGTCGGTCGTTGATTTATTTTTGTCTCGCCTGCGACTTTCTTGAATGTAGCTGTATGCGAGACATATGAATTACAATCCGGCGGCGGCGTAAACTATATGAACAAAACCTTATATTTCAGAAGTTTGAAGACTTGGATGCTTCATACACTGTATGCATATTCTGTGACCTCATATTTATGGTTCTGCAAGTGCTTGAACAAACTCTGTAGTTTTTTTTTTTTTTTTTTGTCGTATGATTTTCTCACTAATTATGTATAATATGATAACTATAGTTTGTATATATGCGTGTATGTGTTCCTTGCAACGTCTACATGTCCGTTAGACAGTGTTGACCTGACCTTGATCTTATTTCATGGACCAGTGATCAAGGTTAAATTTGCATGATTAGGTTCGTTTCTCAGATAATATACACAATAGGTCAACTACATGTGGTGTATTGATGATTGTAAGGGGTACATGACAGTCTGGCAGTTTTCATCTGACCTTGACCTCATTTTCATGGTTCATTGGTCAATCTTGAGTTTTTGTGTTTTGGTCTGTTTTCAATTACCATAAGCAATTATAGGTTAACTATGATATCGGTGTAGGCAATGATTGAAAGATGTACATGTATGTCTGTCAGGATTTATTTGACCTTGGCCTGATTGTTATGGATCTTTAGAAATGTTAAGTTCATGTGATGCTTGTACGTCATTTGGTCCCTGGTTGAGAGTTGTCTCATTGGCAATCATACCACATCTTGTTTTTATGTTGGTAATTTACAGAGACACATTTGGACATTTGGTGGAGGTAAACCTCACAAATGTGATATTTTGTAAAGGATTTAGTAAAATTGATAATTTAGTGACATATGACTACATATGTAATATACCTAGTGAATGTCATATCTTTGATTAAGAATTCTTTTAGGCCATGCTGTCATGCATTGTAATTAATTTTTATGCTTTACCTAGGGGCATTATGTTTTTCTTTCTGTGTGTCCGTTTATCCGTCCGTCCGTCTGTCCCTCTTCAGGTTAAAGTTTTTGGTCAATGTAGTTTTTGATGAAGTTGAAGTCCAATCAACTTGAAACTTAGTATACATGTTCCCTATGATATGATCTTTCAAATTTTAATGCCAAATTAGAGTTTTGACACCAATTTCACGGCCCACTGAACATAGAAAATGATAGTGCGAGTGGGGCATCCGTGTACTATGGACACATTCTTGTTTTATTCTAAGCTCAAATGACTCCCATAAGGCATAAATAACTACATGCAAATAACATTTTAAACAAAAGCACGATGTAATTAACATAAGATCAAATATACTGAACACACAACACAAGAATCGGTCCTAAGTGACCCCTGTTCTGGTTTCTTGTACTACCGAAACGTACGTGGGATATTTTACTTCTTTACACAATAAACTAATAATTATGGCTTAACATATTGAATAGATAGGTGTAGACCTGCCTGAAAGCTGAGAATTAGGTATGTGAATGCAGTTGAAAGTTTTAGAAAATATTCTATATTCTTATAAAAAGCAAAAAATACTAACGGGATAATGAAAAAGTAGTGCAACACTAACAAGTCATATAACAAAGTCGATAAAACCCCACCTTAAAATTAATTTCAGAATAAGTTGATTAATAGCTATGCCATTCGACCTCAGTATTCGACTTAATTTAAAAGTGCAGAAAATGAGAATAAATGTGTCATCTATTCCGTTAGTAATTTTTAGGGAAAGTAAAACCTATGTTTAGAATCGGTGTTCAAACTGAAACTATATGAAACATGTACCACTGAACTGCAATGTATAGTCCGTTACAAACCTGAAACCTGTGCCAATTAGCGTAAAGTATAGTCCATTACAAACCTGAAACATGTGCCACTGAGCGTTAAATATATAGTCCTTTACAAGCATGAAACATGTGCCACTGAACGTAAAGTATAGTCCTTTTCAAACATGAAACATATGCCACTGAACGTAAAGTATAGCCCTGAACAAACATGAAACATGTACCACTGAGCGTAAAGTATAGGCCTGCAGAAACCTGAAACATGTACCTGTGAATGTACAGAATAGTCCTAAATAAACATGAAACTTGTGCAACTGAATGTAAAGTATAGGCCTGAACAAACCTGAAACATGTACCCGTAAATTTAAAGTATAGCTTGAAAAAACATGAAACATTTGCCGCTGAACGTAAAGTATAGTCCTGAACATACACGAAACATTTGCCGCTGAACGTAAAGTTACGTCCTAAACATACATGAACATGTGCAACTGAACGTGAAGTATAGTCGTGAACAAACATGAAACATGTGCGACTGAACGTAAAGTATTGTCCTGAACAAACATGAATAATGAGCCAGTGAACGTAAAATATAGTCATTTACAAACATAAACAAGTGCCACTGAACGTAAAGTATAGTCCTTATCAAACATGAAACATGAACCACTAAACATAAAAGTATAATCCTGAACATGAAACATGTGCCAATTAGCGTAAAGCACAGTCCTGAACAAGCATGAAACATGTGCCACTGAACGTAAATTATCATCCTGAACATACATTTACATGAAACATGTGCCATTTGCGTAAATATAGTCCTTAACAAACCTGAAACATGTACCCATGAACGAAAAGTATAGTCTTGAACAAACATGAAACATGTGCCACTTAACGTTAAGTATCGTCCTGAATATACATGCAACATGTGCCACTGAACGTTAAGTATCGTCGTGAACAAACACGGAACATATGCCACTGAACATCAAGTATAGTCCTGAAAAAAAACCATGAAACTTGTGCCATTGAAAGTAAAGTATCTTCGTAAACAAAACTGAAATATGTGCATGTTATTGAACGTAAAGTATAGTCCTGAACATACATGAAACATATATATTACTGAACGTAAAATGTCGACCTAAAATACATGAAACATGTGCCACTAAACGTAAAGTATCGTCCTGAACATAGTCATACATAAAATATGTGCCAATGATCGTAAGGGAGCTACCATTTGATTTTTATGGGGGGCTAGGATGAAATTTGAAAAAAAATAGGCAGGACAGGAGTTTTGAGTAAAAAAAAAAGCAGGATGAGCAACTTGGTAAAAAAAAAGGCAGGATGACAATTTGTGTACAAAAATTCAGGATAAACTAGTAAAATAAAGGCAGGACCGAATAGAGTAAAAAATAAAAAAGCAGGACAGAGATTACAACTAAAAAAAAAAGCAGGACAAAATTTTTCATCCTAGTCCCCCCATAAAAATCAAATGGTAGCTCCCTAAAGTATAGTCCTTAACAATCCTGAAACATGTACCCGTGAACGAAAAGTATAGTCCTGAACAGACATGTAACATATGCCACTGAAAGTGAAAGATCGTCGTGAACATGCAAGAACATGTGCCACTGAATGTACAGTATCGTCGTGAACATACATGAAACATGTGCCACTGAACGTAAAGTATCGTCCTGAATATACATGCAACATGTGCCACTGAACGTAAAGTATCGTCGTGAACATACATGAAACATATGCCACTGAACGTAAAGCATGGGATCGAACAAACATGAAACATATGCCACTGAACATCAAGTATAGTCCTGACAAAAACATGAAACTTGTGCCACTGAAAGTGAAGTATCGTCCTGAACAAAACTGAAATATGTGCATGTTACTGAACGTAAAGTATAGTCCTGAACAAACATGAAACGTATGTTACAGAACGTAAAATGTCGTCCTGTACATACATGAACATGTGCCACTAAACGTAAAGTATCGTCCTGAACATACATGAAACATGTGCCAATGAACGTAAAGTATAGTCATGAACATACATGTATATGAAACATGTGCCACTGAACGTAAAGTATGGTTTATGTTCAAGTTTGTGTCTATGTTTAAGTGTAATTGTATGTGAATAGATCCGATTTTTTAAGATGAATATCCTGGCCTGGTAAGAGTTCGACATAAATGATTTTGTCCAAGAATATAATCTTCAATGCAAAATGTCGGAACTAATGGTGAACAAAAGTGTGAATAAATTCTCGCCTGACTTCCGTGTAGGAAAAAACATATGCATGCGGAGCAACAGATGAAAATGAAAAGAAGAAAAGAAACCATTTTAAACTGTATCTCATGGTAGAGGGTCTGGATAGGGTTTACAAAATAGAGAATAAAGGCCCAGGTACAAAGCGCAGAAGAATAAAAGGCAAATCATATATGTATAAAGAGTAGAGAAAAATATGGTCCAAAAATGTTATAGAATTATGGGCAAACAAAAATAAATGATAGAGGTAAATTGCTGAAAAAAAATACAGAAATGATGGATCCTCTTCCCGCCATTGTTCCTCTCCCAAGTCAGCGATTTAGTCATGTAAGATTGTATACATGTGCGTAAATTAATTATAACTAACCTAGCCGAAGATATAGAATGAATTTCCGTATTCACCGATCCTGCCTATTATTTTTGGTTCATTGAAGTCTAAGTTTTGATATTAAATGTAATATGAAATTATAGTTAATTTAGTTCAAGCAAATTTTTAGACGTACAGTTTAATATTCGAGCCCTGAATCATCCCTGTTTTCTCATGATAAAAGAAAAAGCAGAGATACGAATGATCCATTTGTATCTTCCCAGCATTAAATCGTACATTTGTATTCTACATAGGAGTGCGCCGAATTAAAACGGCGATTCAAACAGGTGACGTCTGTATAAAGAAAGAAAACCATGATAACCATAAAATGTGAAAAGAAAAAACAATCTTTCATGAGGAGTAAATATAAAGTAAACTATGACATTAAGCTGATGATCAGGGTGGGAATCTCCACAGGTATCATCAGTTTTAATCGAATCAAATAGACGGTTATCAACCAATAATAAATTTTGGTTATTATATGGGTGCATACAGATTAAGATTAAAGATAAATTTTATCTTTTTATTGTCAAATCATATATTAATTGTACATAACGGTGGCGGTACAGAAGTCATTTTTATTGATATATTACTACGTATTCATAATTGGATTAGACATTCATTGCGTATTATCATATTGTGTGGTGAAGGATATTATATATATTCAACTCCATTGCGGGGGTTCAAATTAGCGGTGGTCCGAGGTCCGGGACCAATAAGATTTACGGTCGGACTTCCGATTTGGTTATTAGCTGCACCCGACGGACTTTCGATTTTCAAGTTTCAGAAAACATATAACTGATGAATTTATGTATGAAACACTTTGTTATAACTTGATGAGTCACGATAAATTAGCTTTGTGCTGAAATTTATTTTTAACTCAGTGATCTACTTCCTGTTTCATTAATAGTACAGATGATGATTGTTATGGTACTTTCGTGGAGGTCTGCGTTCGCCATATTAACGCATGTGGTTGTCAACATTGCTAAACCACGAGTTTGTTTCGCTTGGCATCACGTCTTTTAGGAGAAAAACGGACGAGGCAGATGAAATTCTGGCTACATTGAATGTACTTCGGGTGTAGCTTAACAAAAGTTTAAGAAGTCCAACAATGAACTTCAAGCTATGAAAGTTTAAACAAGGCTAAAAGTTATGATCGCGAGAAAGTTCAAACGTGTGCGAAAATTCCAGTCTCATTGGCAGAAAGATCGCTCTTGGCTCCACTTTGGAGAGGCTTCCGGACCCATGAAAGACTTAAGGCCAAATTTAAAGACGATCGTGAGAAACAAGAACGGAAATTTAAGACCCTCTGGAAAATCGATCGACCGCGGCTATACTTTGACTTTTCTAATGTGTTCATCATGGTACAATCTGCCAAAAGTTCCCCACCCGTTCAGAAAAAGAAAGTTGTAAGGGGAACACAAAATCTGAAAATAGACCAAATAAATATACACTAAGTAACACCCCAACATTTATCTTGTTTAATGCAGTGGATCCATTAAACTGACCCAAAATTTAAGTCTAATGATTTATTGTCAGACACTAAACTTGGACAATTTATTCTCAAGCAGCAATGTAAACATGATCTGTTAAATAGATACAAGATTCTCTTCAACACTGAATACAGTGTATTAAACAAAGGGAAACCCTTCAGTGACTGAATTTATTCTTGAAATCCATTGCAAAAATGACATTAATATTGGTAATCAGCGCTTCAATATTGGAGGTTGTAAACTGTCTATATCCTGAATAGTCCATTATATGACAAACAAGATGAGTTTATCAGTTATGAAAATTTTATATAAAAGTAGGACCTGAGATTTTGGTTGTGGACCTTTGAGTTTGGAGTTTGAAAGGTCCTGGACCTTCCAGTACCTAATGTTAATTTGAACCCCTGCATTGGAGGTGTGCCTACATTGGCAGAATTTATCTCGATACAGACCGATACAGATACAGATAACGTTGGTTTCATTCCCTCGACTTAATTATATTCTCCTTGCAGACAAAAAAGTAAGTTTATTCCAATATAAATAAATATTTTAATGGATAAAGGCTTAAGCACATATGATAAATAAAACATTGCGTAATCAAAGTGTACATCATAACGCCACAGTACCAAAATTGCACCTATTCAACAAAAATAGCTTCGGAAATCTTACAACGACTAGAAAATTTGCATTTTTATGATTTAACATTATATACGTCTTTCAACATAGGTAAACATATTATAAAATATACACAAAACGTTCAGAGTATATATAACAGATGATCGAAGCATTCACTGGAAAAAGTTAATCTACAGAAATGTCGCATGTTCTCAAAAAGTCATCTTTTAAAAATGAGCAAATTAAATATGTTACAAACCTCCATTTCTTTAAAAAAAATGAATAGTAAACATGGACTAATGTCAAACTGTTCTAAATATTTGAAGAAATAAAACAAAATATCTGTTATTCAATTTTTAAGAATGTGAATTTAAACATGGATGTTCCTCATTACAGAATCCAGTCAAGGATCTAACTTAAATAAGTTATTAGAGAAAAATAACATACATGTAGAGTGAAAATGTTTGTTTTATTTTATAAACAGTTTACTAAAGATTTACCTTTCCAAATGTTTCAATGTTAGATTGAGCTCTTGTGATACAAGAATATGCTTTGAAAGCATCTTATGTTCCTTGATTGAACACTTCTGATATTAACTCCAATTTCCTTTAAGTTAATTTGCACAATATTTTGATATAACTACATGGAAATTCAATAGCATAAAACATTTACATGTAGTTCCGATTCGACTTTGATGGTCGACATTAATGAGCTTTTCTATATATGTTTGTGGTATCTAATGTAGATGTTTAACTCATTTTTGAACACTTATTTTGATAAAATCAGAATAAGAGCAAAATATGCTGCTTTAATGGTCTTAGTCTAACGGTCAGTATGAAGCAAGTGAAAAATGAGTTTCTATGCACATACAACTTGAATTCCTTTTAGCAGATTTCACTGAATCTGTATCAAAAGCACTTATTACTGGTTGTTTGGTCTTGTCTGTTTCACAGACTACCTTTATTTTCTTTTGTTTGATAGCTTGTTGTTAAAATATTGGCCTTTTGAGGCTGAAATTTCATGTCGGTTTTAAAAAGTACAGTATTTATAACTTTGCATCAGACCATACTGTCTACATTTATAGTTGGAAGTGACAGTCTTGTTACATCCAGGCTCCATGTTTTATCATATCTAAGCAAAGATTTGAGCAAAAAGAAGCATATCTCCATCTCCCATATTATTATATGCTTTTTAATATGCAAATGTGGGGAACGGCCTAAATTGACAACCTGTTTTTTAAGCTTGACATTGCAGAAGACCATTTTACCCACATGTGTTATGCTATTTGAAATTTATATTTCCATTAAAAGTACATTTATAACATGTAAAAGGTTTTTTTATAACTTAACAACTTCAGAAAATTGTGGTAAGTGAAAAATATTACATTTCATATAAGGCCTCAGTTCATTTGAAAACCTCTATTTTTTGGCATATGCTCATATAAAATTAACTTCTGGCCATTTTTTATAAGTCTGATACGTGAAGTATGCTATCTGTTGCTTTTAATGGGTGATAACTTATACATAGAGACATTAAAAAGTGCAAGTTTTGGTATCTTTTGGTTTTTAGAAGCCCAAATTTCATAGTTGAAATTGTTCTAGTTCAATGACACAAGTCAGCACCTAAAGTTCTGATATAAAAAGTGCCACATTTTTTATAATTGGTATCATATGGCTTTGAAACTTTGTAAACTGTTTTATATTACACTAAGCTGAAATCATGCCAAGTTTTATTAGCTTCTCATTGTCCACGAATATCATGAATATAGTTCCTTTTAATTAGAGTGTATTTTTTCTTAATTTTTTTTCTTTCCCTTCCTCACTCATTTCTTAGTTTTTTGGGGTGGAAATGAAAGAAGAGAGGTGAAATAAACTTTTGGATGTTGTATTTTAACTGATTTTGATATGGAAAGAGTGATTAGGCCAGGTGCAAAAAGGTGATATTTACAGTTTTCGGAACATCTCTTGACTTGTCCGTAGGGGTATGGATGTGTATTGGCTAAATTTGTAGCCTTTCTACCTAAATTTGTAAATATCAACTATAACCAATGAAATAAGTGTTCTTATTTAGCCATCTACAGCTAAAGAATGATACAAGAAAGAATTTGATTGGATGTTATTGCCTTACTGAGAAAACAATTCTTTAATTTTTTTTATTTATAGCACAAATGAATAAAAGGGGAACAACTCAATTTTTTTCAAAATATTTTTTTCATACAAAGAGGAACAACTCAATGTTTCACTCACCACTTTTATTTCTATAGTCTGTTTCATGCATGTTCTGGAAAAGAAAAGAAAATACAATTAAAATACAGGTATACAAAAAAAAATCTCAATTATATTATTATGTAGCTAAATGAATTCATCAATTGGGTCAACATCTCCATTATAGATGTATTACCTTATCATTTAAAAACTTAAACAGTACAAGAATAAATATGCACATGACTTGACATACATCATGAGACATTGTACTTAAATTAATCATAATACCTTCAAAAACAAAATATGCAGCAGCAAAATCTGTTTTCATTTCCTCACAAGTCAATTCATACAACTCTTGGTTTAATTTGCCATCTTTATCATTATATTGAACCTGCAAAATTAAATAATAATATATAGCAACATGTTTGATATATGGTTAAATATTGATATTTTCAATGTTATTCCTGAAATATATATATCGCTGAAGATATTTTACAATTATATGTATGATGACAGTAAGTGGCAATGTTTTGTTTTTCTGCTCATTTAAAAATTATCCAAGACCTGTCCTTTCTATTGGCACTCTGGCTTCCTCCACCTCTTAAACAGATCACCATTATATTAATCTCATCATTCAACAAAACTGGTTCCCATAATATAACTTCCAAATTAAGGAAAACTTTATTCAATTAATTAATCTTTTGTATAACCTTTTGCCTCTTCATTCACCAAACAAGAGAATAATTGAATTAATTGCTATTTAAATAATTTATATAAGTTCTTATAATATGAGTGCATTTAATCATACATTTAAAAATACAAGCAACCCATACTGTGACCATCAATACACCATTTATAACACCAAGTAATTGTTAATATTATCTGCATGCAGGTCTGATTTAATTAGTTAAAGTTGGTTTCACATTAATGATTTACATTATATGAATTTTATTCTTGGAAAATAGAGTAGGGTAGAATTTTAATGTGTCCCTGTAAATTTTAATATGTGATAAGATCAATTCCATACAGGTAGTTATACATGTAAGATTAGAGACAGTGACAAATAGTAAGATGGGTTTGCTGAAAAGGTTTCAGAAGAGAAACAAATCTGGGAATGTTTTGTGAAATATCTAAGTTGAACAGTGTTATTAGTCATCCAATTATGAACTGTCATTATAACCTCAAATAGGCCTCCATCATAGAGAATAAATTCTTCCTTTCCATTGTTTATCTTGTCCATTGTCTGTCCATGTATGAATGAAGTATTTTCCTACTAGTAGTTCGGGTTTTAGAAAAATATCTTCTTGAATGATGGTTGTTGATGGTGTATGAATTTGCTGATTTTGGATGAATTCTAATAAATTTAAACTTAATTTTGAAACGTCGAATTGTTTTCCATGACTGCTAAATTGTAGAAGGTGTTTAAGAGTTTGATTTACGGGAAATAGTTTTTTACACATCGAAAGTTGGCTTTTAAGTGCTATAATTTGGTCCTTTTTTTTTGTTGATTTTCGCAAGTTCTTCCTTTATTTTTGAATCAGTGTTCCAAATTCCATTACGATTAAAGACATCTAGTGCTGTTTGCATCTCAACATTGAGTTTGACTTGTCTGTTACTTTCGTTAATTTGTCTCTGCCTGATTGTTTCAATATTTTGATGAAATAAATCGTTTTTTCTACATTTAATATCGGATAAAAATTTATTATTTTGCGTTCGTGCATTTGCAATGATTTCAGTTGTTTCAGCATCAGTTTTTTATGCAGCCATTCTTGTGTATTATTATTCTTAAACATGATTACACTTTCCATTGAATTAGTGTTGTAAGTTGGAGCGTTTACAATACAGTTGTCCATTTTAGCCATTAAACGTTCAACAGAAATGTTATTAGATGGACATGATTTGCATATATTTAAAATTTCTTCATTTGGTGCATAATATTTTCCAGTAGGCATAAAATCTTTAAAAAGTTGCATACATTTTACTTTCAGTTCAAAGCAAAATTTAACTATAATATCCTTGGTAAAATAATCTAAATTACATGGTTTTAATAAATACGAATAAATGTCATCATCTGGAAAATCTGGTCCATAAAATAATTTAATTCCATTTTCTGTTAAAACAAGCTCTGGATTTGCAATACATATCTCTAAAATTCCACAAGTCTGTTGTAAATGTTACCCATTCCTAATGCTGTTTCAATTTCACCACCTGCTTTTTCCAATATGGTTCGGTAAAATTTTAGAAATTAAACCTAAAGCTCTTAATATAGCTAAAATGTTGTCATTTGACAGTGCACAAACAGTATAATCTTGAATATAATTTAAAGTTGATTTTGATGTTTTCAAATAAGTTATTAAATGTTTGTGTAAAAAATATGTTCCAGCTGAATTATAAAATAAATAGTTAAAACGATTGCCAGGCAATTTCATTATTGGTATGCGGTTTATATTTTGACTTTTGATATATGAAGTTGCAAGTTCTGGGTCTCCTGTGCCATCTTTAAAAAATAACTTGGAAACACATTTTAATAAAAAGGATGTCGAACACATATTACCAGATCCATCTATATTAACAGTTTTATCTTTTTCTAATTTAGTCTGTTTGGTACATACATCACTAAACTGTAATAACGGATGGACTGCACATTTAAAATTGTGAGTTTCGGTATTATTATTTTCGTCATGTATTTCAGCAGATAACAAAGTGTTTGCTTTGTGCTCTGTAGCACTACGGTCGGTCATGAAAGACTTAACTTTAGGCAAAATTTTATCATTACTTTTTGTAGTTATTTCAATATCTTTGATAATTTCATTTGTACATGACACATATGTAGATATTTTTCCATTTGAAACTTCTCTTAAGCCAGCAGTAAGAACTTTTTCACCTGTCTCAATCTCTAAACCCACAAAATGTCTACCTTTTTTAGTTGTGGCATCTCTTTGCATAGTTATTTTATCTAAGGGAGCAAGCTCGTCCTTAACATGATTCCTTGCTACTATTCCTAGCTCCGAAGTTAGTTTAGCAGCTGTTGAGATACTAGGTAGGTCATCTAGTGTTAAAGTTATGTCAGCAAGAGAGAGAACTGATATTATCAGTGGTGCTATATGCTCTAGTCCAATCTTTCTGCTACGAAAGCAGTAATATACCTGTCTCAATCGATCAGTAAACGGTTTACCTTTTGTACTATTTCTAAATATAAACATCTTAGTTTCTTCGGTTACATTTTCAATCTTTTCCTCTGCCATGCACTCTAAATTGTCTATACTCGTCTTTAATTCTGATATAATATTTTTCATAGAGTTGCACTGGGTGCTTTTATCATAAAGTAATGGTTTTGAAAATATGTTTTTCTTGATCTTATGTTTTTCTTTATATACTTTCAAATCATTGATATATTTACGTTGCCTCTTTATTTGCAGGTTTAATTTTGATATATTGATATGCCTGATTTTACCATTTAACTGCTTAACCTTGTTTGATAAATGCTTTATTGTTTCAGAACAAGAATCACCACACACACTTTTCTTGTTTTGTTTTGATTTTGATACATCATCTGATATTATTTCATTAGATTTTCTTTTCAAATTTTGCTGCGGCAGTTCAAAATTTTGTTTGTAGAATGTTTCCAATTGTGATTTGTCGCAATTCTTCTTCAATCGTTTAATTTCATTTATAACTTTTTTCACTTTGTAATGAAGACTGCTACTGTTTACAGATTGTTCCGGTTTTTTAAGGAGTTTACATATGTATCTATGTAATTCTTTTACATTTCCATCTACCTTTATGAAGACTTCATGTAAAATATGGTTTGATAATGACTCCATAATGACAGTTCATAAATCAGATTGTTTATGATATTTACCATATATGCTGTCATAAAATTTTTCAAAAAAATATATATTACATTAAATAGTGTATAAATATATCACCCAACTACCAACAAAACAATATGAATAGATATAAGACCTAGTTTCTGTCTACAATTTATTACTCATGACAATCAATACTTTTACCTGTATGCCTTTTACTAGAAATTTTATCAGTTTTGTCATCCTATAAAAGCTTTCACACTAACTAGACAGAACAAACAAGTAAATGTTAAATACTGAAAATTCAGAAATTAATGCATACAATTATCATTGCGAATTACTTTTTACTGATAACAATGTGTTATCTAATAAATGCATTTATGAAATTATGAATGCCAGTTTTTATTTCTGCGAACCTGAGATTGTTGCAATTTCGCATTAATATCAATATTGCAATAATTTCTGAATTTTAAGTAAACCAGCAGCAATTGCATACCTAATATATGTTATTTGTCTTGAAACTGACAGTGCTGATCTTCTTTTTTCACTCTATAAACCTGCAAAAGCAGAATAATTCACCTTCATTAACAAAATACATTACAAACCCAACTTTTCAGAAAAGTTTGATTCATGAATAATATTATTTAATAAATAATTCATAATGACAGTTGAAAAGGATCTAATACCTCTTTTTTGTTAAAATCAAATTTTGGCTCAATGTATTTTTACAGAAGGTAGCATTTGTATTAAGATAGAGTTATCTCCCATTAGTTATTATCTCTTCATTAATAAAAGAAATCAGCATTATTTGGTGTAACATAAATGGTCTTTATTTAGTTAAACTGTATATGCAAGAATGATACATAAACAAATGTTAGTGAATGAAAGTTTTAATGATTGTACATTTTGTATATCAAGCTATGAGTTATCTCCTCTTAGTAATATACTTAAAGTGATAAAGTGTCTCTGGTGGTAACGTTCTTCATAAAGGTTAGCTTTTACATTATAAAAATATATATATACCTTAAATATCTGAAAAATAAGGGTCTGTGTTAAGCAACCCAATCTGTATTCATAACAGTCATATATAACTTTGAAGGAATAATATCTGTAAAATAAACAATATTGTATATTAAACTTTAATAGGGACAAGAGATAATTTGGTTTGTGACATGTACCCTTAGAATAAATTTTGAAGTGTATAATTTGACAATTTATATGTCAGTAATTTTTTTCAATAAATCTTGTCCTGAATATGCATGATATATTTGGGACAGTATGTGAATTAACCAATGATCAGATCAATCATTATTTTAAAATCTATTACTAGCATTATCCAGATATGTATTAGGAGGATTATGTCTCATACTAGATGAATTCTAATCAAGAGATTAAATGTAAAAAATATTTTTTTTTCACACTTCTTTAAACCAAAAGAAAGTATCTTGTTTAATTAAATACCTGAATCTTGCTTTAGGCACAAATAATAATAATGTTCACTTTGCTCTGAATATTTTTAGCTAGTATGAGGATATAAGGAGTTGTAAAAAGAGCACAAGGAGATATCCAGAAAGTGTGTCATAATAAGCAAAATTTGTCAAAGCATTATGACAAGTGATACTTTTGTTAATCAATGTTGAAGTGTTTGGAATCAGGTAAGGGTGTTAGAACAGATGTTCCAAATTTATTTGTAGATATAAGACTTTTATCTAAACTTAGAAAATTGACACTAAGAACTTTGATTCGTAATATTGAATTGAAAGTTTAATGTGGGAATCTTCTGGTGCCAACTGAATTTGTATTTGTACTGTTTAAAACATGTGTAAGTTACACTTACCAAATTGTTTAAGATAATACCATGCAACTTTAATACTGACAAACAAAGGCTGGTACTAGTGTCTGAAAACCTAAATTTTAAAAGAGAAAATTGAAAATATAAGTTATAGATATTAATCAACTCTTTGAGATCAGAACTCATCACTCACAAACTTATAGGAATGATGCAGATATACAAATACAAGCTGATAAAAATTTTTACCATTATTTATAGTTAGCTTTTCTGTTAGTATAGTGACAAGTGCATGGGTTGATAAATACATAATATTTACCTGAAAGCAAAGTATTAGGTCAAGAACATCACATTAAAAAAGTTATCATATCTCATTAAATTTATTAAAGAGGTTCGTTAACCTAACTGACTATGCCTTACGAGCTTTACTCATTGTTAAAGGCCATACCTATAGTTGTTAATTTCTGTGTCATTTGGTCTCTTGTGAACAGTTGTCTCATTGGCAATCATACCACATCTTCTTTTTATGCACCCGTCGTAGCGGAGGGCATTAAGTTTTACCTTGTATGCTGTATGTCCATCTGTACTTCCAAAATTGGTTTCTGCTCTTTAACTTTATATTTTATATTTGGTAATCATTGGTCATATTCTTGCTTTCATTCAAGTCTACCAATAACTGCTTTGATCTACATGTATTGACCCAAAAAATCAAAATGGGGTAATGATTACCTCATCCCATGAGTTCTAAGTTCGTGAATTTAAATGTTTTTGTTAGATATATTATTTTTATATACTCAGATCAATTAAGGGCTTGGCATATTAAAAAAAAAACCATCTACCCGTTTGTTGAAGAATGAATGCTGACCTGCATATATACCGGTATTTCTTTTTTTTTATGTAATTTAATTTGTTGGGTTGATGTCTAATTGACATATTCCCAACATCTCCACAGTTTTTTAATATTCAATTATTCAACAAAAACTATAAACCATTAATACTATTTATTTCTAAAATTTCTTGGTCTCTTTCCACTTAAAAGACTAACAGAGTGAGAATCTGAATCATCACTGATCTGAAATTTTCTCTTTTTGTCACATTCACTGTTTCCAGCAACACTTAACTCTGAAAACAGATCACATGACCCATCACGTCCTTCATCTGCTGACGAGAACAGATCTTGTGAAGCCGGAAATTGAGTGTCACTAGATGTCGATGTATTTTCTAGTGTTATGCATGCACTCAAATTTAGTACATGTACTGGTATTGAATCTTTATTAAATAATGTCAGTTCATCCATTATAGTATTGCTTGGATTTATCACTGCATATTCATTTGTTACGAAACGGAATAGTATGGCATCTTTTGCGCTTGTGAAAATCCTAAGATTAGGCGTAACATGGTAAAAATTAGGAATTGATATGATAATTTCATCTCTATGATGGTTTAGCCTAATACTTTTGTTGTTGTTTGTTGGAAGATGCTGCTCATTTTTATCAGAACTAATTTGTGATTGCCACATTTCTTTATTTTCTGAAAATTAATATTTGTATTCTATTTATTTAATATATTTCACATGAAAATAAGAAGATACATGTGGTATGATTGCCAATAAGAAAAGTATACATTATATTATATCATAGGGCAAAATTATACTTTGTTACAATTATTTTTCCTAAGTAAACTAAATGTATATTCTATTTCGGGTATTATATTCCAGCGAGGATATTAAAGCTCATTAAGGCTACTCGGACTCACCTGTTCTAACCAGAAAACCAACAGCTTGATTTATATTCTGTAGAAATATGATAGACAACAACCTACAACAAAAACCACTCATAAATGTTTTTCTCTGATTATAATTGAGTAATATTCATATGTTTATAGTAGTTAAGTTACTAATAAATCACTATTTATATATCCATTCTTCCCAAAGAATGAAGGACTTGTACATAAATAATAATCTGATGAATTTGAAATATAGAATGTCCAATTGTATGTGATGTTTATAAAGTAAATGGTCAACATTTATCATGACTACTGATTATACTTTTAAAAGTGAATGTTTATTTTTTAATCTGAAGAGGGTGAGAGGAAATTAATGGTGTTCTTAAAAATGCAAGGGCCCGTTCAATATTTCAATACTTCAGGAGGGTTAAGGTTGGGGGTTGGGGCTTCTACAAAATTTAAAATATTCCAGCAATACTATAAATCTGTTTCTGATTATTGAAGTGTCTATCATTTGAATCAAATGTTAAATCCAGGATTTGTATAGTATTTTGTCACTATACAAATCCTTGGTCAAATCTATAATTATAGTAATTATTGTATCAGATTTTCATGTATTTGGAAAGGGTCTTCAAAACAGAAGAGAAATTAAATTCAGATGTTTCCTCCTCACCCCAAACCCCAAATGAATGAAATGACCAGTCCCTTAATGAAACAGATTATAGTTAGAAGGAGGCAACTCCATGGGAAATTTCATATATGTCTTACGTGCATCGTTGTGCATCAAGTGAAAATTTGGAAAAAAATGTAGTGATTATGTTCATACCAATATCACTATGTATTATAACAATAAGGCACAAATAATAGTATGTGTGGTTGTATTTCTCATTGATTGACGATGCCTCAAGATGACGTTATTTTGGTGTTGGAAATTGTCTTGTTTTTCCTTTAAATTGCAAATATTCCCCAGCAAGCTTTCAGTAACATATAACTGTATGTATAAGTTTGGTTTCCAAATGTGTGAAACTGCGTGATATTGTTGTTAACCCAAATAAATACCCTATTTCTAAACCTGTGTCTTCGAGTGCATGATTTTCGTAAATATAAGATTGTGATTGCATCGATATTTCAACTTCCGGTCAAATAAGAGTTATCGACCTTTGAAACCCTAGCGGCATGTAGAAAGGCTAAAATTTGTAAGAGTGATTGGTTCAATCTTTCTGAATTTTTGATATATTTTTGGACTAGTACTATACATTACACACACAAAAGATTTGACAAAAATGCTTGGTGCATTTTTTTTAATGAAACAAAACGTTATAAAGAGCTAATAGAGGAATTTAATTGTGGTCTGTGGCCATGTGCTTCCTAATTATATCAAGTATTGAAATTTTTCAAACAATAATATACATAATGACAATAAACCACTTATAACTTTATTGATATTGAAATTTAGACAATTAAATTTTAATACCAAAGCTTACCTATTGTTTGTTAAAAAGAAAATGGAAGTATTGATTAACACCTGTAAAACCATTTATGGATGTGTCAATTATTTCCCCACAGACAATTAATTGATTTTTCATTATTTGTTCATTTTTTTTGTTAATTGGGCAGTTGGCTTAAATTTTAGAAAAAACAATGTTATATCTTATACATAGAGAAAGGACACGTGTCTATGCTATCAAATTTTACACATGTTACACTGCTCCTTGTCTAAATTCTTTATAAGACGAATAAATTAAGGATATAAAAAAAATCACCAAAATTAGCTTTTTCGTGAGGATAAAAAGTTTATAAGAAATTCTTTAATATTATATATATCATGTATATTATATAAATGTAACACTCATAAATGTGTCCATCCCCCAAATGATTCCATATAACCTCACTGAACTCCAAAACATGTTTGAAAGAGCACTAAATCCCTAATCGTGTCTATATTATAAAAAATGCCCAAACGTGTCCCCTGTTATTTTGTAATTGCTCTTTCATTGATGTAAACTTCTTTTTCTATTTCATAGCAAATTGAAATATAGTCCTTTAGGTCTTTATCAAACTAATAACAGTATAACCCATGCCAAAGTGGAGCCTCCGTTCGCCTGTGCTGGATGTAAAAAAAAAAAAACAGTAATATCATGTTATAATGTGGGTATTAAATCAGATACCTCCTGTACATGCTGTAGGGAGATTGCCCACTCTCTGCACATTAAAATCCTTGTATCAACTCTTTCATGGTGCCATCGGTGGTATGCTGCAAGGCAATATTTCTGCCCCTATACATATTACCTTATTATCTAGTGGCAGTTAGAATTTCCCCAACTTTAATTTCAAACGGCTTCTATAAAATATAAGGGGGAATGAAGGAGTGTCATACTTAAGTCAAGAAAATATAAAATTATAATATAAAACCTGAATACCAGTTTATAATTACATTAGCTTTTAAAAAATCAGAACTGCTAAAAGATTGGAAAACACCTCTGCAGGAAGCCAGTCTTGCAATATATATCCTCATACATGATAAATATAGTAAGGCATCACCGCAGTTTATTAGTACTTTTAATAATTTACTCAGTAAACGATTATTTAACTCAGAGACATAAATACACATATGTGTATATATGTCTCTGTTTAACTGTACTAAACTAATTTTTATGTTCCCTCTAAATAAGCATGAAATACTTGCCACTAGTGTAGACATTAAGTAAGCAACAGTCAAGAGTTATTTATATATTCCTAATCAATCTTGCAATTATGCTAAATATAAACAACTGGCGTTAAACTAATGCTGATAAATCTCAATTTCCATCTTTCAACTCAATGTTCTTTTTTTGGGATACGATTTTTACCATTGACTCCCTTCCAAGGCTCTCACATCAACCGTTTTGTGCTTTACATTAAGGAACAACTCGATCAGATTCTTAAGATTGTCCTGTTATAAAAAGTAAAAACTAACAAACAGATTGAATTTAACACCCAGTCTACCATAAAACCGTGCAAAACAGTCCACAAGGGGGGTCATCAGATTTAATTGAAACTTTGTGTGCTTAAACAACATTATGAAAGAAGTCCATAAAACAAATATTTCAGCTGGTTCCCATGCCTTTCAGTTAGAAGATGCTGTAATGTACCGGGAACCAGTTTCCCCATGTTGGAGGCAGTATTTTTCTATGAAAATGACCAATTTCAACACCCTGAAACTTATGAATGCAGAAAACAATGAGATAAAGAATGATGATTTATTGAATAATCAAGTGTTGAAGCTTTAGTAACTCATCAGTACTTGAATTTACAAGAAACAGTTTGTGGATTATTCCAAGGGAGATAATCCAGTAAAAAAGTCTTTTCAGAAAATCATAAAAAGTACATATTTTTAAAATTATCTAGGCTTTGGTCCATTAAAAATATAAAGATAACTCCCTATGTTTTATTAATTGGAATACTTAATTATGCATTTTAGCTAGTAAATTTGCTGGGGTCTTATTGTAGTACATTCTAGAATTCTACTCGAAAAAATGCCTAAATTTACATTTTCTCTCAATAAATCAATGAATTTAAAAAAAGGTATTCTGTAGATAATTTTGGAAATGTAAGTGTTTCTTTTTCAAAAGCACTTTAAAATTTAACAAAATAAGTCAAAGTGAGGATTACCATAGTTCAGTTACAATTTATGATGCCATAAATATTGAATTTCTATGGTACAAAGGGAGATAATCCAGTAAAAATACAGTTTTAAAAATCTTAAAATCACATTTTTTCAAACTTACCAGCTCTCTGTCCATTAAAATATAAACATATCTCTATTTGGTTATTTTAAGTGACAGCGTTAATAACGCATTTTAGCATATACGATTGGTTGACTCTTGTTTTAGTACTTTCTAGAATTCTCCTTGAATAATGTCCAAATTTACAATTTCTCTTACAGAATCAATGAATTTTAAATATCAATCTGTAGATAATTTTGGAAATGTATATAAATAAATTTAACTTTTTAAAAGTATTATTATACTTAACAATGTAAGTTTAACTAACAATGAAGATAATTACAATAAATGAAGCTATAAATATTGATTTTCTATTGTACAAAGGGAGATAATTCAGTAAAAATGCATTTTTTGAAAACTTTAAAAGTATATATTTTTCTTCAAATTAAGCATTCTGTTCTTGATACATCATAAGTGTTTCGATATTTCTTTTCTTTTCATAAAGTAAAATATAAAACAAAGCATACCAAGGTGTAATAAGAGGATGTTTAGACCAAAAAACTGATTGTGATTTTTTTCTATTCTGTTGAAAAATGTCAAAATTTGCAATTTCTGAAAAAAATTAAAATATCAATCTGTATATACATGTAGTTTTAAAGTGCATTTTTTTAAAAAGAGCAATAATCTAACAAGGTGTAGATAGCTAACAAATTACAGTCACCATAACATTGATTTTTATATAACCAAGGAGATAATACATAGAAATCTTATTATAAAAAAGGCTTCTAAAATAATTTGTGCTGTCATATTTTTACTAGAGTTAACTCGTCATAATTAAACCCATCTCATGTATTTAACTGTTTCTTTCTACAAAATAATTGTAAATCTATTTTTCTTGCTTTTTAAAATTTCTATCTATAGATTGTAGTTTTAAAGATACTAGGCAAATTGCAAAAATTGTAAAAACTTCATTAATTAAATATTTATTTTCATTTTATGTATTTTACTGATAAATGGACATAGTTCTTTTACAGTTAACAAGTAGTTACAGTCTGGGGTTAAAATTTGTTACAAATCAATTACTTTGCAAACCTTTATAAAACTTTGGCAGAAGCTTTTTTATGATTAAGAGATAATGTCTGAAGCAAACTTTTGAAAATATATTTTTTCATTTCAGTATTTTTCTGAAAGTTTTTTACAGTTTACATTTACAGACAATCTGGGATTGAATTTTTTTGTCATGATAAATTTGTAAACCTTCATGGATTGTTATGAAACTTGTACAGACGCTAATCTTCAAGATCAAGAAATAGCATCTAAAAAAAAATGATTTTTTTCAATTTAGTATTTACTGATAAATGGACTCACTTTTTAGGTCAACATTATACTTTAACACTGACAGTAGCAATCAAGGGCGATACACAAGAATCCGAGGAACCCCTTACGAATTTTGTATTGTAAAGTATCTATCTATTGCAGAGTTTAAAATAATAGGCAAAATTATGTCATTTAAGGGCAAAACTCCAACAAAAGCTCGATTGACAGTTTTGACGTAAATAGATGGTATGGGAAATCTCAAATCTCAAAATTCCTGCCCTGTCAAATTTTCTCTATCTAAAGCAGTTTTCAAGATAATAGACAAAACTTGCATTTTACCCCATAAGTTCTATTTTTAGCCTTGACAGCCATGTTGGTTGGAAAAAAGGGGGTGGTCATTCGTCACAATTTCTAAAACTCTATACCCCAATGGTGATTGTGGCCAAGTCTGATTAAATTTAGCCCAATAGTTTCAGAGGAGATTTTTGTAAAATTTAACGGACGACCACAACGGACGACTCACGCCAATTTATGTTAAAAGCTCGCACTGGCCCTTTGTTCTTAAATTGTACTTTGAAATAATTTCAGAGACTGTATTTTTATAGTTGGGCAATCTGAAGAAAAAGCTGATGTTTACAAAAATAACTAGGGTAAACTTATCAATCATTTAAATAAACTTATTCAAAAAGGTTACCTATTCAACACTGTAATTAAATCTTTGAATATTGTTTTTATTGTTGTAAATATTGATTTTGTTATCAGTAAATTAAAACCATACTAAATATTACACATATGTACTTTCAGGGTAGTACAATCTGTCGATACTTATAGTTTGGCATTTCACAAGGTCATGTTTTTCTCCGACTGTCAATGATGTCTTTACACTAAATCCATTGGATGTTGGATGTGTACTGATTGATATTTTAGTCTTAGCTACATGATTTTTTTTTCATTATTTGTTATTGGCTTTGAACTAGCTGTCAGTAACTGCGAGTATCAACAGATCTGTACCTAGTGTCGTTTTGTTTTTTGGATGTATAAATACCCGTCCACGTCTACTTTGTGTTTTTGTTAGATGTATTTCTATTTGTATCCATCTGATGAGTTAAGCCTTTTTCAACTGATTTTTATAGTTTGATCTTATGTTGTACTGTTACACCACTGTCCCAGGTTAGGGGAGGGTTGAGCGCTTACAAACATGTTTAACGCAGCCAAATTCTTTATGTGCCTGTCCCAAGTCAGTAACCTGTAGTTCAGTGGTTGTCGTTGGTTCATGTCTGTCATATTTGTTTTTCGTAATCTGTTTTGTTATAAATTAGGCCGTAAGTTTTTTTCAATTTAATTGTTTCATATTTTACCACATCTCCTTATTTTTAATTAGACATGATTCTTAGACTGTCAAAATGTAGTCAAACTTAAGAATTCAACTGCCAGACTTGAATGTACAGTTCATGCTGGATCCAAGGACCAAACACTCAAGAAAATCATTTTACTACCAAATTGTGATGCAACAGATGCATGTCATGATACATTCATAAATATTTCTGTTATATAAACACAAATATTAGACAGAAGAAGAAGCAATAATTTCTCGTTATAACGTCCTCAACTGCTCTTGAGTTCAATGTATTCAATATTTGACAGTAGTACTTCAATGAAGTCTGAATCATGCCCTACATCTGCTTCATCAATTGTTTCCACTTTATTAGAATTGTCCACCAATTCATTTGTTTTCTTTAAAGTAAAGTTTCCAAATAAGCTTCTGATCTAATTTGATGATAACCATTCTTTTGGTGGAAACATTTTATATGGAGTTGTTTTTAGGGCGATCGCAAATGCCTTCATAACGAGGTCTTTTTCAAGTTTTGATTACAACTTTCTTGGGCCTTTTCAAAACCCAGCCTTTTTTATATCAAATCTTCATGGTATTCTTAGTTTATTTGGGAAATCTAACAAGCTGACGTTTACATGTACAATGTATGTCGAAACTTTCTGATCGAAACTTTCAAAGTATATTTCTGTAAATTTAAAAATTATTGCAATAAGTTAACACAACAGATTTTCAATGTTACCCGTCTATTAAATTTTTGTACAAGGCTCATTTTCAAACTTGACCGGTTGTCTGTAGAAAGCTACTGAATAAATTTAATCCAAATTAGATAACGATTAATTATGCTAGAAAGTTTACAATCCGGACCGATGCTCAGACGGACAGATGAACGAACAGCATTTATATATTCCCGGCCGCAATGTGATGCTGAGAGGGACAACAAGAACATATATGGGGTATATGTCAAGGAGACAATATTTCATCTCAGAAGTTAATTAACCAAAAATGTACACCCAGAGGTCGCCACACGATCTGCAACAAACAGGAAAACCCACACCATGTAGTTAGCCCTATATGGCTCTGACTGTGACATGACCTTAGTTACATTTCATTTTTTGTACAATATTCAATATAATTCAAATTTGCTTTAATTAATCTCACATTTTTGACGGTCACCATGAATATGCAATAATAATATTACACACATTACGTTCTGAATTCACAGTATTTCAAATGTTTTTGCATAAAGTCAGAATTCTACCAAATTGTCTGAATTTAATTACAACTAGGTAGAACCGTTTTAGTGAATTAAAACTAATGTCTCCCCTGTAGAAGTCATTCTGGTAAAAAAAAGATTGTCATTGCAAGTAAGAATATATAACCTGGTTAATGCGTGGAAATATGTACCGTTTTCCATATATTTACCAATTTATGAAACGAGGGGGTAGGGCATGAGGGACAAAATATATGTTACACTTAATTGGTCTAGTCATGATATATTTATTAGAGTACATGGTTTAGGGGTGGGTATCTGAACAGATATATAAGGGGCACGAACCACAGCAAAAACATATATGGTGTACTCAAAGGTGTTGTCTTGCTGATTTAGAATATATATATGATTTAGAGGAAGGGATATGAACATATTTCAAGCTATTTTACCATCAATGGTATGTAGGGGGCAGGGCACGTCCCTCATGATGAACTAGAAAGGCACTTAAGATTAAATATGGGTTAAGGATGGAGTTCTGAACCCTTTTTTAGATAAATCTAAATAACATCATTATTTTATGAGGGACGGGGCATGAAACCCAGGGACAAACCCTTAGCTGCACTGAAAAGGTTTTGCATGTTCTGTGGCCTATAAATTGCTTACTACCACTTCATTTTAACTGACGTGGATAGTTGTCTCATAAGCAATCAGTCCACATCTCTTCATTTTCATATTGACATGGTAAGAAAGAATATGTTTGGTTTTAGAGTGACATATGAAATTAAAATATTTGACCTTGACTTTTTATTTGACCTTGAAGGTCAAAGATCAAGGTCATCATCCATCATATGCGACACTTGATATTGAGGTGCTGCACTTGTGTGTCAAGTATTAAAAGACTTTGTCAAGGGAGAGGAAAAGGTGTGCTCCAGATAAGAAAATGTAAAAAGATCAAGTATTTTGACCTTGAGGTCATAGGTCAAGGTCATTTAACGGTTTTAATTTTTATGAGATACACTGTCTTATTGTAATACACCTTCATGCCAAATATCATAAGCCAGTGTCAAAAGATAAATAAGTTTTTATGATTAAATACACGGATTATTGTGAAAAATATGTGAAAATTACTCATTTTTATTCCGTTGCCATGGTAACGGTGTAGAAGACCCCAGCTCAAAAATCATAAAACTTGTAGCGGACAATAACTTTAGTTTAAGTGAATGGATCTCTATGAAATTTTACCAGAAGGTTCAATATCACAAAAGGAAGGTTTGGATCGATTTTGGTAATTTTGGGGTTATGGTACCAACAGTTTAGGAATTGGGCGCCAAAAAAGGGGCCAAAAACAAGCATTTTTGTAGTTTCCGGACAATAACTTGTGTGTAATTGTATGGATCTCTCTAAAATTTTACTACAAGGTTCCATACCACAAAGGGAAGGCTGGGATTGAGTGTAGGGGTAATTGCCCCAAACGTTCAGGAAAAAAGGGCAAAAAACAAGAGTTTTTCTAGTTTCCGGACAATAACTTGTGTTTAAGTGTATGGATCTCTCTAAAATTGTACTACAAGGTTCCATACCACAAAGGAAAGGCTGGGATTGAGTTTATGGGTAATTATGCCGGGGGTCGAAAAGTTGGGGGGATTTTTTTTCCAATTTTTTGGGGGGTTCATATTTTTTTTCTTCAAAATTTTTGAATTTTCACATTTTTTGAAAAGTTTCAAGAGGAAATCTTTAATAGCACAGTATTGCACATCTGCAATTGCACAGTATTGTACAATTGCACTGTATTTTGCAATTGCACAGTATTGCACAACAGCACAGTATTGCACAATAGCACAGTATTGCGCAATAACACAGTACTGTGCAACAGCACAGTATTGTACAATAGCACACTCAGTATTGGGCTATAGCAAGAAGAGCAAGAAATCTTCAATTGCACAGTATTGCACAACAGCACAGTATTGTGCAATAGCAAGGAATCTTCAATTGAAAATAAATACAAACCTTTTAACCAATTTCAATGGGATTAATTTAAAGTCTTTAATTTTTGGGGTTCTAACCTTTGTATTACTATTTTGAATATTGGGTCCCATTTTTATATTGGTCTACATTGAGGTCAAAAGGGTCCAAAATTAAACTTTGTTTGATTTCACCAGAAACTGAATTATTGCGGCTGTATGATATGCTGATTCTTATTGTGCATTTAGATTTTTTATTTTGGACCCTGTTTTCAAATTAGTCCATGATTAAGGTTTGAAGGGTCCAAAATTAAACTTTGTTTGATATCGACTAAAATTAAATTTTTGGTGTTTTTTATATGCTGAAGCTAACCATGTTGTTAGATTTTAGGATATCAGACCATTCTAATTAAATTAAATGTCCCATTGGCATTTCAAATTTTTAAGATCTTTGACCACATTTATTTTGTGTTAGATACCTATATTATATCAAAAATTTGATCACAATCCAAATTCAGACAGTTTCAAGCTTGAATATTGTGTCCAAACTTGCCCCAACCTCTGCGGTCGTATCAGGCTGCGTTCAGCGAAGCATTTTATATATGTTATATATATAGCATTAAAGTCGAATTATCCAAACATGCAGATACAAAAATATAAAGTGTGTTACACCAAAAACAACATAGACAGTTTATAGATGATTTACAGAGAGGTGCCAATAGATTTTAGTCTTAAATTTGTTTGCTTTTAATTACAGAGTTGAACAAGAACACAATTACTGGAGTTTAACCTTATTGAAAGGATGAATGTCTTGGAGGATTAATTGATGAATGGTACTGTACAGAGACACATTAAACACTGGCTGGAGATAAACGTCATACATCTGATGATTTTGCCAGATAATTTAGTTGAGGTGGTACCTTTAAGAGACATGCGAGAAAACATACTGATGAAAAATGTTGTAAATGATGTTTGAGCTATATAATTTAGTCAAGATAGTGAATTGAAGGGACACATGAGAAAACGTACGGGTGAAATGGCATAAATTTAAATTTTGTGATATTAATGTTCTAGTGGCAGTTATCTGAAGAGACATACGACTGGTGTAATATATATGGTTGAAGGTTTAGTTAAGCCAGTAATGAACAAAAAGGCATGACAACACAAACAGGCGATAAACCTCACGTCTGTGATGTATGTGGTAAAGGGTTTAGTCAGCGTCGTTATTTACAGAGTCACATGAGAACACATACAGGTGAAAAACCTCATGACTGTGGTGTATGTGGTAAAGGCTTTAGTCAGCCTGGTAGTTTAAAGACTCACATGAAAATACATACGTGCGATAAACCTCATTGCTGTGATGTATATGGTAAAGGTTTTATAGAGCCTGGTAATTTAGAGAATCACATGAGAACACATACAGGTGAAAAACCTCATGAATGTGATGTATGTGGTAAAGGCTTTAGTCAGCCTGGTAGTTTAAAGACTCACATGAAAACACATATGGACGATAAACCTCATGGCTGTGGTGTATGTGGTAGAGGCTTTAGTCAGTATTGGTATTTACAGTGTCACATGAGAACACATACAGGTGATAAATCTCATGACTGTGGCGTATGTGGTAAATGCTTTAGTCAGCCGAGTAGTTTAAAGACTCACATGAAAACACATACGGGTGATAAACCTCATGGCTGTGGTGTATGTAGTAAAGGCTTTAGTCAGCCATGTAATTTAAAGAGACACATGAGAACACATTCAGGTGATAAACTCATGAATGTGATGTATGTGGTAACGGCTTTAGTCGGCTTGGTAATTTACAGAGACACATGAGAATACATACAGGTGATAAACCTTATGACTGTGATGAATGTGATAAAGGGTTCAGTCATCCTGGTAATTTACAGAGACATATGAGAATACATTCAGGTGATAAACCTCACAAATGTGATATATGTGGTAAAGGGTTTAGTCAGCTTTGTGATTTACAAAGTCACATGAGAAAACATACTGGAGATAAACCTCACGACTGTGGTGTGTGTTAAAGGCTTTAGTCAGCCATGTAATTTACAGAGACACATGAGAACACATTCAGCTGATAAACCTCATGAATGTGATATATGGTAAAGGTTTTAGTCATCTTGGTACAATGTAATTTACAGGTTGACATGAGAACACACAGGTGAAAAACATCATAAAAGTGAAGTTTGTGCTGCAGAATTTTTTCAAGGTAGTATCCTAAAGAGACACAGTGACACCAGAAAACATACAGGCAACATACCCTTGTCTGTGATGTATGTGATAAAGGGTTTAGTCTGCTTAGTAATTAATAGATACTCATTAGAACACATATAGATGATAAACCTCATGACCGTGATGTATGTGGCAAAGAAGTTAATCATCTTAGTAGTTTACAGATTCACATGAGAGCACATACATCCCATTAACATGATAAATCTCATGACTGATGTTGGTGGTAATGGTTTAAGTCATCTTAAAAATTTACAGAGATACATGAGAACACATACAGGCGATAAACCTCTTGTATGAAGTAAAAGGTTAAATCGGCTCTGTAATTTACAGAAACTAATTGAATGACATATAGCCTGTAAAACCCCAGGAATGTTATGCATGTGTTGAGAAATTTATTGAAAAATGGTGACTTAAAGAGACACATTAGAATACAAACTATGATAAAACTTGTAAAGAGGGATTTTTGTTTTAAAGAATGTATTGGAAACAAAAATGTGTGTATCATGTTTATAAAAGAACATTATAAAAAAATTATATATATACCTGGCTGTATATCTGTATACTAGTGATAAACCTTGTAATTGTTATGTATGTGGTGGGATGTTTAGTGTGAGTGGTAATTAAATAGACACATGAAAACACAATGGAGGAAACCGTATCAATGTGATGTTTAAGGTAAAGGGTTTAGTGAGAGTGGTAATTTAGATAGACACATGAGAACACATACTGGAGGAAACCTTATTAATGTGATGTATGTGGTAGAGGGTTTTGTTAGAGTGGTAATTTAGATAGACAAATGAGAACACATACTGGTGGAAACCTTATAAATGTAATGTATGAGGTAGAGGGTTTAGTGTGAGTGGTAATTTAGATAGACACATGAGAACACATACTGGTGGAAACCTTATAAATGTAATGTATGAGGTAGAGGGTTTAGTGTGAGTGGTAATTTAGATAGACACATGAGAACACATACTGGAGGAAACCTAATAATTGTGATGTATTAGGTAGAGGGTTAAGTGAGAGTGGTAATTTAGATAGACAGATGAGAACACATACTGGAGGAAATTTTATACATTTTGTAAATGCAATGTATGAGGTAGAGGGTTAAGTGAGAGTGGTAATTTAGATAGACACATGAGAACACATACTGGAGAAAACCTTATAAATGTGATGTATGTGGTAGAGGGTTTAGTGTGAGCGGTAATTTAAATAGACTCATGAGAACAGAGTCATATGGGTGGAAAACCTTATAAATGTGATGTATTAGGTAGATGGTTGAGTGAGAGTTGTAATTTAAATAGACACATGAGAACACATACTGTTGGAAAACCTTAAAATGTAATGTATGAGGTAGAGGGTTTAGTGAGAGTGGTATTTTAGATAGACACACGAGAAAACATACTGGTGGAAACCTTATAAATGTGATGTATGAGGTAGAGGGTTTAGTTAGAGTGGTAATTTAGATAGACACATGAGAATACATACAGGAGGAAACCTTATAAATGTTATGTATGAGGTCGAGGGTTTAGTTAGAGTGGTAATTTAGATAGACACATGAGAATACATACAGGAGGAAACCTTATAAATGTTATGTATGAGGTCGAGGGTTTAGTTAGAGTGGTAATTTAGATAGACACATGAGAATACATACAGGAGGAAACCTTATAAATGTGATGTATGTGATATAGGGTTTAGTGAGATTGGTAATTAAGATAGACACATGAGAACACTCACTGGAGGAAAACCTTATAAATGTGATGTATGTAGTATAGGGTTTAGTGAGTGGTAATTTAGATAGACACATGAGAACACATCCTGGAGGAAAACCTTATAAATGTGATGTATGTGGTATAGGGTTAAGTGAGAGTGATAATTTAGATAGACACATAAGACACATACTGGTGGAAACCTTATAAATGTTATGTATGAGGTCGAGGGTTTAATTAGAGTGGTAATTTAGATAGACACATGAGAATACATACAGGAGGAAACCTTATAAATGTTATGTATGAGGTCGAGGGTTTAGTTAGAGTGGTAATTTAGATAGACACATGAGAATACATACAGGAGGAAACCTTATAAATGTGATGTATGTGATATAGGGTTTAGTGAGATTGGTAATTAAGATAGACACATGAGAACACTCACTGGAGGAAAACCTTATAAATGTGATGTATGTAGTATAGGGTTTAGTGAGTGGTAATTTAGATAGACACATGAGAACACATCCTGGAGGAAAACCTTATAAATGTGATGTATGTGGTATAGGGTTAAGTGAGAGTGATAATTTAGATAGACACATAAGACACATACTGGTGGAAACCTTATAAATGTGATGTATGTGGTATAGGGTTAAGTGAGAGTGATAATTTAGATAGACACATAAGACACATACTGGTGGAAACCTTATAAATGTGATGTATGTGGTATAGGGTTTAGTGAGAATGGTATTTTAGATAGACACATGATAACACATACAGAAAAAAACCTTGTGAATGTGATGTATGAGGTAGAGGGTTTAGTGTGAATTGTAATTTAAATAGACACATGAGAACACATACTGTTGGAAAACCTTATAAATGTGATGTATGAGGTAGAGGGTTTAGTGAGAGTGGTATTTTGATAGGCACATGAGAACACATACTGGTGGAAACCTTATAAATGTGATGTATGAGGTAGAGGATTTTAGTGAGAGTGGTATTTTAGATAGACACATGAGAACACATACAGGAGGAAACCTTATAAATTTGATGTATGAGGTCGAGGGTTTAGTTAGAGTGGTAATTTAGATAGACACATGAGAACACATCCTGGTAGAAAACCTAGTAAACGTGATGTATGTGATATTGGGTTTAGTGAGATTGGTAATTTAGATAGACACATGAAAACACTCACTGGAGGAAAACCTTATAAATGTGATGTATGTGGTAGAGGGTTAAGTGTGAGTGGTAATTTAAATAGACACATGAGAACAGAGTCATATGGGTGGAAAACCTTATAAATGTGATGTATGAGGTAGATGGTTGAGTGAGAGTTGTAATTTAAATAGACACATGAGAACACATGCTGTTGGAAAACCTTAAATGTGATGTATGAGGTCGAGGGTTTAGTTAGAGTGGTAATTTAGATAGACACATGAGAACACATCCTGGTAGAAAACCTAGTAAAAGTGATGTATGTGATATTGGGTTTAATGAGATTGGTAATTTAGATAGACACATGAAAACACTCACTGGAGGAAAACCTTATAAATGTGATGTATGTGGTAGAGGGTTAAGTGTGAGTGGTAATTTAAATAGACACATGAGAACAGAGTCATATGGGTGGAAAACCTTATAAATGTGATGTATGAGGTAGATGATTGAGTGAGAGTTGTAATTTAAATAGACACATGAGAACACATGCTGTTGGAAAACCTTAAAATGTGATGTATGAGGTAGAGGGTTTAGTGAGAGTGGTATTTTAGATAGACACACGAGAAAACATACTGGTGGAAACCTTATAAATGTGATGTATGAGGTAGAGGGTTTAGTTAGAGCGGTAATTTAGATAGACACATGAGAATACATACTGGAGGAAACCTTATAAATGTTATGTATGAGGTCGAGGGTTTAGTTAGAGTGGTAATTTAGATAGACACATGAGAATACATACAGGAGGAAACCTTATAAATGTTATGTATGAGGTCGAGGGTTTAGTTAGAGTAGTAATTTAGATAGACACATGAGAACACATCCTGGAGGAAAACCTTATAAATGTGATGTATGTGATATAGGGTTTAGTGAGATTGGTAATTAAGATAGACACATGAGAACACTCACTGGAGGAAAACCTTATAAATGTGATGTATGTGGTATAGGGTTTACTGAGTGGTAATTTAGATAGACACATGAGAACACATGCTGGAGGAAAACCTTATAAATATGATGTATGTGGTATAGGGTGAAGTGAGAGTGATAATTTAGGTAGACACATAAGACACATACTGGTCGAAACCTTATAAATGTGATGTATGTGGTATACGGTTAAGTGAGAGTGATAATTTAGATAGACACATAAGACACATACTGGTGGAAACCTTATAAATGTGATGTATGTGGTATAGGGTTTAGTGAGAATGGTATTTTAGATAGACACATGATAACACATACAGAAAAAAACCTTGTGAATGTGATGTATGAGGTAGAGGGTTTAGTGTGAATTGTAATTTAAATAGACACATGAGAACACATACTGTTGGAAAACCTTATAAATGTGATGTATGAGGTAGAGGGTTTAGTGAGAGTGGTATTTTTGATAGGCACATGAGAACACATACTGGTGGAAACCTTATAAATGTGATGTATGAGGTAGAGGATTTTAGTGAGAGTGGTATTTTAGATAGACACATGAGAACACATACAGGAGGAAACCTTATAAATTTGATGTATGAGGTCGAGGGTTTAGTTAGAGTGGTAATTTAGATAGACACATGAGAACACATCCTGGTAGAAAACCTAGTAAAGTGATGTATGTGATATTGGGTTTAGTGAGATTGGTAATTTAGATAGACACATGAAAACACTCACTGGAGGAAAACCTTATAAATGTGATGTATGTGGTAGAGGGTTAAGTGTGAGTGGTAATTTAAATAGACACATGAGAACAGAGTCATATGGGTGGAAAACCTTATAAATGTGATGTATGAGGTAGATGGTTGAGTGAGAGTTGTAATTTAAATAGACACATGAGAACACATGCTGTTGGAAAACCTTAAAATGTGATGTATGAGGTCGAGGGTTTAGTTAGAGTGGTAATTTAGATAGACACATGAGAACACATCCTGGTAGAAAACCTAGTAAAAGTGATGTATGTGATATTGGGTTTAGTGAGATTGGTAATTTAGATAGACACATGAAAACACTCACTGGAGGAAAACCTTATAAATGTGATGTATGTGGTAGAGGGTTAAGTGTGAGTGGTAATTTAAATAGACACATGAGAACAGAGTCATATGGGTGGAAAACCTTATAAATGTGATGTATGAGGTAGATGGTTGAGTGAGAGTTGTAATTTAAATAGACACATGAGAACACATGCTGTTGGAAAACCTTAAGATGTGATGTATGAGGTAGAGGGTTTAGTTAGAGCGGTAATTTAGATAGACACATGAGAATACATACTGGAGGAAACCTTATAAATGTTATGTATGAGGTCGAGGGTTTAGTTAGAGTGGTAATTTAGATAGACACATGAGAATACATACTGGAGGAAACCTTATAAATGTTATGTATGAGGTCGAGGGTTTAGTTAGAGTAGTAATTTAGATAGACACATGAGAACACATCCTGGAGGAAAACCTTATAAATGTGATGTATGTGATATAGGGTTTAGTGAGATTGGTAATTAAGATAGACACATGAGAACACTCACTGGAGGAAAACCTTATAAATGTGATGTATGTGGTATAGGGTTTACTGAGTGGTAATTTCGATAGACACATGAGAACACATGCTGGAGGAAAACCTTATAAATATGATGTATGTGGTATAGGGTGAAGTGAGAGTGATAATTTAGGTAGACACATAAGACACATACTGGTGGAAACCTTATAAATGTGATGTATGTGGTATACGGTTAAGTGAGAGTGATAATTTAGATAGACACATAAGACACATACTGGTGGAAACCTTATAAATGTGATGTATGTGGTATAGGGTTTAGTGAGAATGGTATTTTAGATAGACACATGATAACACATACAGAAAAAAACCTTGTGAATGTGATGTATGAGGTAGAGGGTTTAGTGTGAATTGTAATTTAAATAGACACATGAGAACACATACTGTTGGAAAACCTTATAAATGTGATGTATGAGGTAGAGGGTTTAGTGAGAGTGGTATTTTTGATAGGCACATGAGAACACATACTGGTGGAAACCTTATAAATGTGATGTATGAGGTAGAGGATTTTAGTGAGAGTGGTATTTTAGATAGACACATGAGAACACATACAGGAGGAAACCTTATAAATTTGATGTATGAGGTCGAGGGTTTAGTTAGAGTGGTAATTTAGATAGACACATGAGAACACATCCTGGTAGAAAACCTAGTAAAAGTGATGTATGTGATATTGGGTTTAGTGAGATTGGTAATTTAGATAGACACATGAAAACACTCACTGGAGGAAAACCTTATAAATGTGATGTATGTGGTAGAGGGTTAAGTGTGAGTGGTAATTTAAATAGACACATGAGAACAGAGTCATATGGGTGGAAAACCTTATAAATGTGATGTATGAGGTAGATGGTTGAGTGAGAGTTGTAATTTAAATAGACACATGAGAACACATGCTGTTGGAAAACCTTAAAATGTGATGTATGAGGTCGAGGGTTTAGTTAGAGTGGTAATTTAGATAGACACATGAGAACACATCCTGGTAGAAAACCTAGTAAAAGTGATGTATGTGATATTGGGTTTAGTGAGATTGGTAATTTAGATAGACACATGAAAACACTCACTGGAGGAAAACCTTATAAATGTGATGTATGTGGTAGAGGGTTAAGTGTGAGTGGTAATTTAAATAGACACATGAGAACAGAGTCATATGGGTGGAAAACCTTATAAATGTGATGTATGAGGTAGATGGTTGAGTGAGAGTTGTAATTTAAATAGACACATGAGAACACATGCTGTTGGAAAACCTTAAAATGTGATGTATGAGGTAGAGGGTTTAGTGAGAGTGGTATTTTAGATAGACACACGAGAAAACATACTGGTGGAAACCTTATAAATGTGATGTATGAGGTAGAGGGTTTAGTTAGAGCGGTAATTTAGATAGACACATGAGAATACATACTGGAGGAAACCTTATAAATGTTATGTATGAGGTCGAGGGTTTAGTTAGAGTGGTAATTTAGATAGACACATGAGAATACATACAGGAGGAAACCTTATAAATGTTATGTATGAGGTCGAGGGTTTAGTTAGAGTAGTAATTTAGATAGACACATGAGAACACATCCTGGAGGAAAACCTTATAAATGTGATGTATGAGGTAGAGGGTTTAGTGAGAGTGGTATTTTGATAAGCACATGAGAACACATACTGGTGGAAACCTTATAAATGTGATGTATGAGGTAGAGGATTTTAGTGAGAGTGGTATTTTAGATAGACACATGAGAACACATACAGGAGGAAACCTTATAAATTTGATGTATGAGGTCGAGGGTTTAGTTAGAGTGGTAATTTAGATAGACACATGAGAACACATCCTGGTAGAAAACCTAGTAAAAGTGATGTATGTGATATTGGGTTTAGTGAGATTGGTAATTTAGATAGACACATGAAAACACTCACTGGAGGAAAACCTTATAAATGTGATGTATGTGGTAGAGGGTTAAGTGTGAGTGGTAATTTAAATAGACACATGAGAACAGAGTCATATGGGTGGAAAACCTTATAAATGTGATGTATGAGGTAGATGGTTGAGTGAGAGTTGTAATTTAAATAGACACATGAGAACACATGCTGTTGGAAAACCTTAAAATGTGATGTATGAGGTCGAGGGTTTAGTTAGAGTGGTAATTTAGATAGACACATGAGAACACATCCTGGTAGAAAACCTAGTAAAAGTGATGTATGTGATATTGGGTTTAGTGAGATTGGTAATTTAGATAGACACATGAAAACACTCACTGGAGGAAAACCTTATAAATGTGATGTATGTGGTAGAGGGTTAAGTGTGAGTGGTAATTTAAATAGACACATGAGAACAGAGTCATATGGGTGGAAAACCTTATAAATGTGATGTATGAGGTAGATGGTTGAGTGAGAGTTGTAATTTAAATAGACACATGAGAACACATGCTGTTGGAAAACCTTAAAATGTGATGTATGAGGTAGAGGGTTTAGTTAGAGCGGTAATTTAGATAGACACATGAGAATACATACTGGAGGAAACCTTATAAATGTTATGTATGAGGTCGAGGGTTTAGTTAGAGTGGTAATTTAGATAGACACATGAGAATACATACAGGAGGAAACCTTATAAATGTTATGTATGAGGTCGAGGGTTTAGTTAGAGTAGTAATTTAGATAGACACATGAGAACACATCCTGGAGGAAAACCTTATAAATGTGATGTATGTGATATAGGGTTTAGTGAGATTGGTAATTAAGATAGACACATGAGAACACTCACTGGAGGAAAACCTTATAAATGTGATGTATGTGGTATAGGGTTTACTGAGTGGTAATTTAGATAGACACATGAGAACACATGCTGGAGGAAAACCTTATAAATATGATGTATGTGGTATAGGGTGAAGTGAGAGTGATAATTTAGGTAGACACATAAGACACATACTGGTGGAAACCTTATAAATGTGATGTATGTGGTATACGGTTAAGTGAGAGTGATAATTTAGATAGACACATAAGACACATACTGGTGGAAACCTTATAAATGTGATGTATGTGGTATAGGGTTTAGTGAGAATGGTATTTTAGATAGACACATGATAACACATACAGAAAAACCTTGTGAATGTGATGTATGAGGTAGAGGGTTTAGTGTGAATTGTAATTTAAATAGACACATGAGAACACATACTGTTGGAAAACCTTATAAATGTGATGTATGAGGTAGAGGGTTTAGTGAGAGTGGTATTTTTGATAGGCACATGAGAACACATACTGGTGGAAACCTTATAAATGTGATGTATGAGGTAGAGGATTTTAGTGAGAGTGGTATTTTAGATAGACACATGAGAACACATACAGGAGGAAACCTTATAAATTTGATGTATGAGGTCGAGGGTTTAGTTAGAGTGGTAATTTAGATAGACACATGAGAACACATCCTGGTAGAAAACCTAGTAAAAGTGATGTATGTGATATTGGGTTTAGTGAGATTGGTAATTTAGATAGACACATGAAAACACTCACTGGAGGAAAACCTTATAAATGTGATGTATGTGGTAGAGGTTAAGTGTGAGTGGTAATTTAAATAGACACATGAGAACAGAGTCATATGGGTGGAAAACCTTATAAATGTGATGTATGAGGTAGATGGTTGAGTGAGAGTTGTAATTTAAATAGACACATGAGAACACATGCTGTTGGAAAACCTTAAAATGTGATGTATGAGGTCGAGGGTTTAGTTAGAGTGGTAATTTAGATAGACACATGAGAACACATCCTGGTAGAAAACCTAGTAAAAGTGATGTATGTGATATTGGGTTTAGTGAGATTGGTAATTTAGATAGACACATGAAAACACTCACTGGAGGAAAACCTTATAAATGTGATGTATGTGGTAGAGGGTTAAGTGTGAGTGGTAATTTAAATAGACACATGAGAACAGAGTCATATGGGTGGAAAACCTTATAAATGTGATGTATGAGGTAGATGGTTGAGTGAGAGTTGTAATTTAAATAGACACATGAGAACACATGCTGTTGGAAAACCTTAAAATGTGATGTATGAGGTAGAGGGTTTAGTGAGAGTGGTATTTTAGATAGACACACGAGAAAACATACTGGTGGAAACCTTATAAATGTGATGTATGAGGTAGAGGGTTTAGTTAGAGCGGTAATTTAGATAGACACATGAGAATACATACTGGAGGAAACCTTATAAATGTTATGTATGAGGTCGAGGGTTTAGTTAGAGTGGTAATTTAGATAGACACATGAGAATACATACAGGAGGAAACCTTATAAATGTTATGTATGAGGTCGAGGGTTTAGTTAGAGTAGTAATTTAGATAAACACATGAGAACACATCCTGGAGGAAAACCTTATAAATGTGATGTATGTGATATAGGGTTTAGTGAGATTGGTAATTAAGATAGACACATGAGAACACTCACTGGAGGAAAACCTTATAAATGTGATGTATGTGGTATAGGGTTTACTGAGTGGTAATTTAGATAGACACATGAGAACACATGCTGGAGGAAAACCTTATAAATATGATGTATGTGGTATAGGGTGAAGTGAGAGTGATAATTTAGGTAGACACATAAGACACATACTGGTGGAAACCTTATAAATGTGATGTATGTGGTATACGGTTAAGTGAGAGTGATAATTTAGATAGACACATAAGACACATACTGGTGGAAACCTTATAACTGTGATGTATGTTGTATAGGGTTTAGTGAGAATGGTATTTTAGATAGACACATGATAACACATACAGAAAAAAACCTTGTGAATGTGATGTATGAGGTAGAGGGTTTAGTGTGAATTGTAATTTAAACAGACACATGAGAACACATACTGTTGGAAAACCTTATAAATGTGATGTATGAGGTAGAGGGTTTAGTGAGAGTGGTATTTTTGATAGGCACATGAGAACACATACTGGTGGAAACCTTATAAATGTGATGTATGAGGTAGAGGGTTTTAGTGAGAGTGGTATTTTAGATAGACACATGAGAACACATACAGGAGGAAACCTTATAAATTTGATGTATGAGGTCGAGGGTTTAGTTAGAGTGGTAATTTAGATAGACACATGAGAACACATCCTGGTAGAAAACCTAATAAATGTGATGTATGTGATATTGGGTTTAGTGAGATTGGTAATTTAGATAGACACATGAAAACACTCACTGGAGGAAAACCTTATAAATGTGATGTATGTGGTATAGGGTTTAGTGAGTGGTAATTTAGATAGACACATGAGAACACATCCTGGAGGAAAACCTTATAAATGTGATGTATGTGGTATAGGGATTAGTGTGAGTGATAATTTAGATAGACACATGAGAACACATACTGGAGGAAACCTTATAAATGTGATGTATTTGGTATAGGGTTGAGTGAGTGGTAATTTAGATAGACACATGAGAACACATCCTGGAGGAAAACCTTATAAATGTGATGTATGTGGTATAGGGATTAGTGTGAGTGATAATTTAGATAGACACATGAGAACACATACTGGAGGAAACCTTATAAATGTGATGTATTTGGTATAGGGTTTAGTGAGAGTGATCATTTAGATAGACACATAAGACACATACTGGTGGAAACCTTATAAATGTGATGTTTGTTGTATATGTGGTATAGGGTTTAGTAAGAATGGTATTTTAGATAGACACATGAGAACACATACAGGAGGAAACCTTATAAATGTAATGTATGAGGTAGAGGGTTTAGTGTGAGTGGTAATTTAGATAGACACATGAGAACACATACTGTTGGAAAACCTTATAAATGTGATGTATGAGGTAGAGGGTTTAGTGAGAGTGGTATTTTTGATAGACACATGAGAACACATACTGGTGGAAACCTTATAAATGTGATGTATGAGGTAGAGGGTGTAGTGAGAGTGGTATTTTAGATAGACACATGAGAACACATACAGGAGGAAACCTTATAAATGTAATGTATGAGGTCGAGGTTTTAGTTAGAGTGGTAATTTAGATAGACACATGATAACACATACAGAAAAAACCTTGTGAATGTGATGTATGAGGTAGAGAGTTTAGTGTGAATTGCAATTTAAATAGACACATGAGAACACATACTGTTGGAAAACCTTATAAATGTGATGTATGAGGTAGAGGGTTTAGTGAGAGTGATATTTTTGATAGGCACATGAGAACACATACTGGTGGAAACCTTATAAATGTGATGTATGAGGTAGAAGGTTTTAGTGAGAGTGGTATTTTAGATAGACACATGAGAACACATACAGGAGGAAACCTTATAAATTTGATGTATGAGGTCGAGGGTTTAGTTGGAGTGGTAATTTAGATAGACACATGAGAACACTTCCTGGTAGAAAACCTAATAAATGTGATGTATGTGATATTGGGTTTAGTGAGATTGGTAATTTAGATAGACACATGAAAACACTCACTGGAGGAAAACCTTATAAATGTGATGTATGTGGTATAGGGTTTAGTGAGTGGTAATTTAGATAGACACATGAGAACACATCCTGGAGGAAAACCTTATAAATGTGATGTATGTGGTATAGGGTTTAGTGAGTGATAATTTAGATAGACACATGAGAACACATACTGGTGGGAACCTTATAAATGTGATGTATTTGGTATAGGGTTTAGTGAGAGTGATAATTTAGATAGACACATGAGAACACATACTGTTGGAAAACCTTATAAATGTGATGTATGAGGTAGAGGGTTTTGTGAGAGTGGTATTTTTGATAGACACATGAGAACACATACAGGAGGAAACCTTATAAATGTAATGTATGAGGTCGAGGGTTTAGTTAGAGTGGTAATTTAGATAGACACATGAGAACACATCCTGGAGGAAAACCTTATAAATGTGATGTATGTCATATAGTGTTTAGTGAGATTGGTAATTTGGGTAGACACATGAGAATACTCACTGAAGGAAAACCTCATAAATGTGATGTATGTGGTATAGGGTTTAGTGAGTGGTAATTTAGATAGACACATGAGAACACATCCTGGAGGAAAACCTTATAAATGTGATGTATGTGGTATAGGGTTTAGTGAGTGATAATTTAGATAGACACATGAGAACACATACTGGAGGAACCTTATAAATGTGATGTATTTGGTATAGGGTTTAATGAGAGTGATAATTTAGATAGACACATGAGAACACATACTGGAGGAACCTTATAAATGTGATGTATTTGGTATAGGGTTTAGTGAGTGATAATTTAGATAGACACATGAGAACACATACTGGAGGAACCTTATAAATGCAATGTATTTGGTATAGGTTTTAGTGAGCGATAATTTAGATAGACACATGAGAACACATACTGGAGGAACCCTTATAAATGTAATGTATGTGGTATACGGTTTAGTGAGAGTGATAATTTAGATAGACACATGAGAACACATACTGGAGGAACCTTATAAATGCGATGTATTTGGTATAGGTTTTAGTGAGTGATAATTTAGATAGACACATGAGAACACATACTGTTGGAAAACCTTATAAATGTGATGTATGAGGTAGAGGGTTTAGTGAGAGTGGTATTTTGATAGACACATGAGAACAAATACTGGTCGAAACCTTATAAATGTGATGTATGAGGTAGAGGGTAGTGAGAGTGGTATTTTAGATGGACACATGAGAACACATACAGGAGGAAACCTTATAAATGTAATGTATGAGATCGAGGGTTTAGTTAGAGTGGTAATTTAGATAGACACATGAGAACACATATTGGAGGAAACCTTATAAATGTGATGTATGTGATATAGGGTTTAGTGAGATTGGTAATTTGGATAGACACATGAGAACACATACTGGAGGAAAACCTTATAAATGCGATGTATTTGGTATAGGTTTTAGTGAGTGATAATTTAGATAGACACATGAGAACACATACTAGAGGAACCCTTATAAATGTGATGTATGTGGTATACGGTTTAGTGAGAGTGATAATTTAGATAGACACATGAGAACACATACTGGAGGAAACCTTATAAATGTGATGTATGAGGTATAGGGATTAGTGTGAGTGATAATTTAGATAGACACATGAGAACACATACTGGAGGAAACCTTATAAATGTGATGTATTTGGTATAGGGTTTAGTGAGAGTGATAATTTAGATAGACACGTAAGACACATACTGGTGGAAACCTTATAAATGTGATGTATGTGGTATATGTGGTAGAGGGTTTAGTTAGAGTGGTAATTTAGATAGACACATGAGAACATATACAGGAGGAAAACCTTACGAATGTGATGTATGTGGTAGAGGGTTTAGTGAGAGTTGTAATTTAGATAGACACATGAGAACACATACTGGTGGAAAACCTTATAAATGTGATGTATGAGGTAGAGGGTTTAGTGAGAGTGGTAATTTAGATAGACACATGAGAACACATACTGGTGGAAACCTTATAAATGTGATGTATGAGGTAGAGGGTGTAGTGAGAGTGGTATTTTAGATAGACACATGAGAACACATACAGGAGGAAACCTTATAAATGTAATGTATGAGGTCGAGGGTTTAGTTAGAGTGGTAATTTAGATAGACACATGAGAACACATCCTGGAGGAAAACCTTATAAATGTGATGTATGTGATATAGGGTTTAGTGAGATTGGTAATTTGGATAGACACATGAGAACACTCACTGGAGGAAAACCTTATAAATGTGATGTATGTGGTATAGGGTTTAGTGAGTGGTAATTTAGATAGACACATGAGAACACATCCTGGAGGAACCTTATAAATGTGATGTATTTGGTATAGGGTTTAGTGAGAGTGATAATTTAGATAGACACATGAGAACACATACTGGAGGAACCTTATAAATGTGATGTATTTGGTATAGGGTTTAGTGAGTGATAATTTAGATAGACACATGAGAACACATACTGGAGGAACCTTATAAATGCGATGTATTTGGTATAGGTTTTAGTGAGTGATAATTTAGATAGACACATGAGAACACATACTAGAGGAACCCTTATAAATGTGATGTATGTGGTATACGGTTTAGTGAGAGTGATAATTTAGATAGACACATGAGAACACATACTGGAGGAAACCTTATAAATGTGATGTATGAGGTATAGGGATTAGTGTGAGTGATAATTTAGATAGACACATGAGAACACATACTGGAGGAAACCTTATAAATGTGATGTATTTGGTATAGGGTTTAGTGAGAGTGATAATTTAGATAGACACGTAAGACACATACTGGTGGAAACCTTATAAATGTGATGTATGTGGTATATGTGGTATAGGGTTTAGTGAGAATGGTATTTTAGATAGACACATGAGAACATATACAGAAAAAAAACTTGTGAATGTGATGTATGAGGTAGAGGGTTTAGTGTGAGTTGTAATTTAAATAGACACATGAGAACACATACTGTTGGAAAACCTTATAAATGTGATGTATGAGGTAGAGGGTTTAGTGAGAGTGGTATTTTTGATAGACACATGAGAACACATACTGGTGGAAACCTTATAAATGTGATGTATGAGGTAGAGGGTGTAGTGAGAGTGGTATTTTAGATAGACACATGAGAACACATACAGGAGGAAACTTTATAAATGTAATGTATGAGGTCGAGGGTTTAGTTAGAGTGGTAATTTAGATAGACACATGAGAACACATCCTGGAGGAAAACCTTATAAATGTGATGTATGTGATATAGGGTTTAGTGAGATTGGTAATTTGGATAGACACATGAGAACACATACTGGAGGAACCTTATAAATGCGATGTATTTGGTATAGGTTTTAGTGAGTGATAATTTAGATAGACACATGAGAACACATACTAGAGGAACCCTTATAAATGTGATGTATGTGGTATACGGTTTAGTGAGAGTGATAATTTAGATAGACACATGAGAACACATACTGGAGGAAACCTTATAAATGTGATGTATGAGGTATAGGGATTAGTGTGAGTGATAATTTAGATAGACACATGAGAACACATACTGGAGGAAACCTTATAAATGTGATGTATTTGGTATAGGGTTTAGTGAGAGTGATAATTTAGATAGACACGTAAGACACATACTGGTGGAAACCTTATAAATGTGATGTATGTGGTATATGTGGTATAGGGTTTAGTGAGAATGGTATTTTAGATAGACACATGAGAACATATACAGAAAAAAAACTTGTGAATGTGATGTATGAGGTAGAGGGTTTAGTGTGAGTTGTAATTTAAATAGACACATGAGAACACATCCTGGAGGAAAACCTTATAAATGTGATGTATGTGATATAGGGTTTAGTGAGATTGGTAATTTGGATAGACACATGAGAACACTCACTGGAGGAAAACCTTATAAATGTGATGTATGTGGTAAAGGGTTTAGTGAGTGGTAATTTAGATAGACACATGAGAACACATCCTGGAGGAAAACCTTATAAATGTCATGTATGTGGTATAGGGTTTAGTGAGTGATAATTAGATAGACACATGAGAACACATACTGGAGGAACCTTATAAATGTGATGTATTTGGTATAGGGTTTAGTGAGAGTGATAATTTAGATAGACACATGAGAACACATACTGGAGGAACCTTATAAATGTGATGTATTTGGTATAGGGTTTAGTGAGTGATAATTTAGATAGACTCATGAGAACACATACTGGAGGAACCTTATAAATGCGATGTATTTGGTATAGGTTTTATTGAGTGATAATTTAGATAGACACATGAGAACACATACTGTTGGAAAACCTTATAAATGTGATGTATGAGGTAGAGGATTTAGTGAGAGTGGTATTTTTGATAGACACATGAGAACACATACTGGTGGAAACCTTATAAATGTGATGTATGAGGTAGAGGGTGTAGTGAGAGTGGTATTTTAGATAGACACATGAGAACAAATACAGGAGGAAACCTTATAAATGTAATTATGAGGTCGAGGGTTTAGTTAGAGTGGTAATTTAGATAGATACATGAGAACACATCCTGGAGGAAAACCTTATAAATGTGATGTATGTGGTATAGGGTTTAGTGAGTGATAATTTAGATAGACACATGAGAACACATACTGGAGGAACCTTATAAATGTGATGTATTTGGTATAGGGTTTAGTGAGAGTAATAATTTAGATAGACACATGAGAACACATACTGGAGGAACCTTATAAATGTGATGTATTTGGTATAGGGTTTAGTGAGTGATAATTAAGATAGACACATGAGAACACATACTGGAGGAACCTTATAAATGCGATGTATTTGGTATAGGTTTTAGTGAGTGATAATTTAGATAGACACATGAGAACACATACTAGAGGAACCCTTATAAATGTGATGTATGTGGTATACGGTTTAGTGAGTGGTAATTTAGATAGACACATGAGAACACATACTGGAGGAAACCTTATAAATGTGATGTATGTGGTATAGGGTTTAGTGAGAGTGGTAATTTAGATAGACACATGAGAACACATACTGGAGGAAACCTTATAAATGTGATGTATTTGGTATAGGGTTTAGTGAAAATGGTACTTTATATAAACACATATACTACATTGTAGTTATAAATTTCACCAATTTAATGTGTGTGCTAAATGATTTTTATTATGTGATATTTGGTAAAGGGTTTAGTCGCTTGGCAACTGACAGAGACTTATAGGCACACATGCTGGAGATAAACTTCGTATATATAAACACCGGTATGATATCTGATAAAGGGGTTATTCGGCTTTATTGTTTACACCGACATATGAGACCACATACATGAGATAAGCATCATGTATGTGATATTTGATAAAGGGTTTAGTCGGCTTGGTAATTTACAATGACATAAAAGAACCCGTACATGAGATAAACATCATGCCTGTGATATTTGGTAAAGGGTTTAGTCAGCTTGTGAATGTTCAATGACACAAGAGAGCACATGCATGAGATTAACATCAGGTATGTGATATTTGAAAAGAGTTTAATCGGCTTGGTAATTTACAATGACACATGAGGACCTGTACATGAGATACACATCATGTTTGTGATATTTGGTAAAGGGTTTACTCGACTTGGTAATTTACAATGACACATGAAAACACATGCTAGAGATTAACACAATGTAGGTGATATTTGAATAACGTTTTACTCGGTTACATCTTGTGTGTGCCTCGCTGTCCAAAAATAGGAGCCTTTCATACGTGGTTGTCCTTTGATTTTGATTGGTTTTTGTCTCGACTGCAATTTTTGGTCGCAGTATGCGAGACATGGGGATTACTATCCGGCGGTGGTGTTAAATATATGTCACTGCTTTATATTTCAGAAGGTTGAAGACCTGGATGCTTCATACCTTGTATGCAGATACCTTATGTTAAGTAGTTTCCGTCTGTCATGTCAGTTGTCCTTGACCTCATTTTCATGGTTCTGCGACTGCGTGGAAAAACATCGATTTTTTTTTTGTCATATGAAATTCTCACTATGAGTGAAAGGATAACGATATTTTGTATATGGGTTCCTAGCAAGCCAACGTTACATGTTCGTTAGTATGTGTTGACCTGACCTCGACCTTATTTCATGGATCAGTGATCAAGGTTTAATTCTCAGATACTATAAGCAGTAGGTCAACTACATGTGGTGTATTGAATGATTCAATTTGTAAGGGGTACATTTCAGTCTTGCAGGTTTCAACTGACCTTGACCTCATTTTTATGGTTCATTCGTCAATCCTGAGTTTTTGTGTTTTTGGTCTGTTTTCAATTACCATAAGCAAATGGTCAACTATATTGATGTATGCAATGATTGTAAGATGTACATGTCTGTCAGTCAGGTTTATCTGACCTTGGCCTTATTGTTATTGATTTTTAGAAATGTTAAGTTTATATGATGCTTTTAATACAACTTTATCTTTATCTTCAATACTTTCAACATAAAATAAATCGTTTGTAAAGCAGCCGAGACATTTCAGCGTGTGCACTCTTGTCAATAAATTCGGGCCGTTAGTATTATCGCTTGAATGGTTTTACATTTATCATTCCGGGTCCTTTACAGCTTGATATGCGAAATTGGTATTGCACATTGTTGAAGGCCGTGCGTTGACCTGTAGAGGCTAACTTCTACGTCATTCGGTCTCTGGTGGTGAGTTGTTTCATTGGCAATCATACCACATCTTCTTTTTTTATGTTGGTCTGTACAAATGTAGTTGCTAACTTCTACGTCATTCGGTCTCTGATGGTGAGTTATCTCAGTGGCAATCATACCACATCTTCTTATTTTATGTTGGTCATTTACAGTAATACATGTGAGCAATGAAACAAGTGCCACTGAACGTAAAGTCTAGTCCTGAACATACATGAAAGACGTGTCACCGAATGTGAAGTATCGTCCTGAACATACATGAAACATGTGCCAGTGCACATACAGTATGGTCGTGAACATACATGAAATATGTGCCACTGAACGTAAAGTATCGTCCCGAACAAACATGAAAATTTGTCACTAAACGTAAAGTATATTCCTGAACAAACATGAAACATATGTGACACTATGCGTAAAATTTAATCTTGAAGAAACATGAAACACGTGTCACCATATGTGAAGTATCGTACTGAACATAAATGATACATGTGCCACTAAACGTAAAGTATTGTCCTGCACATACATGAACCACATGCCACTGCACGTTAAGTATCGCCCAACATATGCCAACGAACGTACAGTATCGTCGTGAACATACATGAAACATGTGCCACTGAATGTAAAGTAAATGATCGAAAAAAATGAAACATGTGCCACTGAACAAAACTTATAGTCCTGAAAAAAAAACCTACGAAACTTGTTCCATTGAACGTATAGTATGTCCTGAACATACATGAACATGTTCCACATAACGACAAGTATATATCGTCCTAAACATACATAAAGCATGTGCCACTGAACGTACAGTATCGTCGTGAACATACATGAAACTTGTGTTACTGAACGTAAAGTATCGTCCTTACCATACATGAACATGTGCCACTTAACGTAAGAATCGTCCTGAACATACATGTAATATTTGCCACTGAACTTAAGTATAATCCTATTTATTTAAACATGAAACATATGCCACTGAACGTAAGGTATAGTCCTGAACAAGCATGAAACATGTGCCACTGAACGTAAAGTATCATCCTGAACATACATAAAACATGTGTCACTAAACTGAAAGTATCGTTCTAAACATACATGAAACATGTGCCACTGAACGTAAAGTATAATCCTGAAAAAAACATGAAACATGTGTCACCAGACGTGAAGTATCGTCCTAAACATACATGAAACATGTGCAACTGAACGTAAAGTATCGCCCTGAACAAACATGAAACATCTGCCACTGAAATTAAAGTAAAGTACTGAAAAAAATGAAATATGTGACACTGAACATAAAGTATTATTGTCCTGAACATACATGACACATGCGCCAATGAACGTAAAATATAGTCCTAAACATAATTAAATGAAACATGTGCCACTGAACGTAAAGTATCGTCCATGTTCAAGTTTGTGTCTATGTTTAAGAGTATAATTGTATGTGAATAGATCTTAATGTCGGCAGAATACAAAACATTACATTTGTGTGCCTTTTTCCCAACTTCCCTAATGTTTCAAAATCTTTTTGAAGGGTTTTCAATCACTGTTAGATTTATTGACATGTGTGCAATGGTTGCATCTTCAAATAGGCGTATGTTGGATTTTAGCAAACTGGTATTTCATTTGTGGGAAATAAAGACTCAGTTGATCCCAGAACAGCTAGACCCTTAAGACAGTTTCGACGACTTAACAGGGGCATAGCCTAAAGTCTCACTCTCTAGAATGACTTCATTTGTATGACATGTTAAGAAAATGTGTAAACATGCATTTATTTTATTCTAAACCACGGGATTTTTAAAATGAATATCCTGGACTGATAAGAGTTCGAAATAAATGATTTTGCCCAAAACAGGATGAAAATGAATATAATCTTCAATACAAAATGCCGGAACTAATGGTGAACAAAAGTGTGAATAAATTCTCGCATTGCTTCCGTGCAGGAAAAAAGTATACAGATGAAAATGAAAAGAAGACAAAAAGACATCCATTTTAATCTGTTTCAACATGTATCTCGTAGTAGAGGGTCTGGATAGGGTTTACAAAATAGAGAATAAAGGCCCGGATACACAGCGCAGAAGAAAGGGAACACAAATTTAAAGAGTAGAGAAAATATATCAAAAAAAAGTTTAAAGAATAATGGGCAAACAAAAATAAATGATAGAGGTAAACTGCAGAAAAAAACAATACAGAAATGAAGGACCTCCTCCTCCCGCCATCGCCCCTCAACCAAACCGTCAGCGATTTAGTCATGTTAGTTTATGTGTGAGTAAATTATTTAGGGCTGTTCCATTAAAACATACATGGTACCCAGGGAAGGCACTTTAAGTATATGTAAAAGAATGATTATCCCTTTCTTCGTGATTAAGTACGAGCGTTAGCGAGTATTTATCATGAAGTAAGGGATTGTGGCGAAAAAGTTCGGGTATGGTACTTGAACCAAAGTGTGTATCCGTGTGTTTGTGCTGTGTTGTTGGGTGTATAAGTTTCAGGTCGTGCCTTTCACTCGTACACGGACGACAAATGCCAAGTATACTCTTTAACAGGGTTACCCTAGAAATCTACTGGTAGCATGATTAAGGGAATCCTGGTCACATAAATAAATAAATGGATCCTGGTGCAGTCTGAACGAAGTCTTGTAAGTGAACATAAACACGAAGTCGAATAAAAGTTCAATACTGTATTATCAAAATCACATTATACAAGTATAACAAAATGTACATCTAACTTCAGGCTCAACGATACGGTTCTCCTCTCTACTCTACAAACGTAACTGTCCTCTCCTCACTTTAAATTCTCTCTCCTCTCTCTCACGCTTTTTTATCTCTTTTATATGACTCCTACAAGCCCGTATACAAATATAGACTACTAGGGCAACCGGGCTCCGTGTAGTCCGTGCTCCGGAAGTCCGGGTGCTCCGGGCTCCTAGTGTTCCGTGCTCCTTGCATAAATTTACTAGGGCACCATATGCAAATCATTAGGGCTCACTAGTCAAACAAAGAAATCTAAATATAACTCTTAATTAATATAATCTCTGATGATCTCTAACTGTATTAAATGGCTATGTGTGAAAATACAGATGTATGTAAACCTGATACAATCAGATAACACACTTGACCTAACATAAAAAAATGTTACACAGCCCCCCTCTTAACTATGAACTTCCACTGTTCAGTATACAGCATTATATAAAAAAAAATCTAATTAAATACTGTTCTTGAGCACCTTATAACAAATACATACGTAGCCAACAAGTAGTACATGTATATAAAAATGTATATATATCAAAAACATATCATGGTTTGCATCAAAAGAACTTCTAAGATAAAAAATATATATATATAAACAAAATGTACATGTACCCTGAGATAGATGATAATAAAAAAAAAACCTTATCATAACTTTTAAAATATAAAAATAGCACCCCTGACTAGTTTTGAGTATTGTGCGATTCTAAATAACAAAACTTAACACAACTTACAGAGATATCATATTTTATTATGGAATATAAAAAACATCGGAATCAAGATTTGATTCTTTAAAACGTTTAAACGTACACTCAAAATTGGGCCAGGTAACACCAAGTAAATAACAAGGGTCACAGGGCTCCATATAAACAAAATTACTTTAAACTAATTTTGCGAACAAAATTTAAGTCTATGTAAAATAAGCACCACTTATTAAAAATAAGAAATATAACAAAATACAAAAATTATATAGTGCTGACAATGATATATTTTAAGTCTACATAATAGTTTTAGATTTAAGACTTTCAAAACAATGGAGTTTACTGGTCTTAAAAAAATGTAATTAATCATTGTTTAATGGGCATTGAGACACCATGATTGAAGGGTTTCAAGCGACATATTGTAATTTTAAAGGGCTTCGAGACACCATAAAAATGTATTTAGGGTTTCGAGCACCAAATAAAGCTAAACTTCTACTTTATAAACAAACACAGAAAAACTTCTGCATAAAACAACATAGTGTACACAATAAATAAACAACTGTTCATAAAGTCACTTGGTTTATTCACTATCTTCTTCCGTCGTTTCATTGTGGGTTTTTTTTTCTTTTCATTAGACCGTCCATGCCGGATGACCGACACCTGGCCTCTGGTGTCGATCTCCTCTGCGTAAATCTGTCTCTCGAGAATCTCTACGGTCCCCTTCTCGGTTCCGGAAATTCTGGTGGACGATTTTTAAACATCGGGGATCTGTCTCTTCCATGCCATATATCACGGTTATAGAATCGCCCTTGGGATCCTTTACCGTTATTCCGTGGGTAATTATCAGGAACTTTATTTCTGTCGACATTTTCTCTTCGTGTTCCTTCTGCTTCTGCAGTTACATCTTCATCACTATCCCCGTCTTCAACTTCAAATATAGGCCGCTGAACTGGTTTGAAATGCTTGGCGAGGTCCTTTTCTCCTACTCTTAAGCATTCTTCCTGCATTGAATTAATTACCGCCTCTTGCAGGGTATTAGGTCTGGTTCGCTTGACAGCAAGGCGAAAATCTTCTGACTGTCCGCACTTGTCAAGGAAAACTTTAATAGAGTTCTCCTCTATAATCTCAGGATTGCCCGGATACGCTCTACGGTACAAATCCTCTATGGCTTGACCAAAATCTCTCAAAGATTCTTCCGGTTTTCTCTTTCTCAGTTTTGCCTCTGTCACATACCTTTCTTTCATCGCCGTATGTCCAAATCTCTCTTCCATCTTTTGTTTAAGACGATTATTATCTCTCTGTATTATAACTGGCATCCCGTATGCATACGTCTCCGCTTGTCCCCTAAAAGTGCTTAGTAGGACCCTTCGTGACTTTTCGTTGTTCCATACATTTAACTCGGATATATTCTCGAAGTATTGAATAAACTCATTCCAAACATCATTCCTTGCTCCGGAAAAGGTCCTCCGTACAGGATATTCATTAGATGGAGAAACGTTCCTTCCACGGATACACCAAGTATTCGGGTATTCCGTAGTCGTTCCGTTTATGTCAGTACATTCATTTTCTATATTATCAGACTCTGGCAATTGGACATGTCCTAGTGATAAGCCCATGTTTTCCGATGTTTGCCCGGGTGACTCAAGCTCCATTTGTCTTTGCCCGTTTATAACAGGGCGATTAGGCCTAGGACTCGAGTACGAGGGCATTTCATCTGAGTAATAGGGCGTACTCGTTTCAGTCATAACATTATCCGGAGTACGACTAAGCCCATTAAACATATGATTAGGGCTTCGCCTGTTCCTGGACCATGTATATACGGTGTTTTCTGTCTTATAACCAGAAATGACGACCCTGTTGTTAGAGAAATAAATCCATGCTGATGCGATGAGGCCGCTACTGAGAGTAAGCAAACTAACCCATATTTGCCAAAATTTCTTCCAACCATTCCCTCCGTCTTTTTCCGTATTGCTCATCTCCTGGACAGCTCTATCCTGATTGTTCCTCGGTGAACAATGCCCGATTCTCCGGCGATACCGGATATCTGGCATAGTCTCCGTGTGAACATCATGGAGAGTACCAGTGGCAGGCGAACTACCTAACCCAGAATCTGCGGGGGAAAATATCTGGTTTCTTAAGCAATTCTGCCTTACCTGAGAGAGCGTTGGAGCCTGAGTTGATGTCCTTATTTTCCTTCTCGGTGTTTCCATTATATTATTACAAGTTCGTTGAAGTCGCACACAGTAAATCCCACCGCTGCCACCAATGTGACGAAAAAGTTCGGGTATGGTACTTGAACCAAAGTGTGTATCCGTGTGTTTGTGCTGTGTTGTTGGGTGTATAAGTTTCAGGTCGTGCCTTTCACTCGTACACGGACGACAAATGCCAAGTATACTCTTTAACAGGGTTACCCTAGAAATCTACTGGTAGCATGATTAAGGGAATCCTGGTCACATAAATAAATAAATGGATCCTGGTGCAGTCTGAACGAAGTCTTGTAAGTGAACATAAACACGAAGTCGAATAAAAGTTCAATACTGTATTATCAAAATCACATTATACAAGTATAACAAAATGTACATCTAACTTCAGGCTCAACAATACGGTTCTCCTCTCTACTCTACAAACGTAACTGTCCTCTCCTCACTTTAAATTCTCTCTCCTCTCTCTCACGCTTTTTATCTCTTTTATATGACTCCTACAAGCCCGTATACAAATATAGACTACTAGGGCAACCGGGCTCCGTGTAGTCCGTGCTCCGGAAGTCCGGGTGCTCCGGTGATCCGGGTGCTCCGGTGCTCCGGACTCCTAGTGTTCCGTGCTCCTTGCATAAATTTACTATGGCACCATATGCAAATCATTAGGGCTCACTAGCCAAACAAAGAAATCTAAATATAACTCTTAATTAATATAATCTCTGATGATCTCTAACTGTATTAAATGGCTATGTGTGAAAATACAGATGTATGTAAACCTGATACAATCAGATAACACACTTGACCTAACATATAAAAATGTTACAGGATTATCATTCTCTTACAAACTTAGAATATTGTAAAGTGCTCAAGGCTCAAATGATCTCTTGATTGTTTGCATTCAAGAATTGGTTTCATTGTCAGTGTAAATCAAATGTTTATAATTGATGCATGACTTCATTTTGCAGCATTTCATTTATTGGTTAGTTTAAGTGATGTAAGGACTTTCTTATTATTTGGGAAATATTTGGGAAATATATTTAAAAATGCGTTATAGACATCAGGTGACACAATAGTACAAAGAAAAGGTAGACATTGTATATGTTTCACTTTTCACTTACATTAATTTCCACTATGCAAAAACATAGATGACACCCACCCATAGTTGAGATTTGGAAGTGCCTTCGATCCCTGGGTCCCATGTATGTTATTAATAGTGTGACGGAATTGCCTCCCTTATAACATGTGGTAGATACTTAGTCAGCCGTAAGCATTGGGCTAAGGAATTACTTCTTTAGCTCATGGGAACATGTCAATATGTATTGGAAACCTTCTAATTTGGTTGAGTTAGACTTTAAGGTGTTACATAACTGTATTTTTACTAACGTAAAACTTCAAAAGATAGGTTTAGTTGATGATAATATCTGTAAAGTATGTTGCAGTGAAAAGGAAGACATCCTGCATATATTTATGAATTGTGATAAACTTGAAGATTTTCATAATTATTTGTCATCTTTATTGGTTAGAATATTTGAAAACTGTGATTCAGATAAGATTAGTTTAGTAAGAAGTGAGGAACTATTGATTTTGGGATTGAGATGGCATATGAAAGGTGTAAATGATACTTTTCTTAATTTTTTTATGTCTGTTGCCAGATATTGTATCTTCACAAGGAGAAACTTGCTGAATAGTGGTTATTCTAATGTAAATTTGATAAAATTATTTCAATATACATTAAAACATTATGTAACATATATGTATGTCTATCTCTGTCGATGTCATAATATGAGTCATACATTTCAAAAAAGTTTGTAATAGATAACCCGTTGTTAGAAGAAACAGACAATGTTCTAGTCTTTAAATTGTAATAACTTGATATACTTGATATTGTGTACCTAAAATGTGAATTAACAGTATTGTGAATACAAAGTAGAGTATATAGTATATAATGAGAACAATCAAGGACAATTGATTTTATATTTTGTTTTACTTGTATTATATGATGTTGGATTTTAATAAAGATAAAAAAAAAAACGCGCTGCCTTGTAACACAAAGGTCCCGGGTTCGAGTTTACAATATAAAAAAGAAGATGTGGTATGAATGCCAATAAGACAACTCGTCACAAGAGACCAAATGACACAGAAATTAACAACACCGTACGGCCTTCAACAATGAGCAAATCTCATATCGCATATTCAGCTATAAAAGGCCACGAATTGACAAATATAAAACAATTCAAACAACATATCCAACTATCGCGGTCATCACGTGACTTTTACACTTCAGTTGTATATCATTAATGGCCGATTGATTATCAATGAAAATGAACGGGGTACATAGATTAAACGGTCATAACTTTTTTGTTACATTGTGCATTTTACCTCCCAACCCCGCGTTTTACAGTATATTCATTTTTACAATTAAATATGTTTTAAGTTTCAGTTCAGATATATGATTTCTTGCTTCAAAATAAGTTTGAAAATTGAGGTGACATAACCACACAGCCTCCGTTGACTTCTTCGTTAAAACTCGATAAAATTGCAATGGGACCTTATTATATAATCATGCAATTTTCTCAACTTATTTATTGTTACTAATATATCCTCCCAACCCCTAAAAAGATCGACAACATATTCATATAAATGAAATCGAAAACCATATCACTTTAGGTATCAAACTTTTTGCTTCAAAATTTGATTGAAAAGTTCACATTTTGGCATTCGTTAGCAATATATTTTAAAAATGGCGGCCGCTGTTTACATTGACAGATTGGGCCGACTTGTGAAGATATATTTTGTAAGATTTTTACGATGAAAATCGAATAAATGTTGGATGCATGTGTTTTCCGTAATTGTCTTACCTTAAAGCAGCATAGAATCAAACATTGTTTCTCTTTGTTAAAGTGGATACATGCTGTTTGTTTTGATAAAATTTTGAAGTTACGTAAAAATGGCGACCAAATAATTTTCAAACGTAGACGATGTTCGACACTAATTTTACCCATGCAAATGATTCAATTAGATTTCACTGTTGATATTGCAATTAAGTATGACACGTTATTGTCATTTTAATAATACCCAAGGACATAGCTAGATTAAGGAGATATAAAGTCATCAACGTGATAAAAGAAAACAAACATGGCACCTAATCACGATGTAAGTTTTGACAAGACCAGTGTACATGTTGATTAGTATTGTTCGATTCTTAATGAAATTATTTTATGCTATTATTTTATATCAATAAAAGAAAACCTCGAATGAATGGTAACCGAGGTGAAATATCTATATTTTTCAATTTTCTAATCATCACACGGGTAAACAGTAAATTTGACATAATTCTTATTAAACCAGTAATATGCAGAGTTATCGAACGTAACTATGACTGAAATAGTTGCATATGGAAAATAGGCAACTAGGCTAGATTGGACACACGTTTCTAACAAATTTTTAGACGTCCAGTATAATCGAACCCTGAATTAGTCTAAGCCCTGTTTTCTAATGAAACATGAAAAAGTAGAGATACGAATGATCCATTTGTATCTTCCCAGCATAAAATCGTACATTTGTATATAGCGCATTATCCCTCCTTCTACATAGGAGTGCGCCGATATAAAACGGCGATTCAAACAGGTGACGTCTGTAGAAAGAAAGATAACGTTGGTTTCATTCCCTCGACTTATATTCTCCCTGCAGATAAAAAAAGTAAGTATTCAAATTCACAAATATTTTATTGGATAAAGCACATGCATATGATAAATAAGACATTGCGTAATCTAAGTGTAAAGTAAGTAAAGTAACGTAATCTTTATTTAAAGTCGGGCTGCATATATACATAATAACTGTAAACAAGGAACATGAGCTCTTAAGGGCATACGATAGTTTTGATCCCGTAATGAAATTTTGATGAAAATTTGCATACGGGCTATTTTTTACCTGATTAAATCAAATATGCAATAAAAAATATTATCATCATGTGCTACTTTTTGAGTAAATGGAGGTTGAAATTTCAGATATTTCCTCAAAATTCGGATTTGTGGACGTATTTTTCCTTTCGACAGAAATACATATTTTTTTGTTTTAAAAGATAAACACAAGCTGTCTTTTGTTAAATTATTTGTATTTCTGTTTTATAAAAATGTTCTATAAATTTGTACATTTTATTTTTACAAATAACTCATATAAATTTATCAAATGTTCATGAATGTAGAAAAAAAATGTCATTTTTTGCTGTATATTTATCAAATTTAAAATAATTGCACTATTGACTTTTTCATGAAAATTGGTACACATATCTTCATACGTAATCAAACCAAATGTCATTTTAAAAAAGAGGGGTCCATGAACTGGTTTTCAAGTTAAATCAGTTTAAATGATAAAAATCAGTCGAAAACTGCATCTTTTCCTGATAAGTCACAGTTTGACGTCGCAAAAATAACAATTTACGTTAGCAACGTCATTAGCTCCCCGTAACTGTATTGTATGCCCTTAAGAGCTCTTTAACCGACTGATATTAATAAACAAAACATACATGTAATAACATCAAGTACATATATACAACACAAACATACAGACAGACAGCACATATATGTATTAATATAATGTACAACTTACATGACATATACAACATAACAAATAAATACATGTAAATAAAGCTATGCCTAAAAAGAGAAAATTAATGACAATGCGTGATAATATATGCTAGATTAGTCCTAATAATCATGATAATTATGACGTCAACAAAACAACAAGAAGAAAATTGAGATGGTACAGCGCAGAGGGGCTAGGTACAAATGTATCTTACCAACAAATATCGTAACACATCATCAGTTGACGCCATGATAAAACAATTCATGCAACTGGAGTGGCAGTAATTAGAAGAGAGAAGATCAACAACAAGGATGTGTATGATGTACAAAATCACTAATGGTCTAGTCAATATAGATACAACATCTAGGCTAATTCCAATAAGCCGAGCATCAAGAACAACTTGTACTGGATGTAACCAGCTTCCCTTTTGTAGAACAGACACAAGGAAAATGTCATTCTACCCAAAATCCATACGGGAATGAAATGCCTTACCACTAACACTGCCCTGAGTCTTGAATGCTTCATTGCTCGGCTAACAATGGCTAACACAGGGATGATTCCAGGTGTTTTCAAATGGGTCCCTTGAATATCAAATTGGGAATTTTTATCCAAATTTGGAATTTTTTATGCATAAAATCTAAGACGAAATAATATCATGAATATTATTTTCCTGTAAAAATGTAAAATGTATATTAAGTTTCACCTGTACACTGATGTAAGAAGTTGTAACATTTTGAATAATTCTGGATGAGCTACTGATTATGATATAAATGATTACCAGATCGCTTCAACACTTGACAGTTATTGGATTGAGACCAGGGAAGTTGTTGCATGAATATCATTGCACATGATGCACTATCATCTTAGCTATGGTAACCTAGGCCTATGTTTTTCTATTACAAAAACATATATTAGCTAACTTAAAGCACTGAAATAAATCATTCATTGGATATTTTTTCAACAGGTCATCTTTATAAATTTACCTTTATTCAGATGGATTTCAAATTGAACTGGCCAATTGTCGAATTCAGAAAAGAAATTACAAAAAGTTTATATACTTAATTGATAAGATATTTAAAGCCATTGAACCAGTGAACTTTAAAATTATTTGGATCATTATCATAACTTTTGAAACAGTTCCATAATCATAATGATGACATAGTATTTCATGAATGGTCTATGATCAATATTATTTTCAAAAACGCTCAAACTTTTTTTTTTTTGAGGAAATAGAGCAAATTATAAAATAATTTCTTTTACAAAACAAGTTTTCATCATATTATGTAATCTGCTGTTACGAGATCGGCGCCCATTAAACATGTTAAAATTTATTCATAAATGTTATAAATTGGAGTTTGCTCTCTGCCGAGGTCTGCGTTTTATTTTATTTTCCTGAATTGGGAATTTATATTCACAAACATTTTTTTGGGGCGGCCAGCTGATTTTAGGGCCGCTAAGCGGCCCTAAACTATATAGTGGAATCATCCCTGTAATAAAATAGACCAAAACACTGTTTTTAATGAGCACCTGTATATAGGATTTTAACTTTCACAAAACTGTATATATTTAAATTTTTTCTTTGGACTTCATGCGTAACACGGTGCACACAGTGGCAGAATATGACAATTCAGCATAGCGCGACCACGCCCTTTTTTCATGTCGCCATGCCCTTTTTTGCGAACGCCATGCCTTTTTCTTCTGAAAAAGGAGTAGTCTCGGTAAGACCCCTTTTTGGCCCCAAAATATAATGTTTTTACAAAGTTGTTAAATTGTTAACTTTTACTTATTTATTGGAAAGTAACATTCTTTTGTTACATAAATATGGGCTGTTTTTGATAATGCAATGGACATGCATCAGGTACTAGCATCATTATTTCATGCAAAAACAGTCAAAGATATAACTCTATAGGGTTATTACAGAAAATAACTTGCGTGTGTTACTACAGATACTTTCATGAGTTGTCTACTCTTTATTCCTTAAATTTTCTAAATCTGTAATAACATATGTTTGTTATTTGTAAAATTATTTCATTTATAGTGGGCTCTAGGGAACTCTTGAGACTTTGCGCAGAAACTAAATGCATAGCCTTGATAACTAATTTTTTAATTAAATTAATTCATTTTTGATTAACCATGGTAAATCAATGAGACAAGGCTATTAAGGGATAAACTTAGCTGTGATAACAAGGCTAGGTTATTAAAGGAATGTAACTTATTATATAAGACACTTGGGAATTACTGAGAAACTTGTGCAGAACCTCATTACATGCTCTGGTCATTATTTCTTACAATAAATTAAAATACATTGTAATTAAGCATGATGTATGTCTGAGCAAATGCTTTGAAGTGATATAGAGAAGCTGTGATAACACCCTTTAGTTATTACAGGCATATTTTTTCTGTAATAACATATAGGTGTACTTTGCAAAACTGGCAAACTATGAACTGTTATATCTTTCAATAGTTAAGTATACATATAGACAAAAGTAATATCAATAGAACTTTTATACATTTTAACTAAACTAATGATGTATATTGTCCTTTTGAAACATGTAACATACATAAGCTTTAAATTTTCTCCTGGACAACATATATGTACGTTTCGGCGATAAAGTGTATCGACAAGTAGTAGGTATTCCTATGGGCACTAACTGCGCCCCTTCAATAGCAGATTTATTCCTGTATTGCTATGAATCTCAGTTTATGACCAAACTCAGTAAAGACACGTCATTGTTACATTTGGTTGATACATTCAACAATACCTTCCGTTATCTAGATGATATTTTTCGTTAAATAATCCAGAGTTCTCTAAATATACTACCGAAATTTACCCAATAGAACTTACTTTAACTAAATCTAACATAAACAGCAGTAGTTGTCCTTTTCTGGACTTGGACATTTCAATCTCTAAAGGAAAACTCCATACGAAAATTTACGACAAAAGAGACGATTTTTCATTCCCTATTGTTAATTTTCCTTTTTAGACGGCGATGTTCCTTTGGCTCCATCATACGGTGTGTATATATCCCAACTCGTTCGTTATGCCCGTGTGTGTAGTGATGTCATAGATTTTAACGAACGTAATCAATGCATCACTAGTAAATTATTAAGTCAGGATTTCGTTACCATAAATTACGTAAAACTTTTGCTAAGTTCTTTCATAGATACAAAGATTTGATTAGTAAATTTGGCTGTACCTGTAGAAAACTGATTAAAAGCGGTATTTCACATCCTAAATTTTACGGTAATATTGTACTTAAAGCGCGGAAATCACTATATGATCTGTGTAAACTCATCGAACCTTTAAATAAACTTATTAGTTCAGGTTATCTTACCAATGTTGTAATTAGATCTTTGAATATAGTTTACATTGGCACTAATATTGATTTTGTCATCAGCAAATTAAAACATAACTAAATTTGTATTCTTTTCAAACGGGATGTTTAAAGACACACCCATTTTGATCTATAAAGAGGTTAAACTCCTAACTATCCTACTGTCTGTCGATACATTTATTTTTGGCATTGCACTAGTCATGTCTTCTTTGACTGCCCATGACGTTAAAATACTAAATCCCTAGGATGTGTTTTAGTTGATTTAAGTCTCTGATGCATGATTTTTTATTATTAATTGTTTTGGCTTTTAACTAGCTGTCAGTAACTGCAAGTACTCTCAAATCGTACTTTCTTGTTTATTTGACCTGTTGATACTAATTGTAATGCTTTTTTTGTTATTTAATGTTATTCAGGGTTATATCTGGTCTATATACCAGCTTTGATAAGTGTTTGGTACTAATATAAATTTCCACTTCGTACTATGAACAACAAAATTATTTATTTTGTTAAAATATTTCCTTTCTCTATTGTAACTGTATACGTATACCTAACAACAAAATTATTTCATTTACCTGTGTTTAAAGTTATTGCAAATGGCTGATATTTTTGTTCGAGCATATTGTTTTTTCTTAAATTGTTTAACATTTCATACCGATATAACATGTCACTTTTATTATTCTTCCCTTAGTTTATTTATTTTGAATTTGCATTGTATCATAGGTCAAATTTATTTGTTCAGTGTATGTTCAATGGTGTTACTATTTCCTTTGATTGAGTTAAGCTATTTCAGTTGATATTTTATAGTGTGTCTTTCTATGTTGTGATGTTACACTATTGTTTCAGAAAAAGGGTGAAGGTTTGGTACCATTAAAATGTTTAAACCTGCTGCATTTGTTTGCACCTGTCCTAAGTCAGGAATCTGATGTTCAGTAGTTGTCGTTTGTTGATGTGGTTCATAAGTGTTTCTCGTTTCTCGTTTTTATATAGATTAGACCGTTGGTTTTCCCGTTTGAATGGTTTTACACTAGTAATTTTTGGGGCCCTTTATAGCTTACTGTTCGGTGTGAGCCTAGGCTCCGTGTTGAAGACCGTACTTTGACCTATAATGGTTTACAGTTATAAATTTTGACTTGGATGGAGAGTTGTCTCATTGGCACTCATACCACATCTTCTTATATCTATATGTTATCACAGTTCTTTGATTTTTTAGTCCACAATAACAAATGTATGTTATTTTTCTGTAATAACCCTATAGAGTTATATCCCTGACTGAAAAATACTGATACCTTCACAATTTAAACATTTGTGCTAATTTTAAGACAGTTTTTGTCTAAAATGGAAGTGGCCGCACTTTTGTACGTTCTTAATATTTTATTATATGTTGTATTCAATGATAATACTAAATATATATAAATGTTGAGAGTGAACACGAATGAGTCACTTCCATTTTAGACATAAATCATCTGAAAAGTGACGTTAAATGGTATATTTGATAGATTTTTCATATTTAAATTTGAGCGTTATTAATGACCAAGTCAGTCAAAATATTTTACAATAACCAAATGAATCGAATGAAATAGATACTTAAGTGTTTAACATGTTTAAAAAATGTAAAAAATCTTTCTTCAGATGTACTTCGAATTTTAGGCCGAAATTAGCCCTTAGCGAACCTTCTCCTTTGACGCCATGTGCCCTATAGGAGGTCGGTAATGGGGGTACCTTCATGACGAATAATGGTAAAAATTCTTGCCAAATGAAATTAACGATAATTTTTGGTGCATGACGATAAAATGTGCACTTTCTTTTAGACGATAAAAAAATCGAATGATTCTGACGAATCACGTTAAATATTGTTAGCGTTATCTGGATCGAGATCCAGATCGGGATGCGGTATTGGGTTTTCGAAGGCAACAAGCATCAAATCATTCTTAATTTCGGCAAAATAAGTCGGTTACTTTATTAGAACGCGTCGAAAGTTGCCTGAAGTAAATTTGTTATCCATTTATTGCATTAAAAATGTCATATTCCTTTCCAAATTGCATGCCAAACATCGGTTATTTTTGTAAATTTTCTTCGTCTGCCATTGAAATGGTAGCAATACACAGTTAGAGGCATGTATGTATGTATGTACTGGTAAATGCCTCCGTTATCCAAAGAACCCCTCAAAAGCTGCGAAGGTACAGTGGCATCCATGTACACTCCCTATCGGGATTAATCGAGATGTGTCACTAACGTATATTTACGACAATTAATCCCCACCCAACACCAAAAGGAGTGCTAGGACAACGGGTAGTTTTTATTATGGTGGAGGAAGCCGAAGTACTCGGAGAGAACCACCGGGCCACTCTTTTTAATAAGAAACACTTAATATGTGTAGCTAACTAGTTTATCTACATGTATGTGCCCTATTTGGTAGAGTCGACGCGCAAAGTGCCCTTTTGGTTAAAAAATTACATATGCAGTTATTTGAATATAACTGTTGGCTCGTAACCAAGGTAACAAAAGCATGATACCAGGAAACTATAAATGTATACTATAAATTTATCGCATTATGTAGATTGGTCGATTGCAGGAAGAAGTTATAATATATGTAAAAATAAAGAGATATGGTATGATTGCCAATGAGCATGATGAGACTGAGACAACTATCCACCAAAACTCAAATGAAGTGGATGTGAGCAACCCTACAGTCTTTAACAATGAGGAAATATATATAGCATAGCAAGTTTTAAAAGGCTCTGAAATGACAAATGTAAAACAATTCAAAATAGAAAACTCAGGGAACAACCATTTAACTTCTAAGGGGGGGGAGGGTATGCTTTTTTCCTAAAAAAATATTCTGATCCTCAAGTTGATGAAAAAAAATATTCTGGTCAAGCAGATGACAAAAAAAAGTATTCAAAAGTATTCTGAATGTAAATTCCCCCATACCTCATGTACCTTATAGTATTAAATTTTGAAAAAAATAATCTGATTGAATGCGTTGAAAAACTAAATAAATGTGTTCATGCTTTGCGTGAAAACAAAATTCTGACCGAGAAAAAAGCCCATAACTCCCCTCCCCCTTTTTGAAGTTAAAATGGTTGCTCCCTAATGGCCTGATACTATTTATGTACAAAACAATAAACGAAAAAAAAAAACATGATATACAGCAACAAACAACAACCAACAAATTCTAATTTTGACAGACACATCCAGAACGTGGCATGGTTGAACTGGCCTTCCAACCCTTTCCTTAAAACCTGGAACAGTGGTCATATGGTTAGAAAGCAAAATATTAAAACAAACTATAAAAATCACTTGAAACATGTGAAAGGGGCTAAACGCATCAGATCATTACAAGCTAAACGCATCAGATCAATACAAACATGTGAAAGGGGCTAAACGCATCAGATCTATACAAAGCACAAAACAACTAAAAATGCCAAAAACACAAAGACACAAAGCACAGATTGATTTCTGAAAGTTAGTTTAAATAACAACACATTTTACTAAAAAAATCATGTATCACATAATCAGATATAGCCACAATCTCAAGACTAAAATATCAATCCGCACACACCAACATCCAGTGGATTTAGTGTATAAACGTCATTAACTGTCAAGAGAAAAACATGACCATGTGCAATACCAGAATATAAGGTATATACTGTAACAGATTGTAGGACCGTGAATGTAACCATAAAATTTAGCAAGTTTATTTGACACAGGAATATTTTTCATCATTATAAAAATCCAGGATAGTTATAATTAATTCATTATCATGTTTAAGAAAATATGCACTTCAATTTTGATTTACCTAAGTCCTGCCATGTCTTAAAAACTTTTGGATGTGTACTGGACTGTCTGTACTCAAGAGGGAAATGTGTGATGCAAACATGAAACTCAACGCCAATTTAATATTCTTGTTTGTGTCTATAAATAAAACAAATCTATTTGGTTTTTAGAAATTTACCTGTGCTAATATAAATGTCACAAAAAATAGGTCACATTTTGTGACGTTGCATGATCCATTTATGTGCCGCGCAGTTTATATTTCGTTCGTGATGTCCTATCCTGGTGTGCTGTCGTTAATTCATGGGAGGTGTCCGTTGTTATTCTGTGGTTTACCTGTTGTAATGTACTATTACATTATTTATTTACGTATTTCGCTGTGGTGAGTGTTCTTGATTTTGTTTGTACTGAATTCCTGTAACGTTGTGTTGTCATTTTAGATGTTTTGGCGTTGGCTTTCTTTGTAGTTCAGTGTTTCTGTTGTTTCGTTGTTCTCTCCTTATAGTTGATGAGTTTCCCTCGTTTTGTTTTTGCTTAATCGTATTATGACTATTGAACAGCGGTTTACTACCATGACTACTGCTGCCTTCTGTTGAACCTTACAAAATGTTGGTTCCCGTATTTTATTTAGTTTGCCTTAAATTATTTAATGGATAAATAATTGTACAGAGAAAAAAAAAAAAAACTCACACCCCCTTATCGAAAAGCAGAATGGTTGGTGCCGTATTAATCACTATGTATACACTGCCAAGTATTAATTCTAATCTGGCTGAAATACAGCTGTTTGTTTGTCCAAGAGGAATCTTAAGTTTGCTTATAATAAATATATAAGGAATCGGCTGGAAAGTTAAAAATGACTAATTAAGCTTTTATTCTATTTTTGTTTAACAAATATTTCGAGGCCCTGTCCCCAAGGTCTAGTCATGGTCATGGTCCAGTGACTATCAATGAATAAACAAATTTTCAATTTCAAGTTTAGATAGCTAGGAACTACTTATCATGCTTATGATAGATCAATGATATTTTATATACAGTTGCATTACTATCAAAACAAATCAATTTGACAACTATTTCGAGACCCAGTCCCTTGGGTCAAGGTCCAGTGAATTTCAATTTTTCATGTTAAATTTTCTGCTTTAATAAGTTAGTTTGATAACTGCATGTACTAATGATAGACAATGATAGTTTCTATAAAGTTGCATTATTTTCAGTACATCTCAATTTGTCGACAACTTTGAGTTCCCTAGTTCATGGTACAGCTACTTCGAGTTAATTAGCAATGTTGCTATTAATCAGATTGTCTTTTTCTGAATTTCCTGCAGACAGGCGAGACATTTCTCTGTGTCAACAGTTTATTAATCCTGTATGCAATTGCATGATTAGGGTATACCTCAAAGAGACAGTATATGGTATATACATACTTGTATATGTAATACTAAGTATATAGTATTAGCGAAGAATTATCCAAACATGCAGACACATAAATGTAAAGTATGTTACACCAAAACAACATTATAGACAGTTTATATGTAATTTACAGAGAGGTATCGAAAGGTTTTTGTTAGTCTTAAATTTGTTAAATTTTTCCTTACAGAGTTGAACAAGACCACAATTGCTGGAGATAAACCTCATTGATAAGATTAATGCTTTGGAGGATAAAGTGATAAATGGTACCGTACAGAGACACATTAAACACAGGCTGGTGATAAATGGTACCGTACAGAGACACATTAAACACAGGCTGGTGATAAATGGTACCGTACAGAGACACATTAAACACAGACTGGTGATAAATAGTACCGTACAGAAACACATTAAACACAGGCTGGTGATAAATGGTACCGTACAGAGACACATTAAAAACAGGCTGGTAATAAATGGTACCGTACAGAGACACATTAAATACAGGCTGGTGATAAATGGTACCGTACAGAGACACATTAAACACAGGCTGGTGATAAATGGTACTGTACAGAGACACATTAAACACAGGCTGGTGATTAATGGTACTGTACAGAGACACATTAAACACAGACTGGTGATAAATGGTACCGTACAGAGACACATTAAACACAGGCTGGTGATAAACTTTCTAAATGTGATGATTTTGGCAGAGAATTTAGTCGAGGTGGTACCTTAAAGCGACATGTGACAATACATACTGATGAAAAATATCATAAATGTGTCGTTTGTGCTTGAAAATTTAGTCAAGGTAGTGAATTAAAGGAAACATGAGAAAACTTACCGGTGACAAATATCATAAATGTAAATTTTGTGGTAAATAATATACTAGTGGGAGTTATCTGAAGAGACACATGAGAACACATACCGGAGTATATATATATATATAGTTAAGCCAGACTCAGTAATTAACAAAAAGGCATGAGAACACAAACAGGCCGCTGCGATAAGCCTCATGTTTGTGATGTATGTGGTAGAGGGTTTAGTCAGCATTGGTATTTACAGTGTCACATGAGAACACATACAGGTGATAAACCTTATGACTGTGATGAATGTGGTAAAGGGTTTAATCAACAAGGTCATTTACAGAGTCACATGAAAACACATACGAGCGATAAACCTCATGACTGTGGTGTATGTGGTAAAGGATTTAGGAAGCTTGGTAATTTACAGAGACACATGAAAACACATACAGGCGATAAACCTCATGACTGTGATTTATGTGGTAAAAAGTTTAGTCATCTTCATAATTTACAGAGACACATGAGAACACATACAGGTGATAAACCTCATGACTGTGATTTATGTTGTAAAAAGTTTAGTCATCTTGGTAATTTACAGAGACACATGAGAACACATACACATGATACAGGTGATAAACCTTATGACTGTTGTGTATGTGGTAAAGGGTTTAGTCAGCCTGGTAATTTACAGAATCACATGAGAACACATACAGGTGAAAAACCTCATGACTGTTGTGTATGTGGTAAAGGCTTTAGTCAGCTGGGTGGTTTAAAGACTCACATGAAAACGCATACAGGTGATAAACCTCATGGCTGTGGTATGTGTGGTAAAGGCTTTAGTCAGTTATGTAATTTACAGAGACACATGAGAACACATACTGGAGATAAACCTAATAACTGCGATTAAAGTGGTAAAGGGTTTAGTAATCTTATTAATTTACATAAACACAAAGGAACACATGCAGGCGATAAACCTCATAACTGTCATGTATGTGGTAAAAGTTTTAGTCAGCATCGTTTTTGGTGGAAGAAGACTTCAAGTCTTCTGAAGGCCTATGGTGCCGACTTCAAAATCATTGAACCACCTCCGTATGCCGCATCCGTTTCTGTGTATTACAATTTCATAACAACTTCCGATTCTTGACACCGATTTTTACACATGATTAAGCATCTGAATCATTTAATTTGTAAATTAGGATTGAAAAACAATCACTATCGTTAATATTTACCCTTTTATTTATGTAATTTATTAGATTTCATCTCATCTACATGAACGTTATTTGTTTACTTGTAACCGGATGTTTTAATGTAGATATTTGTAGTACCCATGCGTGAATTTGGTATCGGGACAACTCGCCCTGTTTACATGTTCGCCCTTGGTCTGTTCGTCCTGAGTTCTTTCGCCCGTATAGTACGTTCACCCTGTGTTCATTCTCTTCACTCTTATCTTACACAACGTTTTATAATACGTCCTTGCATTTATTAAAAAATATTGATATTAAGGGTATCGTTAAAAAAGCTCTAAAACACGATTTAGTGAAAATCATCTGTTCCTTATTTTGTTCCCAAGGTAAGACAATAGTGTTCAGCCAATCAAATTCTGTGTTTCTCATGATCAAATTAATAAGCCAATCAAAAACGTTTTCTCTGAAGATTATTCTAACATGCTAGATTTTGAACTTGTGTTGTTTTCATCTAGTACTTTAAAAATACTTTTAAATAATACAAGTGAAAACAACTCCGTTTCTACTTGGTGTTCCTAATTGGAAGGAAATACGAAGAAGAAGAAGAAGAAGTTGTAAAATCGTGAACATGGCATGTGAATTTTCATCTGCAAGGAGGTTCTTACACAGCTTAAGGATAAAAGCATGACTGATTGACCAAATTCAATGATGCAGTACTACCATAAAGATAATAAATAGTATTTTTTCACTAATTTATTGACATTATACTTTTGTAACATATGTTATTTTGTATTCAATTAAATCATTTAAAGCCCAATGTACTATTCTTTTTCACAAAGACAAACAAACAGGTTGGGACCCCCACCCCACCCATTATGAGTGGTGTCCCTTAAATGAGGGTCTGTCCCTAAAAAGGGTCATTTACTGTTGAAAAAAAGAAAGAAAATTTTTAAGATTTTTAACTCAAAAGTGAGAAAATTCATTATATTTGGAACAACTTTTCTAAATGAGGGTCAAATTAATAAAGAAGATATAAGTTTAGAAACATCACAAAATTCTTTTGACATGTTTTGACACTTTAATACTTGATAGATGCATAGTTCTTGGGGAAAAGTTTCATCAAATAATATGAATATAGAGGTGCTCATTTTTACAGTGGGTTGTAATGTTCTTCTAATGAGGGTGACACATCTTTGCATAATTCAAAATTGGAAATTTCAACAAGCATCTAATGTTCTTACACAAGAAAATAAACCCTGGTCTGCTAGCTACATGTTCATCTTTTCTACTGATTTAAAACTTAAATCATGCAAACAGACTTAAGAAAAGGCATGTAAGCTCATCATACAAATATGACACTTTTCAAGACAATCCAGATCGTGCAAAATACTTCGCTAAAAATTGTAACCTTTAAAATTGCTGTCGCACACTAAAACCCCATGGGAAATTTCAAAAGTTGGCAGGTATGTAACAAGTCTTTCTATTTTATGCCCCATTTATGGGCATTATGTTTACTGGTCTGTCCGTCCGTCCTGCTTCAGGTTAAAGTTTATGGTCGTGGTAGTTTTTAATGAAGTTGAAATCCAATCAATTTGAAACTGAGTACATGTGTTCCTTATGATATGATCTTTCTAATTTTACTGCCAAATTAAAGATTTTACCTAATTTTCACGGTCCACTGAACATAGAAAATGATTGTATAGATTGGAAATCCATGTACTTATGACACATTCTTGTTTGAAGAAAAAAAATACATCATAGCGATAATGGAACAAAGCAGGCTGGGTTAGTGGGGCTTCTTTTATGGTAATTCAAGTTACCTTTTAATTTATTCACCTTCTTCCACCTCAGAGCTATCAGCTCTTTGATTTACAGGTTGACATGAGAACACACAAATGAAAGTGGAGTATTTTCCAAGGTAGTATCCTAAAGAGACGCACAAGAACACATACAGGGAGAAACATCATGCCTGTGAACATGGTGAATGTTGTGGTGAAGGTCTTAGTTGACATGGTCATTTACAAAGACACATAAGGACACTTACAGGTGATAAACCTCATGACTATGACGTATATATAGTAAAGGGTATGAGCATCTTAATCATTTACAGATTCATGTGAAAATACATATAGGCGATAAACCTTACGTTTATGATGTATGTGGTAGGGTTTAGTAATTATAGTAATTAATAGATACACATTAGAGCACATACAGGCGATAAACCTCATGACTATGTATTTGGCAAAGGAGTTAATCATCTTAGTAGTTTCCATTTCACATGAGAACACATACATTGCATTAACATGATAAATCTCATGACATTGACATGAGAACACATACAGGCGTTAACATGTTAAATCTCATGACTGATATTGGTGGTAAAGGTTTGAGTAATCATAGAATTTTACAGGGACAATTGAGAACACATACAGGCGATAAACCTCATGTATGAGGTAAAAGGTTAAGTCGGCTTTGTAAGGGAGCTACCATTTGATTTTTATGGGGGGGCTAGGATGAAAAATTTTGTCCTGCTTTTTTTTTAGTTGTAATCTCTGTCCTGCCTTTTTATTTTTTACTCTATTCGGTCCTGCCTTTTTTTTTACTAGTTTATCCTGATTTTTTTTACACAAATTGTCATCCTGCCTTTTTTTTACCAAGTTGCTCATCCTGCCTTTTTTTTTACTCAAAACTCCTGTCCTGCCTATTTTTTTCAAATTTCATCCTAGCCCCCATAAAAATCAAATGGTAGCTCCTAATTTACAGAAACTAATTGAATGACATATAGCCTGTAAAACCTCAGGAATGTTATGCATGTGATTTTGTGTTGAGAAATTTATTGAAAAATTGTGACTTAAAGAGACACATTAGAATACAAACTATGATAAAACTCATAAAAAGAAATTTTTGTTTTGAAGAATGTATTGCATTGGATGAAAACCGCAATTTTTTATACGTGTGCATACGTTGTATGTGGTAGAGGGTTTAGTGAGACTGGTAATTTAGATCGACACATTAGAACACATACTGGAGGAAAAACTTATAAATGTGATGTATGTGGTATAGGGTTTATTGAGAGTGGTAATTTAGATAAACACATGAGAACATATACTGGTGGAAAACCGTATAAATGTGATGTGTGAGGTAGAGGGTTTAGTGAGAGTGGTAATCTAGATAGACACATGAAAACACATACTGAAGGAAACCTAAATACTGGTAATGTGATGTATGAGGTAGGGTGTTTAGTGAGAATGGTAATTTTAATAGACACAATAGAACACATCCTGGAGGAAAACCTTATAAATGCGTTGTATGTGGTAGAGGGTTTTAATAGTGAGACTGGTAATTAAGATAAACACATGAGAACATATACTGGTGGAAACCTTATATATGTGATGTATGAGGTAGAGGGTTTAGTGAGAGTGGTACTTTACATAAACACACAGTAGTTCTAAATGTCACCAATCTAATGTGTGTGCTAGATAATTTATTATTCATTAATGTGATATTTGGTAAAGGGTTTAGTCGGCTTGGCAATTTGGAGACTACAGTGATCGGGAAGGACGTGCGCCATGCGCCAATTGCGCTTTTCGACCAGAAATGGCGCATAGAGTGACAAATGTAAGCGCCCACGTGGCGCACAATATTTTTCACTTCGTTTTGAAACGTTTAGATATCATAAAATGGTTTCCGATCGTGTTTCGTGTCGCCATGTGTGTGTGTACAAAACTGTGTAGTGTTCCCTCCAATGATAAGAGCACCGCCTATATATTTTTGGGACGTCTCGGGCGTTTTCCTATGGTAATAACAGCAACATGCGGTATAACTGATTACCGAAAAAAACGTAATTAGTTTAAACATATTTATTTATAGTGGATTGGAAAACAAGTTATTGCAACTTATATTAATCCCTTTCCAAAAAAACGCAATTAACCATCATTCATGGTATAAATTTTTATAAACAACTTAAATTTTTTGAAATTTGGCTAGTACAGACGAAATTTTTTCTCTAATTATAATCTTTAAAGTAAGCTTGCTGTTTTGATTGGAAAACCCAAAAGCCTTTTTATGAATTTAGTATTTGTCTCCACAAAAGGCGCTAAACTGTCCTTGTCAATTTTTGGTCTTTGGCTCGTTTGAATATTTTGTAAACATGCCTTCAGCGAATTGTTGTTGTCCCTTATCAATTAACGAAACTCTCTACTGTTATTTCTTGTCATCGTGATGATGTTATAATAATACAAGAAGTGCAGAGGAAATGTCAGAAACGTCCTCTAATACGGAACGTCTGGAATAAAGGATGGCAATCGACGAAGACCCAAATGTAATGTAAAAAAACATGAACATGAACAAGGCAACAGTACCAGTTTTAACATTGTAGATAAAGGTTATCGTAAATATTGCCCGGTTTGGAAGAAGTTATTCATTGAAATTGAAATTACAAAAGCACAGGAACAATATCCATGATATCAATTAGAATCATACCAGTAACCACTACCCCTTTGCTGAAATATACACTTTTTATTTTGTTTTTCATTGTAAACGAATGGCCCACTCATTTGACAACATGGCCCATTAATTCTAAAAATGGTCCATTGAATTTATGTTTGGGGGGCCCTGGGCCCATAGAGAAAAAATCCTTTCAGATCACTGGACTCATAGGAACACATGTTGGAAATAACCCTTATATATATATATATGATATTTGCTAAAAGGGTATAGTCGGTTTGGTAATGTACAATGACACCAGAGAACACATGCATGAGATAAACATCATGTATGTGATATTTGGGAAAGGGTTAATTAAGTCGGCTTGGTAATTAACCATGACACATGAGAACACTTGTTTGAGATAACACAGTGTAGGTGATATTTAAATAACGGTTTACTTGGTTTACATTCTATGTGTTGATTGCTGTCCAAAGATAGGAGCTTTCATTTCGTGGTTGTCGTTTTCGTGCAGTATGCGAGACATAGTGATTAATATCCGGCAGCGGCGTAAACTTTTGTACAAAGCTTTATATTTCAGAAGGTTGAAGATCTGGATGCTTCATACCTTGTATGCAGAGCCTATACCTTATGTTGAGCAGTTTCCGTCTGTATTATATCAGTTGTCCTTGATTTCATTTTCATGGTTCTGTGACTGCTTGAAAAAAAACATTGTAGTTTGTATGCACCCGCCGTAGCGGAGGAGGCATTAAGTTTTACCATTGTCCGTCCGTCCATACGTCCGTACGTCCAATAATTGGTTTCCGTTCTCTAACTTTCCTTTGACTTAATCAAATGTTATGAAACTTATACACAATGCTTATTACCGCAAAACACAGACCAAGTTTGAAATTTCGTGGCGTCACTTTTACCGTTCCAGAGTGATGCCCCTTTACCAACTGAAAGATTGCTGAATTTTTCGTTTCTGTTCTCTAGCTTTAGTTTGCCTCAACCAAATGTTATGAAACCTATACACAATGCTTATTTCCACAAAACACAGATCAAGTTTGAATTTTGGTGGCGTCACTTTTACCGTTCTAGAGTTATGCCCCGGTACAAATGGGAATATTGCTGAATTTTTCGTTTCTTTTCTTTAACTTTAGTTTGCCTCAACCAAATGTTATGAAACTTATTCACAATGCTAATTACCACAAAACACAGATCAAGTTCGAATTTTGGTGGCGTCACTTTCACTGTTCTAGAGTTATGCTCCTTTACAAATGGAAATATTGCTAACGTTTCCATTCTCTAACTTAAGTTTCCCCCAACCAAGTGTTATGAAACGTATACACAATGCTTATTACCACAACACTCAGATCAAGTACAAATTTGGGAAGCGTCACTTTTACAGATCTTGAGTTATGTCCCTTTATAACATATGCAGGGCATCATCTGTGTCCCATGGACACATTCCCCATTTATTTTGTAATATGAAATTCTCACTTATTTTGAGTTATAGGACACCGATATTTTGTATATGGGTTCCTTGCAAGCAAACGTCTATGTGTTCGTTAGTATGTGTTGACCTGGCCTTATTTCATGATCAGTGGTCAATGTTTAGTTTACATGATTAGGTTCGTTTCTCAGATAATATAAGCAGTAGGTCAACAACATGTGGTGTATTTATTGATAGTGAGGGGTACATATCAGTCTGGCATATTTCATTTGGCCTTTACCTTATTTTTATGGTTCATGATTGGTCAATCTTAATTTTTTTGTATTTTGGTCTTTTTTTCATTAACCATAAGCAATTGGTCAACTATATTGGTGTATGCAATGATTGCACTATGTACATGTCTGTTTGTCAGGTTTATCTGACCTTGGCAATATATGTGATGCTTGTAGTAAAACTTTATCTTCAATACCTTCAACATAAATTGATGGTCAGTAAAGCAGTTGAGACATTTCAGCGTGTGCACTCTTGTCAAATAAAGCGGGCGGTTAGTAGTTCGCTTGGATTGATTTACCTTTGTCATGCTGACGCATTTTATAGCCTGCTATGCGAAATTGCGAAATTGGTATTGCACATTGTTGAAAGCCGTACGTTGACCTGTAGTCGCTAGCTTCTACGTCATTTGGTCTATGGTGGAGAGTTGTATCATAGGCAACCGTATCTCATCTTTTACATTGTGTATTAAAATGATGGTCGTTTACAGAGACACTGTGAAAAAACATGAAACAAGTTACACTGAACGTATAGTCCTGAACATACATGAAACATATGTTACTGAACGTCAAGTAACGTCCAGAAAATACATGAAAGACGTGTTACTGAACCTAACGTATAGTCCTAAAAACATGAAACTTGTTAGGAAGAAAGATAAGAAGTTAGCAATGTCCTTTAACTTTACGTTCCGCTATATAAATGATGTTCTTTCAATAAAAAATTTAAAAAAATTGGTGGCTATGTTGAACGAATCTATCCCATCGAACTAGAGATAAAGGATACTACAGATACAGTTAAGTCTGCCTCATATCTTGACTTACATCTAGAAATTGACAATGAGGGTCGGTTGAAAACAAAAATTTACGACAAAAGAGATGATTTCAGCTTCCCAATTGTGAACTTTCCATTTCTATGTAGCAATATTCAAGCAACGCCTGCATACGGAGTATATATCTCCCAATTGATACGATATTCTTGGTCTTGTATTTCCTATCATGATTTCATTGATAGAGGATTGCTGCTCACAAGAAAGCTATTAAACCAAGAGTTCCAAATGGTGAAGTTGAAATCATCCCTCCGTAAATTTTACGGACGCCATCACGAGTTGGTTGACCGTTATCGAATAACCGTTTCACAGATGATATCGGATATGTTCCTTATGTCGTAACTACAATACCCTTCCCTTCTCACGAATGTAACCTACCGAATTAGACCATTTACCGGATTTGTAATAACATAAGCAACACGACGGGTGCCACATGTGATGCAGGATCTGCTTACCCTTCCGGAGCACCTGAGATCACCCCCAGTTTTTGGTGGGGTTCGTGTTGCTTAGTCTTTAGTTTTCTATGTTGTGTCATCTGTACTATTATTTGTCTGTTTGTCTTTTTATTTTTGGCCATAGCGTTGTCAGTTTTTTTTTATCTATGAGTTTGACTGTCCTCTGGTATCTTTCGTCCCTCTTTGATCGATAAAGGTTATAGTCAGCTTGGTAATTTACAACGACACATAAGAACACATACATGAGATAAGCATCATGTATGTGATATTTGATAAAGGGTTCAGTCGGCTTGGTATTTTACAATGACACATGGGAACACATGCTTGAGATAAACATTATGAATGGTATATTTGGTAAATGGTATAGTCGGTTTGGTAATGTTCAATGACACAAGTGAACACATACATTATTTGTTATATAGTTTACACCATGACAAGTTATAGATCAAGTTAGCATTTTGTTCCAGTGCAATGAATTTTTAACCGGTAGGGGACAATGTATTGCCATGCAATACTCTCAGAATGCTTGTTTACAATGACACATGAGAACCTGTACATGAGATAAACATCATGTATGTGATATTTGGTAAAGGGTTTACTCGACTTGTTAATTTACAATGACACATGAGAACACATGCTTGAGATTAACACAATGTAGGTGATATTTGAATAACGGTGTTCTCGGTTTACATTCTGTGTGTGCCCTCTGTCCAAACATGTGATCTTTTCATTCCGTGGTTGTCGTTTTCGTTGCAGTATGCGAGACATAGGGATTACTATCCGGCGGCGGCGTAAACTATTTGTACAAAGCTTTATATTTCAGAAGGTTGAAGATCTGGTTGCTTCATTCCTTGTATGCAGATACCTTATGTTAAGCAGTTTCCGTCTGTAATATGTCAGCTGTCCTTGAGCTCATTTTCATTGTTTTGCGACTGCTTGAAAAACAGCATTTTTTTGTCATATGAAAATCTCACTTAAATATTTTGAGTAATAGGATATAGAACTACATTTTGTATATGGGTTCCTTGCAAGCCAACATCTACATGTTCGTAAGTATGCGTTGATCTACCTCGACCTTATTCCATGATCAGTGGTCGAGGTTAAATTTACATGATAAGGTTCGTTTCTCAGATACTATAAGCAGTAGGTCAACTATATGTGGTGTATTGAATGATTGTAAAGATACATGTCAGTCTCGCAGGTTTCATCTGGCCTTGACCTCATTTTTATGGTTCATTGGTAAATCTTCGAGTGTTTGTGTTTTGGTCTTTTTTCAATTAGCATAAACAATAGGTCAACTATGTTGGTGTATGCAATGATTGAAAGATGTACATGTAAATAATCGTGTAGAACATAGATGCACATGTGCCACTGAAAGTAAAGAATGGTCATTAACATACACGAAACATTTACCCATCAAAGTAAAGTATAGTCTTTAACAAACATAAAACATGTACCCTGAACGTAAAGTATCCTCCTGAACATACATGAACATGTACCAATGAACGTAAAGTATGGTCGTAAACAAACATGAAACATGTGCCACTGAACGTAAAGTATAGTCCTGAACAAACATGAAACATGTACCTGTGAACGTAAAGTATAGTCCTGAATAAACATGCAACATGTGCCACTGAACGTAAAGTATAGTCTTGAAAAAACATTAATATTGTGTCACTGAACGTAAAGTATAGTCCTGAACATACATGAGACATGTGCCACTGTGCGACAAGTATAATCCTGAACAAATATGAGACACGTGTAACCGAACGTAAAGTATCGTCCTTAATATACATGAAACATGTGCCACTGAACGTAAAGTTTCGTCCTGAATAAACCTGAAACATGTATCCGTGAACGTAAAGTATAGTCCTGAACAAACATGAAACATATGCAACTGAACGTAAAGTACAGTCCTTGAAAAAAATGAAACTTGTGCAACTGAACGTAAAGTAGAGTCCTGAACAAAACTGAAAAATGTACCCGTGAACGTAACGTATAGTCCTGAACAAACATGAAACATGTGCCCTGACCGTAAAGTATCGCCTGAACACGTGCACTGAACATAAATTTTAAAATATAGTGAAAAACTTAAAACATGTGCCACTGAGCGTACAGTATAATCCTGAATACTCATAAAACATATGTACCCGTGAATGTATAGTATAGTCCTGAACAAACATGAAACATGTGCCATTGAACGTAAAGTATCGTTCTGAACATACATGAAACATGTGCCACTGAACGTATACAAGGTATCGTCCTGAAGATAAATGAAACAGGTGCCACTAAACGAAAAGTATCGTCCTGAACAAACATTCGTTCAGTGTATGTTCACTTGTTTTTGTTAATATGTCTTTTGATTGAGGCAAGCCATTTCAATTGATATTTTATTGTGTGTCTTTCTATGTTGTGATGTTACCCTATTGTTTCGGGTTGGGTGAAGGTTGGCGTTATTAAAATTTTTAAACCCGCTGCATTTGTTTGCACCTGTCCTAAGCATGCTAAGTCAGGAATTCGAACCTGATGTTCAGTGGTTATCGTTTGTTGATGTGGTTCATAAGTATTTCAGTTTTTTTATATAGATTAGACCGTTGGTTTTCCTGTTTGAATGGTTTTACACTAGTCATTTTGGGGCCCTTCATAGCTTGCTGTTCGGTGTAAGCCAAGGCTCCGTGTTGAATGCCGTACTTTGACTTATAATGGTTTACTTTACAAATTGTGACTTGGATGGGTTGTCTCATTGGCTCTCATAGTACATTTTCATATATATAATTATATCTCTGAAACAGATGCCACTGAACGTAAAGTATCATCCGGAACATACATGAAACATGTGCCACTGAACGTGAACTATCGTCCCGAACATACATGAACATATGCCACTGAATGTCAAATAAAGTCCTGAAAAAACCCCATGAAACTTTTGCCACTGAACGTAATGTATCGTCTATGCGCATATTTCCCAACTTTCCTAATGTTTCAAGATCTTTTGAAGGGTTTTGCAATCCCTGTTAGATTTGTGCAATGGTTGCAAATAGTCATATGTTGGAATGTATGCCAACTGATATTTCATTTGTGAAAAAATAAAGACTCAGTTGGTCCAAGAACAGACCCTTAAGACAGTTCTGACGACTTTTAACAGGAACAAAGCCTAAAGTCTCACTCTCTAGAATGACTGCATTTATATGACATGTTAAGAAGATGTGTTAACATGCATTTGTTTTATCCTAAACCACGGGATTTTTAAAATGAATATCCTGGCCTAGTATGAGTTGGAAATAAATGATTTTACTTAAGACAGGATGAAAATGAATACAACTTTCAATGCAAAATGCCGGAACTAATGGTGAACAAAGTGTGAATAAATTCTCGCATGGCTTCCGTGCAGAAAAAAATATGCATGCGGAGCAACAGATGAAAATGAAAAGAATAAAAAAAACCATCCATTTTAAACTGTTACTGTATCTCGTAGTAGAGGGTCTGGATAGGGTTTACAAAATAGAAAATAAAAGCCCGGATACACAGCGCATAAGAAAGGGCAACACAAATTTAAAGAGTAGAGAAAAATATCCCCAAAAGTTTAAAGAATAATGGGCAACAAAAATAAATGATAAAGGTAAATTGCCGAAAAAAATAATACAGAAATGAAGGACCTCCTCCCGCCATCGCCCCTCATCCAAACCGTCAGCGATCTAGTCAAGTTAGTTTGTATGTGAATAAATTAATTATGACTAATTAACCTACCCGAAGATATGGAATGAATAATTTCTGTATTCACCGATCCTTCCTTTTATTTACCGGTTCATTTAAGTTCAAGTGTTGATATAAATGTAATATGAAATTATAGTTAATCTAGCTAGTTCAAACAAATTTTATTTGCAAGAATATGTTAATATAAAAAAGATGTTGTATGATTGCCAATGAGAAAACTCTTCACACGAGTCCAAATGACACAGAAATTAACAACTATTGGCCACCGTACGGCCTTCAACAATGAGCAAATCCCATACCGCATATTCAGCTATAAAAGGCCCCGAAATGACAAATGTAAAACAATTCAAACGATAAAATAGGCCGCAATTAAGCCAGATTGGACACACGTTTTAACAAAATTTTAGACATCCAGTTTAACTGACCCTAAATCAGCCCCTGTTTTCTAATGAAACATGAAAAATCAGAGCCTTCATTCTATGGAAATCGGGTCCAATACTTGACTTGTTGTCCCTGTAGATATTTGAAGCCTTGTCTGTTTTAAAATGTCTAGAAAAGCATTTTTTTGAAAATCCAGGAAGATGTCTAGTTAAAACTAACATAATTGCTACGTAGAAGAATATCAAAATTACTCCAACCTTACACAAAAACGTATTATTTTGAGTAAAACGGATGTCCCTGATGGTATAGATATTTTTCTGTTGCTTATTCGACTTTAGAAGATTGCAAAACATGAACTTATGTTGCCTTTACCGATCTATTACCATTCTGCCAGTACATATTTATGTCATTTTAAGTAGTTTGTCATAAAGAAAAACCATCACAGTTTTGAGATTATATGTCACTATTTCTTTGACCAGATACGTTACCAACTTTTAATTAGACTCTACATTTATCTTGCGGTAAATTGAAAATATAATTATGTTGCTTTTGAAGTGTTAGTCCATAGTTGTAACAAAACAAAATTACTTAATGTGTATCTATAACGGTTTAGAAAATTGATAAGCTACTGAGCTAGGAAATGACTTTTGTACGTAAATTTTGAACAGATACGTTACTATGGAATCATTTGCATAAAAATTAACCACTTGCACGGGATCTATTTAACTATATTCATATGTTTTTACATATTTGATCTTTCTTTTCAACAGTTAAATATGTCCTGTTTTTAGAAAAATATTTGAAATAAAAGACCAAGAATATTATGTTAAACAGATACGGTACCAACAGATACGTTACCATGTTTCGATAAACGGTGAAATACAGGTACCATTTCTGAATTCAGACATATGAGCTATCTGCCTTAATACATTTTCGTTTTATTGAATGATCAATGAATAATTTCACCAATACAACAAGTTATGAGCTGCAATTTTCGAAGTCATATGAAGGAAAATGTCAAAGTAGGTAATTGTACTGCTTTTAACTGCATATTTCAATATATTTTTTCACTAATATATTAAATTAGATATTTTAACACGTAGATAAAAATTAGACATTAGAATTTTGTACCTACAGGATAAAAATAATGTTAAAGTATTGTAATTCAGGGTGCAAACATTAAGTTACGTATTTTTTCCTATGGTAACGTATTTGTTGCATGCCTTGAACAGATACGTTAATACATCTTATATTTTATTGTTTTCATTCAAGTTTTAAGCGTTACACTCACTTCTTTTATTCCAAATATTATATATTCAAAGTTTATTTATAATTAATAGTTCCCAGAACCATATAACAGAGTTTTCAATATCAAAGTCGTTTTCTCAACAGATACGTGATCTGTTCATTTCAAGTTGAAAAACAAATTAGATAAGACGTAATAAGACATAAAGCTTTATTTAGAGTCGGTATAAACATTGCAAGTACAAACATAAGCTCTGAAGAGCTTTCAAAACCGACATAACAACAAAACATACATATCAAGTCATGCACACAAAATTAAACATATAAAGCAAGAGTTCATATCAGTATATAAACATGCAGCACAAAAGTTCTTTAAGCATCTTACAAGTTAAGCACATACTGATACATGCAATTATGAGATAAAAACACAAAAGCAAAAATAAAACGGTTTGCACATAAAAGCACATTAAAACACAAATTAATATATAAACGGATGAAAAAATATATGAAATTTACAAGAGCAGTTGTTGATAATTGATATTTAAACATATTTAGATTAATATCTTGATACATCTTTTATTAAGTACAACTAAATGTTATTTTTTTTGTCTTCACAGTTGTATTTGATCAAGATATGGATTCAAGAACAATTCATACACTTTTCAGAGTCTATCACCAAGATTTATGACTCTTAATAGAATCTTAGGTACCTCTAGAATAGTTCTGGAGGAAAAAAATGAATCAATAACATTTTGTAGGAAAGTTCGTTTGCTAAGGAAATAAAACATGACGGTAACGTATCTTTTATGTGGAAAACAGTGACCCATAGTCTTGATCGTCGGTATTATTTTCACAGTAAGAGCTAAGATCAACCACTTTGGAATCTTTCAAATCATATATATACGAATCATTTGCGCATTATTAAAAGTTGGTTTACACAGATTTATTTTCCAAGTATAGTTTTGGCAAATGGTCCCAATTTGCTGAGAATTAGTGAGACTTCTAGATACGAATGATCCATTTGTATCTTACCAGCATAAAATCGTACATTTTTATACAGCGCATTATCGCTCCTTCTGCATAGGAGTGCACCGATATAAAACGGCGATTTAAACAGGTGACGTCTGTAGAAAGATAGATAACCATGATAACGTTAGTTTCATTCCCTCGACATATATTCTCCTTGCAGATAAAAAAATTAAACAGTTTATTCAAATTCAAATATTTGTTTGGATAAAACACATGAATATGGTAAATAACACATTGCGTAATCTAAGTGTACAACTTACATGACATATACAACATAACAAATAAATAAATATAAACATGATAAATAAAACCATGCCTAAAAAGAGAAAATTATATATTAGGCACTGGCTACGGTTACATGGAAATGTAACAATAATAAAAATATTATTGTTACATTGGAGACTAAATGCCGGAAATCATGGTTGGGTAAGGACCTGATTAATTACGAATGTAACAATAATTATTGAGGCTACGGTTACATTGCGTTATTGTTACATGAAAAACAGCAATGTACGATGGGACTAGTAATATGTACTAAATAATAAAAGTTGAAGACATTTATTTTATATTTACAATACATACAATTATTACATACAATTTCTTTAATTTTTTATTTACAATGACATTTTCTACATATCCAGTGAATGGTTTTTGGAGCATGTTCAAGTCCGACACATTTCTGATGAAACCACTCCAAGCAGCCATCACACACCAGTGATGCCGCATTGTGAACTTCCGTATCAGATACCGTGCAGTTCCATTCTGCGATATCCCTTTTAAAAGATAAGGCAACCCTAACCCTAACCCTAACCCTAACCCTAAACCCTTTCAAAATTTGTGTCTTGATATTGTTTCAGTTTTGTTTTAAACGCATCCCAAGTTTTAAATTTTTCACCCAAAACAAAATTGGCAATAGGAATCTCTTCATCCATTGTTCAAAGTATAATGAAAGTAATAAGTAGTAGGTGTGCAGTTAAATACTTAGCAGTGAACACTTTTCTCAGCCCGAATTCTCAACGACAAACCATTGAACTATATTTTTCGCCTTTGGCACTACTAATCTGAAGTAGTATCTTTAAGAACATCAAAACCATTAATACGTTAAACTATTTAAACACCTTTTGTTGAATAATAATATTTATTATTTATCATTATTACAAGTATTATTTAGTACATATGAAAGAATTAAGCAACAAAACTATAGAAGATTAAAGTTTAATAAATCTAGCGTAGATTGCTGTTTTTCATGTAACAATAACGCAATGTAACCGTAGCCTTAATAATTATTGTTACATTCGTAATTATTCGGTTCCTTACCCAACTTTGCATTCCGGCAATTAGTCTCCGATGTAACAATAATATTTTTATTATTGTTACATTTCCATGTAACCGTAGCCAGTGCCTATATATTATATCTCTGATTATTGATATAAAGTAGATATTAGTTATAACTAAAACATGAAAAGTTTTTTTTGTGTATATATAGTACTTCAGTGTCTTATAGTAGAACAACTATTAAAGTAACTATCCCTGAATTTGGCTGAAATGAGCAATACAATTTTTTGTAATACACATTTTTTCTTTTTAAACATGTTTAAATAGCACATATATTCATGACAAAAAAGTTACATTTTTTAGCACTATCAAAATTAATGTTTACTCAATTTAGGAATTGTTATTCATTTAGGAATAGTTTCCCATTTAGTGGGTTGTCGCCCAACCAAGTACTAAATTTCATGTGTATCATGTGTATCAAACACTTACTGCTTAAGTTGTTAATTTAACAAAATAACTTGACATGACCTAAATTCAGAGAATGATGACCATAATTTGAACTACATATGTTGTCATTTGAACATAACCATGATAACTGTGGGCTCGTAACAAAAGCAGGATGTTACATCATGTATACAAGGAAACTTGAAACGTTTACATGGCAAGCCGTTGTGGAATTTATTCCCTATTTATTAATATTAATAAATCATTTATTAATATTAAATATTATTTTTTAATATTAATAAATATTTTTTAATATTAAACATGTTAAAAAATAGTCATTTTTTAATATTAATAAATAGGTTTTATTTTCTAATATTAAAAATTCGATTTATGGTCCTTTGTGCTACATTAATGTGCTTTTTTGTGCTCAAAGGAGGTCCTTTGTGGTGTTTAAGAGACCAAAAAAAACATACTGTCATAGTGAATTGAAGTGTAGAAAAATAAGTCTCAGAAAAAATAACTGTGTGAGATTTTTTTTATGAAATTTGGTTTATAATTTTTAAATGTATAAATGATTTAGTCCATATTAGAGGTCATGCATAACTGTACCTCCATAACAATGGCCAATGGGATGAGTCACTTACTTTGGCCAGCAGGTAATAGTTCAGGTGTCTTTGTGACAAACCAGACACCTCATACCCTATGTTTCAAACTTTTATAGGTCTGGTGCTATGGGTAATTTTAGAGACCATGCCTACCTCTACTTCTTGTAACCATGACCAACATGGAAAATATCTTGGTTTGGCCAATGGAGAATAGGAAAGTTGGCATTTTTGCCATACCAGGATAACCAAACCCCCATTCTTTGCTGACACACATGTATGGGTCTAAGCTTTAATTGCTTTGGGGCATGCCAACCTCTACCTCTATTCCCAAGGCCCACGTAGAAAATCTCTTAGTTTGTTCAGCATGCAATATCAAAGTTAGACTACATGTATATGTGACATTCCGGGGCCCCATTAACATGTGCTGACAAACTCGTACAGTTCTAGGGTTTTAAATGCTATATTCCATTTTAGAGGCCATTACCATTTTCTAGTACCATGGCCCAAATGGAGAATCTCTTAGTTTTCCCAGCCGGCAATAGTAAAGATGAAAAAAATAAATTGAGAATGGAAATGGGGAATGTGTCAAAGAGACAACAGCCCAGCCAAAGAGCAGAAAACAGCCAAAGGCCACCAATGGGTCTATAACACAGCGAAAAAAATCGCGCTTTAGCTATGTGCCATACCAGAATACCCCAATCCCTACTCTTTTCTTACACGCTCATAAGAGTCTACGGTATAAGTGCTATAGACCATTTGAGAGGATTAATATACCTATTTCTGGTATCACGGTCCATGCGAATAATGTCTTAGTTTGGCCAGCAGAAAATAGTAGAGATGGATTTTGTGCCATTCTAGTGCCATTCCAGGTTACCTCCCCCACCCCCACTCTTTTCCTCAAAGACATAGGAGTCTAAGGTATAATTGCTTTGGGATATGTCTACCTCTACCTTTAATACCATGGCCCACGTAAAATATGTCTTAGTATATACAACAGAAATTTTCAAATTTGGACAACTAGTATGTGACAAACCGGGGTACCGTATTCTGACTGATGGAATCTGAAGAACTCAAAAAGAAGCTAGATTTGATGTGTCAATGAATTAACAGCCGAATAACACAATGACTACAGAAAAACATCTATTTTTATGGTCTTTTAAAATATTAGTATTGACTAGAGGACATTCATCGAGTACCCATGGTACCATCTATGACTATAGGACATTCAACAAGTACCTGCTATAACTTAAGGACATTCATCAAGGACCTGCTATAACTAAAGGACATTCAACAAGTTCTAGTAAAACAACAGGAATTCAACAAGTACCTGTTATATCTCATGTATCTCATGTATCTATAAGGACATTAAACAAGTACCTACTATACCAATAGGATATTCAACAAATACATGCCACAATTATAGAACATTCAACAAGTACCTGCTATATGTAAAGGACATTCACCAACTACCTGTTATAGCTATAGGATATTCAGTTTCTACTAGAACAATAGGAATTCAACACATACCTGTTATATCTATAGGACATTCAACAAGAACCTGATATGACTACAGGACATTCGACATGTACCTGCTATGACTAAAGGACATTCATTGAGTACCTACTATGACTATAGGACATTCAACAAGTACATGCTTTAAATTAAGGACATTCATCAAGTACCTGTTTTTTCTATAGGACATTCAACAAAAACCTATTTTTTCTATACCAATAGCATATTCAAGAAGTACCTGCTATAGCTATAGGGCATTCAAAAGTTCCTAATATAACAATAAGATACTCAACACATACATGTTATATCTATAGGTCATTAAACAAGAACCTACCATACAAATAGGACATTCAACAAGTACCTGCTATAACTATAGGACATTCAACAAATATCTGCTATAACTATAGGACATTCAGCAATTACATGCTATGACTATAGGACATCCAACAAGTACCTGCTATAACTATAGTATATGACATTCAACAAGTACCTGATATGACTACAGGACATTCGAGTTGTACCTGCTATGACTAAAGGGCATTCATTGAGTACCTACTATGACTATAGGACATTCAAAAAGTACCTACTTTGAATTAAGGATATTCATCAAGTACCTGTTTTTTTATAGAACATTCAACAAGAACTTTCTTTAGATATAGGACATTCCACAAGTTCCTACCATGACAATAGAATTTCAACAGGTATCTGTTATATCTATAGGACATTCAACAAGAACCTGATATAGCTATAGGACATTCAATAAGTACCAGCTGTATTTAAAGGACATTCATCAAGTACCTTATATTATACATGACATTCAACAAGAACTTACTATACCAATAGAATATTCAACAATTACCTGTTATAACTATAGAACATTCAACAATTACCTGTTATGATTATAGAACATTCAACAAGTACCCTCTATAACTATAAGACATTCAACAAGAACCTTCTATACAAATAGGATATTCAACAATTACCTATTATAGCTATAGAACATTCAACAGGTACCTGCTATGAATATGGCATTCAACAAGTACCTGATATAACTATAGGGCATTCAACAAGTACCTGCTATGACTATAAGACATTCAACAAGTACCTGCTATTTATATAGGATATTCAACAAGAACATACTACACCAATAGGATATTCAACAATACACTGATATAGCTATAGTTCATTAAATAAGTACCTGCTATATGTAAAGGACATCCATCAACTACCTGATATAACTATAGGACATTCAACAAGTGCCCGATATGACTAAAGGTCATTCAACATGTACCTGCTATGACTAAAGGACATTCATTGAGTACCTGCTATGACTATAGGACATTCAATCATTACCATGATTACATGCTTTTAATTAAGGACATTCAGCAAGTTCCTTCTATCACAATAAGATATTCTACACTTACCTGTTATATTTATAGGGCTTTAACAAATATCTGTTATAAATATAGGATATTCAACAAGAACCTACTATAACTGTAGGACATTCAACAAGGACTAACTATACCAAAATGATATTCAGCAATATCCTGTTATAATGATAGGACATTCACCAAGTACCTGATATAACAATAGGACATTCAACAAATAGTATCTACTATGACTATAGGATATTCAACAAGTACCTGTTATGACTATAGGACATTCAACAAGTACCTGCTATATCTATAAGATATTCAGCAAGGACTTACTATATCAGTAGGATATTCAACAATTACCTGCTATAGCCAAAGGACATTCAATAAGTACCTGTTGTATGTAAGGGACATTCATCAACTTCCTAGAAATACTATAGGACATTTAACAAGTACCTTATCCATGTTATCTGACTACAGGACATTCAACAAGAACTTACTATACCAAAAGGATATTCAACAATTACCTGTTATTACTGTAGGACATTCAACAAGTACCTACCATAACTGTAAAACATTCAACAAGAACCTTCTATACCAAAGGATATTCAACAAGTACCTGCTATAGCTATAGGAAATTCAACAAGTACCTGCTATCACTATTGGACATTCAACAAGTACCTGCTATCACTATAGGAATTCAACAAGTACCTGCTATAACTATAGGACATTCAACAAGTACCCTTTATAACTAGGACATTCAACAAGTACCTGCTATCAATAAAGGATACAAGTACCTTTTATAGCTATAGACCATTCAACAAGACTTTAGTTCCTACTATAACTATTAGATATTGAATACTTACCTGTTATATCTATAGGTTATTCAACATGAACCTACAATACCAATAGGATATTCAACAAGTACATGCTATAACTATAGGACATTTAACAAATATCTGTTATAACTATAGGACATTCAACAATTACCTACTTTTACTGTAGGACATTCAACAAGGACTAACTATACCAATATGATATTCAAAAATTACCTGTTATAACTATCAGACATTCAACAAGTACCCTCTATAACTATAAGACATTCAACAAGAACCTTCTATACAAATAGGATATTCAACAATTACCTATTATAGCTAAAGAACATTCAAAAGGTACCTGCTATGACTATGGCATTCAACAAGTACCTGATATAACTATAGGACATTCAACAAGTACCTGCTATAACTATAGGACATTCAACAAGTACCTGCTATAACTATAGGACATTCAATATGTACCTGCTGTGACTATAAGACATTCAACAAGTACCTGCTATTTATATAGGATATTCAACAAGAATATACTACACCAATAGGATATTCAACAATACACTGATATAGCTATAGGACATTAAATAAGTACCTGCTATATGTAAAGGACATCCATCAACTACCTGCTATAACTATAGGACATTCAACAAGTACCTGATATGACAAATGGGCATTCAACATGTACCTGCTATGACTAAAGGACATTCATTGAGTACCTGCTATGACTATCGGGCATTCATAGAGTACCATCAATGACTATATGACATTCAACAATTACCTGCTTTGAATTAAGGACATTCTTCAAGTACCAGTTATAACTATAGGACATTCAACAAGTTCCTACTATAACAATATAAGATATTCAACAAGTACATGTTATATATATAGGTCATTCAAAAAGAACCTACCATACCAATAGGATATTCAATAAGTACCTGCTATATCTGAAGGATATTCAACAAGTACCTGTTATAACTGTAGGACATTCAACAAGTACCTACTATAACTGTAAGACATTCAACAAGAACTTAATATGCCAAAAGGATATTCAACAGGTACCTGCTATAGCTATAGGAAATTTAACAAGCACCTGCTATCACTATTGGACATTCAACAAGTACATGCTATCACTATAGGAATTCAACAAGTACCTGCTGTAACTATAGGATAGTCAACAAGTACCCTCTATAACTAGGATATTCAACAAGTACCTGCTATCACTAAAGGATATTCAACAAGTACCTATTATAGCTATAGAACATTCAACAAGACTTTAGTTCCTACTATAACTATTAGATTTTGAACACTTACCTGTTATATCTATATGATATTCAACAAGAACCTACCATACCAATAGGATATTCAACAAGTACCTGCTATAACTATAGGACATTCAACAAATATCTGTTATAACTATAGGACATTCAACAAGTACCTACTATAACTGTAGGACACTCAACAAGGACTATGTAACTATACCAATATGATATTCAAAAATTACCTGTTATAACTATAGGACATTCAACAAGTACTTGATATAACTAAAGGACATTCAACAAGTAGTATCTGCTATATATATAGGACATTCGACCAGTACCTGCTATGACTATAGGACATTTAACAAGTTCCTACTATAAAAATAGGAACTTTAACACGTAACTGTTGAATCTATAGGACATTCAACAAGAACCTACTATACCAATATGATATTCAACAAGTACTGCTATAAATATAGGACGTTCAACAAGTACCTGCTATAACTATAGGACATTCAACAAGTTCCTACTAAAAAGGAAATTCAACACGTAACTGCTAAATGAATAGGACATTCAACAAGTTTCTACTATAACAATAGGATATTCAACACATACCGGCTTTATATATAGGACATTCAACTAGTAACTACTATCCCAATAGGATATTCAACAGGTACATGGTAAAGCTATAGAACATTCAACAAGTACCTGCTATAACTATAGGACATTCAACAAGTACCAGCTATGACTTAAGAACATTCATCTAGTACAATCTGACTATATATATAGTAAATTCAACAAGTACCTAATATGACTAGAGGATATTCAACAAGTACCTGCTATGACTATAGGACATTCATCGAGTACCATATATGACTATAGGACATTCATCGAATACCTTCTATAACTTAAGGACATTCAACAAGTACCTCATATGACTACATGACATTCAATAAATATAGGCCAATTATCGAGTACCTTTATAACTTGAGGACATTCAACAAGTACATCATATGACTATAAGACATTTAACAAGTACCTAGACTTTATATACACTGATATAGGTGGTTATAATAGACACCGCTATGAAAAATGAAACAACGTAACTGAGGAAACCAACCATTGCTAACGGCTTAATTTAAAACAGAACAATTTACGAAATAATATATCATGACAGACATGATCCAAGGACAACCACTGAACTACAGGCTCATGACTTGGACAATGTACCGGAGTTAAACATTAAACATGTATGTGAGCGATCAACCCCTTAACCTTGGACAGTGGTATTACAGCACAGCATAAGAACAAACTATATAAAACCTTGTTTAATCAATTATATATGTGTTTGATTGTCGTTATTATGATGATAACGCTGTATATCACAAACTATAATCAGCATCAACTTCACCAGGTTTTTTTTTAGTATGAATTAAGTTTTATGATAAACTTGATAAAAAACAGTAGAAATTTGGATACTACGGAATCATTTTAGGGACATAGTAGAAATAAAATTGGCATTGAACTTTTGGAAATCTTGAAATTTCGGCTTTTAGAAAGTCAAAATTTTAGACTTTTCAAAAAGTCGAAATTTCAGCTTTATAAAGTCAAAATTTATACTTTAAACTCAAAATTTCAAGTTTTAGAATCTCGAAATTTCCACTTCTACCCAGTATTTATATGTTTGCGATTATCACATTACATGGAGAAGTCATTTATATCAGCAAGCGGAGACCCATACACATCATAAACTTGATAATCATTTTTTAATAAACAAAACCATTTTAAAGAGGTTATTTCAGATAGAAAATCTTTTCTTCATGTTCTTGCGGAAGTATAAATATGATATGTTTCACATACAAATATTCGAACAAAATTCAAGAAATACATATTTCCTTACATCCTGTACAGTAAAATGCCTACCTGCTTAGGATTTTGAATGATTATGATCATTACACGTAGATCTTGGAGTACTCAAAGTTACTGAAAGCTTGATTGATTGATGGATTGTTTAACGTCCAGTGGCAAATAGTTCATGCATATTCAGGACAAAATCAAAATTACGATTAATATAACAGGAAGCTAGGTCCTGCAATATGGGGTCGTCCAGGACGAAGGTCAGGAAATTTGGAAAATACCATGCATTGGAAAATGAGGGTTTATTGGATAGGAACAGAAATTAAGAATTTCAGTAGACCACCTACGAACCCCTCAAAGAGTTGTTGCAAGTTTCTTAACGTGCAGAGAGCGTGGCATTCTCTCTACATCAGGCATCGGATTTAACGTCTCCATTCTGACCAGAATTGACTGCGTATTTATACATTCTGCACAGCCAAACGGATGCCCAACTTTGGCACGGGGTTTATGTAGGTAGAATGAAAACCAAGTGGGAAGCTAGTTGAAAGCCAGCAACAACTAATTAACAAAAATCATGTGTCTAAGTTGAGGTTTATTCTATTATTTGTTGATAGAAGCGAAATGATGTGAACCAAAGATCTAGTTATATTTTCTATATAAAGGGAGGATATGATGACATTCAATCATATCCGATACTCCATTCACTAAGGATGATAGACTAGTGTACACATGGCATTTGATAATTAAAGAGTTTTGACGACTTCTCTGGCGTGAATCTACAGATAAACGTTGTTTATTATTTTTTTTGTAAAAAAAATATTTTTGAAAAAATTATGTGTAGACACGTGCCTAAAGTGCCTAACGGCAGCTACGCCCCTGGAAGAAACAAGGTAACTGTATGCATGGGACTAATAGTTTGTATGTTTGCTTAGTCAAGACTCCAGGTTAGGGAAATCGTATTACAAATATTTGAATGGAAAAAATGGAAGGGTTGAAATTCCGTGTCTTATAATAATCTTCTAATAAAACGATACCTACAAATCGCTTATGTCGACCCAAGTAAATAAATCGATCGAGAATTTAGTCAGTGGTAAACTTGAATGTGACACAAGGTTGAGCTTTCTTAAAATCTGTGGACTGCTTCTCTCTATCATAATTTAAGGTAATATGTGTGCATGTGGTTGTTGATTTAGTATTGGAAATGTTGGATTTTTAGAAATTGATTTACTTGAAGAGTGTGCATTATACACCCATGCTTTTAATTTTTGTTTTCTCTTTTCTTGTTGGAAATTAAAACATTTACAAATATTCACGACTATGGAGGTTGTGCCTCTCTGGAGGTGTGCCTAGATTGGAAGAAGTTATAAAATACAGATAATACATTTTTGTAAACATTGTATAGGAACATTACTTATTAAAACAAATCGTGCATATTGCAAATTAACAAAGCAAATAATAGATATAGGAAGATGTGGTGTGAGTGCCAATGAGACAACTCTCCATCCAAATAACAATTTATAAAACACGTATTAATAATTGATATTTCAATATTGAATTTCAGTTTGCATATATGCATAACTAAACGAATATGAATTAATAACAGTTGATCGGTACTGATCGAAATACGCATAGTTAATTTTCCGGCATTTGATGTCTTATCCTGGGACGAGAAAAGTCTGTAATTCTTTATCTCATTTAAGCCAATAGCTGTTGCAGTATCACAGCCGCATTGTAAAGCAACCAATCAGAACCTATATGTGATAAGTTATTATTTCAAGATGGCGTGTATGTCGACTGAAACAGAGCTCCGCACCGTGATGCGAAGCAATTACGTTTTGATTTTTCCTGAACTTTAATATTGATATGAATAGATCTTTTCAAAGCTCTGATAGGGGCAATGCAGAATATTTAACCACGTGGCTATCGCCAGAAAAGTAAAAAAAAAATACATTCAGTGGTACAATAAATTCCACAACGGCTTGCCATACGAAACAGTTATGTTTGCCAAATATCGGTCATTGCTAATTTGTTTTGTCCCTAAAAAGCTTCCGTAGGATTTAGTCCATTCACATGGATCAAATTATTTTGACAAATTCAGCAACTATTAAAAGAAAATTCAATTCAAAATTTAATATTTAATGGTTTATAATCATTAAATAGTTCAAACTTTCCTTAAATACTTGTCTGGGTCGATTAAGGGTAGTCCGAGTTGATTTAACATAGTCGGTCCAAAATTTCTCATCATTAAAACGTTTGACAGATAATCATTGTTTTGTCTAATATTAAACGCTAAAGTAACATTGATGTTGTTTTTTTAATATTAAAAAAATCAGCGCATTATTTAATATTTAAAATTCATTTATTAATATTAAAAATCAGACTGAATATTTAATATTAATAAATGATTTTGTAATATTAAAAATCATTTTTTAATATTAATAAACGATTTTTTAATATTAATAAATAGGGAATAATTCCACAACGGCTTGCCATACGTTTATTATAAATTTATCGCATTATGTAGCTTGGTAGATTGCAGGAAAAAGTTACAATACAAATAAAAGTAAAGTCCTTGGTTTCCATGGTTTCTTCTCTTTTAAATGTGTTTTAACACAAGTTTAAACATTTTGGGCTAAAATCACTTATCCAAAGTTTTGATGATTTGTCTCTTTATAAATGTCTTACACAAGCTTGTACAAAGAAAAAAATATTGAAAATGAGATATAAAAAAAAATGTCTGACCAACTATAGCTAAAAAAAGATCAAGGAACTGACGATGCTATGATTTCTTATGATAGTATCTGACTGTTTGTCAATGTTTGCTTTTAACAGCAAATACTTAGTAGTAGAAATCGACTGGAAAATTATAATTGATCCATCAGAATAATCAGACAGCAAGCTTTGATTCGATTTTTGTCTCGCCTTGACTGAGTCAAAAAGCAAAAGTTAGATATGCTGTTTCCCGCGTCGGCAGCAGCGGCAACGTCAACAATGAATTAGTTTGTGATTAGGTCAGGTTATGGGGAACCACTAGTGGTACATGTAGGTCAATTATATTTGGTTTGCAGTGGTATTAGCATTGGCACATCTCATTTCCATGGAAATTATTTGGCATCGCTTTCTCCATGTTCTCAATCATGGTCTATTGACTTTGAAACTGTTTCCTTAATTTACATGTATTAGTTTGTAAATAGGTCATTTTATGGGGAACCACTAGTGCTAGGTCTATGATATTTGGTATGCAGTTGTATAAGTATTGGCACATCTCATTTCCAAGGAGATTGTTCAGGCATGTACAAGTTAACAAATGTACCTTCAGTCATGGTTCATTTTTTTTGAAAATCTTGAAAACTTGCAAGTTAAAATATTGATATTTTATTAACTTTGACATTTTACTATCAAAATTACAAAAGGGGTGACATATCTTGCTGTGTTAACCATTTATTGATTATAAATTTTATAATTATGTATGCACACAATGTTGACATTTAGGAACGTACTTTTCCTTATGAATAAAAAAGACGCGGGGGTATACATCAATGAGGCAGCATATACTACTTGTATATATATGTCACGTATAGTATTGAAGTAGAATTACCCATACATAGTGCTGCATAGTACATTACACCAGGATAGTGTGTATACATATGATAAACTAGATTGTAATGCCCCTGCCTGAATTTGGGTTGCGTCACTTTTACCATTCTAGAGTTATGCCCCTTTAAAATAGAAAAATTGCTATATTTTTCGTTTCCGTTCTATAACTAAAGTTTGTCCTAACCAAATGTTATGAATCTTAAACACAATGCTTATTACCACAAAACTAAGATCAAGTTTGAATTTTGGTGGCGTCAGACTCACTTGTACCATTCTTGAGTTATATGTCCCTTTATAACGGTATATGCAAGCGGGGGCATCATATGTGTCCTATGGACACATCCTCCATTTATTTAATATATATTATACTACTTATATATGTTATTCTAAGTACATGTATACATGGTATATATATAGTATTAAAGAAGGATTATCCAAACATGCAGACACATAAATGTAAAGTATGTTACACCAAAACAACATAGACAGTTTATAGGTGATTTACAGAGAGGTATCGAAAGGATTTAGTCATTGGTCTTAAATTTGTTAAATTTTCCTTACAGAGTTGAACAAGAGCACACTTACTAAAGATCAACCTTATTGATAAGATTAATGCGTTGGAGGATTAACTGATAAATGGTACCGCACAGAGAGACACATTAAACACAGGCTGGTGATAAATGGTACCGTACAGAGACGAATTAAACACAGACTGGTGATAAATGGTACCATACAGAGACGCATTAAACACAGACTGGTGATAAATGATACCGTACAGAGACGCATTAAACACAGACTGGTGATAAATGGTACCGTACAGAGACATATTAAACACAGGCTGGTGATAAATGGTACCATACAGAGACACATTAAACACAGACTGGTGATCAGGTGATAAATAGTACAGTACCGAGACACATTAAACACAGGTTGGTGATAAATGGTACCGTACAGAGACACATTAAACACAGGCTGGTTATAAATGATACCGTATAGCATTTGTACAGAAACACATTAAACACAGACTGGTGATAAATGGTACCGTATAGAGACACATTAAACACAGACTGGTGATAAATGGTACCGTACAGAGACACATTAAACACAGGCTGGTGATAAATGGTACCGTACAGAAACACATTAAACACAGACTGGTGATGAATTGTACCGTACAGAGACACATTAAACACAGACTGGTGATAAATGGTACCGTATAGAGACACATTAAACACAGACTGGTGATAAATGGTACCATACCGAGACACATTAAACACAGACTGGTGATAAATGGTACCATACCGAGACACTTTAAACACAGGCTGGTGATAAATGGTACCTTAAAGAGACTCATTAAACACAGACTGGTGATAAATTGTACAGTACAGAGACACATTAAACACAGACTGCTGATAAATGGTACCGTTCAGAGACATATTAAACACTGGCTTGTGCTAAATGGTACCGTACAGAGACACATTAAACACAGGCTGGTGATAAATGGTACCGTACAGAGACACTTTAAGCACAGACTGGTGATAAATGGTACCGTTCAGAGACACATTAAACACAGGCTGGTGATAAATGGTACCGTACATAGACACATTAAGCACAGACTGGTGATAAATGGTACCGTACAGAGACACATTAAACACAGGCTGGTGATAAATGGTACCGTACAGAGACACATTAAACACAGGCTGGTGATAAATGGTACCGTACAGACATGACAGAGACACGTTAAATACAGGCTGGTGATAAATGGTACCATACAGAGACACATTAAATACAGGCCGGAGATAATCTTCATAAACGTGATGATTTTGCCAGAGAATTTATCTGAGCAGGTGTCTTAGAAAGACATGTGAGAATACCATGAATACATACTGATGAAAAATGTTGTAAATCTGATGTTTGAGCTAGAGAATTTAGTCAAGCAAGTGAATTAACATGATCGAAGGGACACACGAGAAATCTTCCTGATGACAAATGTCATAAATATAGATTTTGTGATAGATAATGTTAAATAGTGACAGTTATCTGAAGAGACACATGAGAACACATGCTGGAGTAATGTATATGTTAAAATAAGTCAGTAATTAACAAAAAGACATGACAACACAAACAGGCGAAAAACCTCACGACTGTGATGTATGTGGTAAAGGGTTTAGTCAGCCTGGTAATTTACAGTGTCACATGAGAACACATACAGGTGATAAACTTCATGACTGTGGTGTATGTGGTAAAGGCTTTAGTCAGTCGGGTAGTTTAAAGATTCACATGAGAATACATACAGGTGATAAACCATATAAATGTGACGTATGTGGTAAAGGATTTAGTTACCTTGGACATTTAAAAAGACACACAAAAACACATAATGGCGATAAACCTCATGAATGTGATGTATGTAGTAAAGGCTTTAGTCAGCCGGGTAGTTTAAAGAGACACATGATAATACATACAGGTGATAGACCTCATGATTGTGGTGTATGTGGTAAAGGGTTTAGTCATCTTCATAATTTACAGAGACACATGAGAACACATACAGGTGATAAACCTCATGAATGTGATGTGTGTGGTATAAAGTTTAGTCATCTTCATAATTTACAGAGACACATGAGAACACATACAGGTGATAAACATCATGAATGTGACTTATGTGGTAAAAAGTTTAGTCATCTTCATAATTTACAGAGACACATGAGAACACATACAGGTGATAAACATCATGAATGTGATGTGTGTGGTAAAGGGTTTAGTCAGCTTGGTTATTTACAGAGTCATATGAGAACACATACGGGCGATAAATCTCATGACTGTGCTGTATGTGGTAAAAGATTTAGTCAGCCGGGTAGTTTAAAGAGACACATGAGAATACATACAGGTGATAGACCTCATGATTGTGGTGTATGTGGTAAAGGGTTTAGTCATCTTCATAATTTACAGAGACACATGAGAACACATACAGGTGGTAAACATCATGAATGTGATGTGTGTGGTAAAGGGTTTAGTCAGCTTGGTTATTTACAGAGTCATATGAGAACACATACAGGCGATAAACCTCATGACTGTGACTTATGTGGTAAAAAGTTTAGTCATCTTGGTAATTTACAGTGTCACATAAGAACACATACAGGTGATACACCTTATGACTGTGATGAATGTGGTAATGGGTTTAATCAACATTTACAGAGTCACATGAAAACACATACGAGCGATAAACCTCATGACTGTGGTGTATGTGGTAAAGGATTTAGGAAGCTTGGTAATTTACAGAGACACATGAAAACACATACGGGCGATAAACCTCATGACTGTGGTGTATGTGGTAAAGGATTTAGTCAGCCTGGTAATTTACAGAGTTACATGAAAACACATACAGGTGAAAAACCTCATGACTGTGACTTATGTGGCAAAAGTTTAGTCATCTTCATAATTTACAGAGACACATGAGAACACATACAGGTGATAAACCTTATGACTGTGATGAATGTGGTAAAGGGTTTATTCAACAAGGTCATTTACAGAATCACATGAAAACACATACGGGCGATAAACCTCATGATTGTGGTATATGTGGGAAAGGGTTTAGTCATCCTGGTAATTTACAGAGTCACATGAGAACACATACAGGTGAAAAACCTCATAACTGATTTTTGTGGTAAAGGGTTTAGTCAGCTTGGAAATTTACAGAGACACATGAGAACACATACTGGAGATAAACCTCATAACTGCGATTAAAGTTGTAAAGGGTTTAGTAATCTTAACAATTTATATACACACATAAGAAATCATACATGCGATAAACCCGATGACTGTGATGTATGTGGTTAAAGGTTTAGTCATCTTAAAATTCACAGAGACACATGAGAACACATACAGGTGATGAACATCATCACTGATTTATGTTGTAAAACGTTTAGTCATCTTGGTAATTTACAGAGACACATGAGAACACATACACATGATACAGGTGATAAACCTTATGACTGTGGTGTACGTGGTTAAGGGTTAAACTTTAGTCAGCCTGGTAATTTGCTGAGTCACATGAGAACAAATACAGGTGAAAAACACCATGACTGTGATTTGTGTGGTAAAGGGTTTTAATTCTGCTTGGAAATATACAGACCAGACACATGAGAACACATACTGTAGATAAACCTCATAACTGCGACTAAAGTGGTAAAGGGTGTAGTAATCTTACTTATTTACATAAACACATAAGAACACATAAGGCGATAAACCTCATAACTGCGATCATGTATTTGGTAAAGGGTTAAGTTATCTTAGTAATTTACAGAGACACATAAGAACACATACAGGCGATAAACTTCATGACTGTGATGTATGTGGTAAAAGTTTTAGTCAGCATCGTTATTTACAGGTTGACATGAGAACACACAGGTGAAAAACATCATTAAAGTGAAGTTTTTGCTATAGATTATTATACCCCACGCAACGAGTTGCGGAGGGTATAATGTTTTTGACCCGTCCGTCTGTCCGTCCGTCAGTCCGTCAGTCCTGTTTCTTGTCATCGCAACTCCTCTCAAACCACACAACAGAATTTCACGAAACCTTTTTAGATAATAAGGACATGCTATGTAATTGTGCATATCGACAGGAAATTACGATTCAATTCTTTTTCTAGGAGTTACGCCCCTTTGAACTTTTTTACTTTAATGTACTACTGCAACAGTTTGTCATCGCAACTCCTCTCAAACCACACAACAGAATTTCATGAAACCTTTTCAGTTAATAAGGACATACTACGTAGATGTGCATATCGACAGGAAATTACGATTCAATTTTTTTCCAGGAGTTACGATTCAATTTTTTTCCAGGAGTTACGCCCTTTGAACTTATTTGCCCAATATACTACTACAACCTTTTGTCATCGCAACTCCTCTCAAACCACACAACAGAATTTCATGAAACTAGATAATAAGGACATACTATGTAGATGTGCATATTGACAGGAAATTATGATTCAATATTTTTTTTCTGATACAATTTTTTCTTCTTACACTTATTTTATTTCTCCAATGACAATGTGGGGACGTGGGGTATGTGAGCGCGCTCACTAAGGTTCTTTCATTTTCCAAGGTAGGGTCTTAAATAGACTGTAAGAACACATACAGCCGAAAAAAGTGTATGTGACGTTTGTGGTAAAGGGTTTTAATAGTAATCTTAGTAAATAGTAGAGACACACAAAACACATACTGGAGATAAACCTCATGCCTGTGACGTATGCGGTAAAGGGTTTTAGTAGTAGTATTAGTAATTAATAGTGACACATTAGAACACATAAGGCGATAAACCTCATGCCTGTGACGTATGTGGTAAAGGGTTTTAATAGTAATTCATAGATACACATTAGAACACATACAGACGGTAAACATCATGACTGTGACGTACATGTGTGTAGTAAAAGAGTTAATCATCTTAGTTGTTTACAGATGCACATGAGAACACATACAGGCGATTTACATGATAAATCCCAAGACTTTGATGTTGGTGCTAAAGGTTTTAGCAATCTTTGAAATTTACAGAGACACAATGAATGAGAAAACATACAGGCGATAAACCTCTTGTATGAGGTAAAAGGTTAAGTCGGCTTTGTGATTTAAAGAATCTGACTGAATGACATATAGCCTGTAAAACCCCAGGAATGTTATGCATGTGTTGAGAAATTTATTGAAAAATGGTGACTTAAAGAGACACATAAGAATACAAACTATGGTCATGATGATAAAACTCGTTAAAAGGGATTTTTGTGTTAAAGAATGTATGAGAAACAAAAATGTGTATATCATGTATATAGAATAACATTATATAAACAAGTCTAAATTGAAAACAACGTTCAAACCTATGATTGCGTTGGATAAAAACCGCAATTTTTATACGTGTGCATGTAAAACATATTTCGTTGTAGAGGAGTCTACATACAACACAAACAACATTTTCCAAAAGACCAAAAAAGTGAAAAAGTATACTTTAACAAAATGCATTTGACTAACAGGTCGAACAACTGATATGTTCTTAAACCCTGCTGACTGCCATTGACGATTGCCAAATAAGTTGATCACAAGATGTAACAAAATGGATCTTTATATTAATTTAATACCAAACAGAAAACTATAAATTTGCGGGAAAGATGGTATACCACAAACATGAGGTGCAAAAATTTGTACACCATATCCAGATTTCGACAATCAATGTCTCTTCAGCGACATTAGGGATCGAAACGGTATCTGGAAGGCCATATAATTTACCTCAATTTAGGATAGACTTGAATTTTAAAGAGTCGAAATAGGATGAACGGATCATATAAACCCCAGGGAAAATATAATAAAAGCCCAAACGAAAAAATATAAACAAGTAAAAATTGAAAACAACGTTCAAACCTGATTGCGTTGGATAAAAACCGCAGTTTTTATACGTGTGCATGTAAAACAAATTTCGTTGTAGAGGGGTCTAAATACAGCACAAACAACATTTTCCAAAAGACCAAAACAGGTCGAAAAATCGAAAAACTGATGTTCTTAAACCCTATTTACTGCCATTGACGATTGCCAAATAAGTTGATCACAAGATGTAACAAAATGGATCTTTATATTCATTTAATACTAAATAGAAAACAATAAACTTGCGGGAAAGATGGTATACCACAAAACTGAGGTGCAAAAATTTGTTCACCATTATATAGGTATACCTGGCTGTATACTAGTGATAAATCACCAGGCTCAAGCTAGCAGCCACTCGCTAGCAGCCACTACGCTAGCAGCCAGTTTTCGGATATGTCTATGAACCCAAAAGTTACATAAGATTCAAACGTACTCAAAATGTTTTTATTGATATATAACCAATATATTATCAGTGTTTAATATATAATAAAGCAGTCGGAGAACTATTCGATGATTTAAAAAATATCTAGTCCTGTTCATTAATTTAAGACAATAGTAATCGATGTCAATATACCAAACAGCGTCCTCCCGCTTTTACTTTTAATAGTCAACAGTTTTGAGTGTTCATAGAATCGTAAATATGTAATACAATTATTGAAATGCTTACAAAATTGCTTGTAACAGGAATTGACATTGAAATCATAAATTAATTTTGTGATATTGTGTCAAATAGGCGTTCCATATTCTCGGCATCCTGTCAAATAGTTCCTGAAAAGTTATTATTGTTCTGCATGACAAGAAAAGAAAGTTGCACTCGTGCATTAATATTTTTTTAATGAGACAAATCTGTTTTAACGAAACATTCTATTTCTGAAGCAGTGGATATCGCTTACTTTTGATTAGACGAAAGGTTTATTTTTTGTACACAAAGTATGGTGGGCAAGGAAATTATTTATTATCTATTAAAAAAAAAAATCCGTGTAATACACAGACGTGGAATTTTGGTCAAGTATGAGTAAACGTATTGCCGTAGAACATTTTTATTAACATTTCCGTAAGGGTGGGGTAGGGTGTCCGACCCCAACTTTGGACCTAATTTTAAAAAAACTAAGCCGAACCACACCCTGGATGTTTCTCAAGTAGACCTTAGCTATTCAGCTTTACATTGCACCTAGTGGCGAAAAAGCATTGCCGTAGAACATTTTTATTAACATTTCCGTAAGGGTGGGGTAGGGTGTCCGACCCCAACTTTGGACCTAATTTTAAAAAACTAAGCCGAACCACACCCTGGATTTTTCTCAAGTAGACCTTAGCTATTCAGCTTTACATTGCACCTAGTGGCGAAAAAGTATTGCCGTAGAACATTTTTATTAACATTTCCGTAAGGGTGGGGTAGGGTGTCCGACCCCAACTTTGGACCTAATTTAAAAAAAACTAAGCCGAACCACACCCTGGATTTTTCTCAAGTAGACCTTAGCTATTCAGCTTTACATTGCACCTAGTGGCGAAAAAGTATTGCCGTAGAACATTTTTATTAACATTTCCGTAAGGGTGGGGTAGGGTGTCCGACCCCAACTTTGGACCTAATTTAAAAAAAACTAAGCCGAACCACACCCTGGATTTTTTCTCAAGTAGACCTTAGCTATTCAGCTTTACATTGCACCTAGTGGCGAAAAAGTATTGCCGTAGAACATTTTTATTAACATTTCCGTAAGGGTGGGGTAGGGTGTCCGACCCCAACTTTGGACCTAATTTAAAAAAAACTAAGCCGAACCACACCCTGGATTTTTCTCAAGTAGACCTTAGCTATTCAGCTTTACATTGCACCTAGTGGCGAAAAAAGTATTGCCGTAGAACATTTTTTATTAACATTTCCGTAAGGGTGGGGTAGGGTGTCCGACCCCAACTTTGGACCTAATTTAAAAAAAACTAAGCCGAACCACACCCTGGATTTTTCTCAAGTAGACCTTAGCTATTCAGCTTTACATTGCACCTAGTGGCGAAAAAGTATTGCCGTAGAACATTTTTATTAACATTTCCGTAAGGGTGGGGTAGGGTGTCCGACCCCAACTTTGGACCTAATTTAAAAAAAACTAAGCCGAACCACACCCTGGATTTTTCTCAAGTAGACCTTAGCTATTCAGCTTTACATTGCACCTAGTGGTGAAAAATTATTGCCGTAGAACATTTTTATTAACATTTCCGTAAGGGTGGGGTAGGGTGTCCGACCCCAACTTTGGACCTAATTTAAAAAAACTAAGCCGAACCACACCCTGGATTTTTTCTCAAGTAGACCTTAGCTATTCAGCTTTACATTGCACCTAGTGGCGAAAAAGTATTGCCGTAGAACATTTTTATTAACATTTCCGTAAGGGTGGGGTAGGGTGTCCGACCCCAACTTTGGACCTAATTTAAAAAAAAACTAAGCCGAACCACACCCTGGATTTTTCTCAAGTAGACCTTAGCTATTCAGCTTTACATTGCACCTAGTGGCGAAAAAGTATTGCCGTAGAACATTTTTATTAACATTTCCGTAAGGGTGGGGTAGGGTGTCCGACCCCAACTTTGGACCTAATTTAAAAAAAACTAAGCCGAACCACACCCTGGATGTTTCTCAAGTAGACCTTAGCTATTCAGCTTTACATTGCACCTAGTGGCGAAAAAGCATTGCCGTAGAACATTTTTATTAACATTTCCGTAAGGGTGGGGTAGGGTGTCCGACCCCAACTTTGGACCTAATTTAAAAAAACTAAGCCGAACCACACCCTGGATTTTTCTCAAGTAGACCTTAGCTATTCAGCTTTACATTGCACCTAGTGGCGAAAAAGTATTGCCGTAGAACATTTTTATTAACATTTCCGTAAGGGTGGGGTAGGGTGTCCGACCCCAACTTTGGACCTAATTTAAAAAAAACTAAGCCGAACCACACCCTGGATTTTTCTCAAGTAGACCTTAGCTATTCAGCTTTACATTGCACCTAGTGGCGAAAAAGTATTGCCGTAGAACATTTTTATTAACATTTCCGTAAGGGTGGGGTAGGGTGTCCGACCCCAACTTTGGACCTAATTTAAAAAAACTAAGCCGAACCACACCCTGGATTTTTCTCAAGTAGACCTTAGCTATTCAGCTTTACATTGCACCTAGTGGCGAAAAAGTATTGCCGTAGAACATTTTTATTAACATTTCCGTAAGGGTGGGGTAGGGTGTCCGACCCCAACTTTGGACCTAATTTAAAAAAACTAAGCCGAACCACACCCTGGATTTTTTCTCAAGTAGACCTTAGCTATTCAGCTTTACATTGCACCTAGTGGCGAAAAAGTATTGCCGTAGAACATTTTTATTAACATTTCCGTAAGGGTGGGGTAGGGTGTCCGACCCCAACTTTGGACCTAATTTAAAAAAAACTAAGCCGAACCACACCCTGGATTTTTCTCAAGTAGACCTTAGCTATTCAGCTTTACATTGCACCTAGTGGCGAAAAAGTATTGCCGTAGAACATTTTTATTAACATTTCCGTAAGGGTGGGGTAGGGTGTCCGACCCCAACTTTGGACCTAATTTAAAAAAAACTAAGCCGAACCACACCCTGGATTTTTCTCAAGTAGACCTTAGCTATTCAGCTTTACATTGCACCTAGTGGCGAAAAAGTATTGCCGTAGAACATTTTTATTAACATTTCCGTAAGGGTGGGGTAGGGTGTCCGACCCCAACTTTGGACCTAATTTAAAAAAACTAAGCCGAACCACACCCTGGATTTTTCTCAAGTAGACCTTAGCTATTCAGCTTTACATTGCACCTAGTGGCGAAAAAGTATTGCCGTAGAACATTTTTATTAACATTTCCGTAAGGGTGGGGTAGGGTGTCCGACCCCAACTTTGGACCTAATTTAAAAAAAACTAAGCCGAACCACACCCTGGATTTTTCTCAAGTAGACCTTAGCTATTCAGCTTTACATTGCACCTAGTGGCGAAAAAGTATTGCCGTAGAACATTTTTATTAACATTTCCGTAAGGGTGGGGTAGGGTGTCCGACCCCAACTTTGGACCTAATTTAAAAAACTAAGCCGAACCACACCCTGGATTTTTCTCAAGTAGACCTTAGCTATTCAGCTTTACATTGCACCTAGTGGCGAAAAAGTATTGCCGTAGAACATTTTTATTAACATTTCCGTAAGGGTGGGGTAGGGTGTCCGACCCCAACTTTGGACCTAATTTAAAAAACTAAGCCGAACCACACCCTGGATTTTTCTCAAGTAGACCTTAGCTATTCAGCTTTACATTGCACCTAGTGGCGAAAAAGTATTGCCGTAGAACATTTTTATTAACATTTCCGTAAGGGTGGGGTAGGGTGTCCGACCCCAACTTTGGACCTAATTTAAAAAAAACTAAGCCGAACCACACCCTGGATTTTTCTCAAGTAGACCTTAGCTATTCAGCTTTACATTGCACCTAGTGGCGAAAAAAGTATTGCCGTAGAACATTTTTTATTAACATTTCCGTAAGGGTGGGGTAGGGTGTCCGACCCCAACTTTGGACCTAATTTAAAAAAACTAAGCCGAACCACACCCTGGATTTTTTCTCAAGTAGACCTTAGCTATTCAGCTTTACATTGCACCTAGTGGCGAAAAAAGTATTGCCGTAGAACATTTTTTATTAACATTTCCGTAAGGGTGGGGTAGGGTGTCCGACCCCAACTTTGGACCTAATTTAAAAAAACTAAGCCGAACCACACCCTGGATTTTTCTCAAGTAGACCTTAGCTATTCAGCTTTACATTGCACCTAGTGGCGAAAAAGTATTGCCGTAGAACATTTTTATTAACATTTCCGTAAGGGTGGGGTAGGGTGTCCGACCCCAACTTTGGACCTAATTTAAAAAAACTAAGCCGAACCACACCCTGGATTTTTCTCAAGTAGACCTTAGCTATTCAGCTTTACATTGCACCTAGTGGCGAAAAAGTATTGCCGTAGAACATTTTTATTAACATTTCCGTAAGGGTGGGGTAGGGTGTCCGACCCCAACTTTGGACCTAATTTAAAAAAACTAAGCCGAACCACACCCTGGATTTTTCTCAAGTAGACCTTAGCTATTCAGCTTTACATTGCACCTAGTGGCGAAAAAAGTATTGCCGTAGAACATTTTTATTAACATTTCCGTAAGGGTGGGGTAGGGTGTCCGACCCCAACTTTGGACCTAATTTAAAAAAAACTAAGCCGAACCACACCCTGGATTTTTCTCAAGTAGACCTTAGCTATTCAGCTTTACATTGCACCTAGTGGCGAAAAAGTATTGCCGTAGAACATTTTTATTAACATTTCCGTAAGGGTGGGGTAGGGTGTCCGACCCCAACTTTGGACCTAATTTAAAAAAACTAAGCCGAACCACACCCTGGATTTTTCTCAAGTAGACCTTAGCTATTCAGCTTTACATTGCACCTAGTGGCGAAAAAGTATTGCCGTAGAACATTTTTATTAACATTTCCGTAAGGGTGGGGTAGGGTGTCCGACCCCAACTTTGGACCTAATTTAAAAAAACTAAGCCGAACCACACCCTGGATTTTTCTCAAGTAGACCTTAGCTATTCAGCTTTACATTGCACCTAGTGGCGAAAAAGTATTGCCGTAGAACATTTTTATTAACATTTCCGTAAGGGTGGGGTAGGTGTCCGACCCCAACTTTGGACCTAATTTAAAAAAAACTAAGCCGAACCACACCCTGGATTTTTCTCAAGTAGACCTTAGCTATTCAGCTTTACATTGCACCTAGTGGCGAAAAAGTATTGCCGTAGAACATTTTTATTAACATTTCCGTAAGGGTGGGGTAGGGTGTCCGACCCCAACTTTGGACCTAATTTAAAAAAAACTAAGCCGAACCACACCCTGGATTTTTCTCAAGTAGACCTTAGCTATTCAGCTTTACATTGCACCTAGTGGCGAAAAAGTATTGCCGTAGAACATTTTTATTAACATTTCCGTAAGGGTGGGGTAGGGTGTCCGACCCCAACTTTGGACCTAATTTAAAAAAAACTAAGCCGAACCACACCCTGGATTTTTTCTCAAGTAGACCTTAGCTATTCAGCTTTACATTGCACCTAGTGGCGAAAAAGTATTGCCGTAGAACATTTTTATTAACATTTCCGTAAGGGTGGGGTAGGGTGTCCGACCCCAACTTTGGACCTAATTTAAAAAAAACTAAGCCGAACCACACCCTGGATTTTTCTCAAGTAGACCTTAGCTATTCAGCTTTACATTGCACCTAGTGGCGAAAAAGTATTGCCGTAGAACATTTTTATTAACATTTCCGTAAGGGTGGGGTAGGGTGTCCGACCCCAACTTTGGACCTAATTTAAAAAAACTAAGCCGAACCACACCCTGGATTTTTCTCAAGTAGACCTTAGCTATTCAGCTTTACATTGCACCTAGTGGCGAAAAAGTATTGCCGTAGAACATTTTTATTAACATTTCCGTAAGGGTGGGGTAGGGTGTCCGACCCCAACTTTGGACCTAATTTAAAAAACTAAGCCGAACCACACCCTGGATTTTTCTCAAGTAGACCTTAGCTATTCAGCTTTACATTGCACCTAGTGGCGAAAAAGTATTGCCGTAGAACATTTTTATTAACATTTCCGTAAGGGTGGGGTAGGGTGTCCGACCCCAACTTTGGACCTAATTTAAAAAAAACTAAGCCGAACCACACCCTGGATTTTTCTCAAGTAGACCTTAGCTATTCAGCTTTACATTGCACCTAGTGGCGAAAAAGTATTGCCGTAGAACATTTTTATTAACATTTCCGTAAGGGTGGGGTAGGGTGTCCGACCCCAACTTTGGACCTAATTTAAAAAAACTAAGCCGAACCACACCCTGGATTTTTCTCAAGTAGACCTTAGCTATTCAGCTTTACATTGCACCTAGTGGCGAAAAAGTATTGCCGTAGAACATTTTTATTAACATTTCCGTAAGGGTGGGGTAGGGTGTCCGACCCCAACTTTGGACCTAATTTAAAAAAAACTAAGCCGAACCACACCCTGGATTTTTCTCAAGTAGACCTTAGCTATTCAGCTTTACATTGCACCTAGTGGCGAAAAAGTATTGCCGTAGAACATTTTTATTAACATTTCCGTAAGGGTGGGGTAGGGTGTCCGACCCCAACTTTGGACCTAATTTAAAAAAACTAAGCCGAACCACACCCTGGATTTTTCTCAAGTAGACCTTAGCTATTCAGCTTTACATTGCACCTAGTGGCGAAAAAAGTATTGCCGTAGAACATTTTTATTAACATTTCCGTAAGGGTGGGGTAGGGTGTCCGACCCCAACTTTGGACCTAATTTAAAAAAACTAAGCCGAACCACACCCTGGATTTTTCTCAAGTAGACCTTAGCTATTCAGCTTTACATTGCACCTAGTGGCGAAAAAGTATTGCCGTAGAACATTTTTATTAACATTTCCGTAAGGGTGGGGTAGGGTGTCCGACCCCAACTTTGGACCTAATTTAAAAAAAAACTAAGCCGAACCACACCCTGGATTTTTCTCAAGTAGACCTTAGCTATTCAGCTTTACATTGCACCTAGTGGCGAAAAAGTATTGCCGTAGAACATTTTTATTAACATTTCCGTAAGGGTGGGGTAGGGTGTCCGACCCCAACTTTGGACCTAATTTAAAAAAAACTAAGCCGAACCACACCCTGGATTTTTTCTCAAGTAGACCTTAGCTATTCAGCTTTACATTGCACCTAGTGGCGAAAAAGTATTGCCGTAGAACATTTTTATTAACATTTCCGTAAGGGTGGGGTAGGGTGTCCGACCCCAACTTTGGACCTAATTTAAAAAAACTAAGCCGAACCACACCCTGGATTTTTCTCAAGTAGACCTTAGCTATTCAGCTTTACATTGCACCTAGTGGCGAAAAAGTATTGCCGTAGAACATTTTTATTAACATTTCCGTAAGGGTGGGGTAGGGTGTCCGACCCCAACTTTGGACCTAATTTAAAAAAACTAAGCCGAACCACACCCTGGATTTTTCTCAAGTAGACCTTAGCTATTCAGCTTTACATTGCACCTAGTGGCGAAAAAAGTATTGCCGTAGAACATTTTTATTAACATTTCCGTAAGGGTGGGGTAGGGTGTCCGACCCAACTTTGGACCTAATTTAAAAAAACTAAGCCGAACCACACCCTGGATTTTTCTCAAGTAGACCTTAGCTATTCAGCTTTACATTGCACCTAGTGGCGAAAAAGTATTGCCGTAGAACATTTTTATTAACATTTCCGTAAGGGTGGGGTAGGGTGTCCGACCCCAACTTTGGACCTAATTTAAAAAAAACTAAGCCGAACCACACCCTGGATTTTTCTCAAGTAGACCTTAGCTATTCAGCTTTACATTGCACCTAGTGGCGAAAAAAGTATTGCCGTAGAACATTTTTATTAACATTTCCGTAAGGGTGGGGTAGGGTGTCCGACCCCAACTTTGGACCTAATTTAAAAAAACTAAGCCGAACCACACCCTGGATTTTTCTCAAGTAGACCTTAGCTATTCAGCTTTACATTGCACCTAGTGGCGAAAAAGTATTGCCGTAGAACATTTTTATTAACATTTCCGTAAGGGTGGGGTAGGGTGTCCGACCCCAACTTTGGACCTAATTTAAAAAAAACTAAGCCGAACCACACCCTGGATTTTTCTCAAGTAGACCTTAGCTATTCAGCTTTACATTGCACCTAGTGGCGAAAAAGTATTGCCGTAGAACATTTTTATTAACATTTCCGTAAGGGTGGGGTAGGGTGTCCGACCCCAACTTTGGACCTAATTTAAAAAAAACTAAGCCGAACCACACCCTGGATTTTTCTCAAGTAGACCTTAGCTATTCAGCTTTACATTGCACCTAGTGGCGAAAAAGTATTGCCGTAGAACATTTTTATTAACATTTCCGTAAGGGTGGGGTAGGGTGTCCGACCCCAACTTTGGACCTAATTTAAAAAAAACTAAGCCGAACCACACCCTGGATTTTTCTCAAGTAGACCTTAGCTATTCAGCTTTACATTGCACCTAGTGGCGAAAAAAGTATTGCCGTAGAACATTTTTTATTAACATTTCCGTAAGGGTGGGGTAGGGTGTCCGACCCCAACTTTGGACCTAATTTAAAAAAAACTAAGCCGAACCACACCCTGGATTTTTCTCAAGTAGACCTTAGCTATTCAGCTTTACATTGCACCTAGTGGCGAAAAAGTATTGCCGTAGAACATTTTTATTAACATTTCCGTAAGGGTGGGGTAGGGTGTCCGACCCCAACTTTGGACCTAATTAAAAAAAACTAAGCCGAACCACACCCTGGATTTTTCTCAAGTAGACCTTAGCTATTCAGCTTTACATTGCACCTAGTGGCGAAAAAGTATTGCCGTAGAACATTTTTATTAACATTTCCGTAAGGGTGGGGTAGGATGTCCGACCCCAACTTTGGACCTAATTTAAAAAAAACTAAGCCGAACCACACCCTGGATTTTTCTCAAGTAGACCTTAGCTATTCAGCTTTACATTGCACCTAGTGGCGAAAAAGTATTGCCGTAGAACATTTTTATTAACATTTCCGTAAGGGTGGGGTAGGGTGTCCGACCCCAACTTTGGACCTAATTTAAAAAAAACTAAGCCGAACCACACCCTGGATTTTTCTCAAGTAGACCTTAGCTATTCAGCTTTACATTGCACCTAGTGGCGAAAAAGTATTGCCGTAGAACATTTTTATTAACATTTCCGTAAGGGTGGGGTAGGGTGTCCGACCCCAACTTTGGACCCTAATTTAGACCTTAAAAAACTAAGCCGAACCACACCCTGGATTTTTCTCAAGTAGACCTTAGCTATTCAGCTTTACATTGCACCTAGTGGCGAAAATGTATTGCCGTAGAACATTTTTATTAACATTTCCGTAAGGGTGGGGTAGGGTGTCCGACCCCAACTTTGGACCTAATTTAAAAAAACTAAGCCGAACCACACCCTGGATTTTTCTCAAGTAGACCTTAGCTATTCAGCTTTACATTGCACCTAGTGGCGAAAAAGTATTGCCGTAGAACATTTTTATTAACATTTCCGTAAGGGTGGGGTAGGGTGTCCGACCCCAACTTTGGACCTAATTTAAAAAAAACTAAGCCGAACCACACCCTGGATTTTTCTCAAGTAGACCTTAGCTATTCAGCTTTACATTTCACCTAGTGGTGAAAAATTATTGCCGTAGAACATTTTTATTAACATTTCCGTAAGGGGGGTAGGGTGTCCGACCCCAACTTTGGACCTAATTTAAAAAAAACTAAGCCGAACCACACCCTGGATTTTTCTCAAGTAGACCTTAGCTATTCAGCTTTACATTGCACCTAGTGGCGAAAAAGTATTGCCGTAGAACATTTTTATTAACATTTCCGTAAGGGTGGGGTAGGGTGTCCGACCCCAACTTTGGACCTAATTTTAAAAAAACTAAGCCGAACCACACCTGGATTTTTCTCAAGTAGACCTTAGCTATTCAGCTTTACATTGCACCTAGTGGCGAAAAAGTATTGCCGTAGAACATTTTTATTAACATTTCCGTAAGGGTGGGGTAGGGTGTCCGACCCCAACTTTGGACCTAATTTAAAAAAAAACTAAGCCGAACCACACCCTGGATTTTTTCTCAAGTAAACCCCAGCTACTCAGCTTTGCTCTGCACCTAGTGGCGAAAAAAGTATTGCCGTACGGAATTTTTATTAATTGTTCCGTATGGATTGGGTGACTTAAACTAGCATTATAAGACTCAAATGTTTTAAACTATATATATATACTTTTTATTTTAACATTCGAAAGCGTCAAGGGCATAAATACTTTGAGACGTTTTAGAGGCAATATCTACTTTTACCTCAAGTACCATGACCAATGTTGAGAATCTCTTTGTTTTGTCTGTCAGCAATAGTGAAATTGGACTATGTGACATACCAGGTCCACCCTGTTCATCATATGCTGACACATTATCTCGGGTCTAGGACACAAGTGCTATGTGCCATTTTAATGGCAATATCTTCTACCTCCGGTACCTATGCCAACAAAGAGAATCTCACAGTTTGGCCAGCCGACAATAGTTAAGATGGACTATGTGACATGCCAAGTACACCGAACCATATACTGACAAAGTCATGCGGATAAGGGCATAAGTGATGTAGACCATCTTAGAGGCACTATCTCCTTCTACCTCAGGTAGTATTGAATTTTAGGAACAAAGTATCATATGTTACAATGGTCAACTTTGAGATCTGATTTTTTTTGTCCAGCCGGCTAAACTGAAGTTGCACTATGTTGACACAGATGGACGACTTCACACTAAAATTTATGACAACGTGACGATTTCAACTTCCCAATTATCAATTTCCCATTTCTCAGCAGTAACATACCCTCTGCCCCATCGTATGGTGTTTACATATCTCAGTTGATACGTTATGCTCGTGCATGTTCACACTATACGGACTTCATATACAGGAGTGTGCTCCTTACGCAGAAACTGCTCCAACAGAGTTATGAGGAGGAAAGATTAAAAATGACACTCCGTAAATTCTATGGACACCATCACGAATTGGTAGATCTATACGATGTGTCGGTGTCTAAACTAACTAACGACATTTTTACCACGTCTTAGATTGTGGTTTATCATCTACGTCTGATAAGTACCGAACATGACCTATCCCCGAATATGACTGTTTTGTCGAGTGTGAATTCGCAATGCTATAAGACGTGTCTCGGTATATCCACATTCGTGTATTTAAGGATGTTCACTCCTCTTGTTTTGAATTTTGCCAGATATTCGGAATCCTCTGGTAGTGCCATTAAAAATTTTCTCCGCTATCTCCTACTTTTCTTTTATAATTTTATTATATATATTTAAATAGCAATATTTGAAAATCGATAAAATCCTTGTTATTTTTTCATATTTTTGAAAGAAAAAGGGTCCAATGTTAAATGTATGAAAAGTCTAGAGAGAATTATTTCCGCCAAATTTTCAAAGGCTTATATTTCCAAAACAAGCACACGGACCCTTCATTTTCTTCTGCTATTTTAGTTCCTTTATTTATATACTTTCAGTTTATTACAGTCTTTTAAAGAGCTTGTTATTTTGAAACAAAGTAGAGAGCATCCTTAATTCTGATGTTTCGTTTGTAAGTCTAGTTGGATATTGTGTTATGTCTTATCGTTTATGGTTTGAATTCTATTTTTATTTTCTATATATATGAAAAGTTCAGATAATTAATTAGCTAGTTCATTTATATGATTTTAGCTTAAAACAACTATATGCACAGGATTTATATGTTTTACACAGTTTTGATATAGGTTGCATTTCTGTAAATATCAACAATGCAATTTCCCATAGGAACTCCTTTCACGGCTAAAACTGTACCACTTTTACTATGAAGTTTTGAAAAAAAATATATCCTAGAATGGAAAGTTCATATGCACTACTATTTTTTCAAAGGTCAAAATATAGGGCTGTGCGGCATATTTTCAACGTTTATATGCCCCGAACTTCTAAGAGTTTAAACTTACATTAAATTTCTATACTACCCCAACCTTGACTTAAGGATTTCCACAGACTTCAACTTGATCACTATGAATATGTATATTTACTGGTAACATTCCCAAGTTATGTCTCTATGAGATGAAACATAGAGATCATATCCGAGAACCAGTACGTAAACAAAATACTTATATCTCAAATACTTATATCTCAGAATTATAGCCTGAAAGAAATCAGTGCATATACTCTAAGTTTTCTTTTACAGTACATTTTATACCCCACTCCTGTATCAATTTTTACAGAATTTGAAAACAAGACTTTACTTATTGCCAGCTTACCCTATGAGCATGTTTTCTGACATGAAATATCTAAAACCTGTTTGAAACTATTCTGATAACAAATTGAAAGCATTTCAGAACACTATAAATGTAATGTTTAGCAGTTAATCATTCCAACATTCAAGATTATATAAAGTGTCCAATCCTGCCTCTGTCTCCAGTCCACATCTTACTGTATGCCTATTTGTCAATGAAAGTTGACAATTACTGCCTCAAATTGTCAGTTAAGAAATTTTGTCACAACAGTATCATCTCTTACCATATATCTAACATGATTTAGCTAATATATGAACTAAAAGTGTTTAAACAAAGCCATATTTGCAAAAGTTGTATGAATGAAGATATCAGTCTGATGTATGAATTCTCTAAAAGTTTATAGAAATGACTGCTAACATCTGATTTTGCATAACTTCAAGCACAGTTATTGGTTTCTATACAAAAGACCTTTAAAATAATAAAGTCATAGCATTTACAAGTTAAATTATTTGTTTTATGACCCAGGGTAGGCATTTTCTCTGTGTTTTGCCCTGGGGCCTCAAATTTCTAAATTATTCTGCCGTTTCTAGCAATATGAAATATTTAGTGCATATTTAGGATAGAACACACTATTGTAAGTTTTATTGAGGTATTTTTGTATTTCTAGCTTGTATTTTTTTATGCCGTGATCACAAAAAGCAGATTTAGGTGCTACGGCTTACTTTTGGGTTATCGACAGGATAAAACACCCCACCAATAATATTCAAGAAGGATCTATGAGTTTCAATGACTGCGAAGAGTAAATTTAAGCACTTCTAAACAATTTAAATTACTAATATGCACATATAATGAATTTATTTTGCATTCAGGGCTTCAACTAAACTATGCATACTGTAAACTGTGAATTTATGCTGAGTTATCATAGTTAAGGCCCAGGATTTTCTCAATCTTCATGAAATATTTATAAAACTTCATATTTGAGTTAATTTCATTAAAATCTCTGAGATAAACCAGATTTGGTGAAATTCTGTATGTTCCTTTTTACCCAATATACTAACATTTATTCCAATAGAAAACTTTCTAAAACACTTTACAACAATACTTATATCTCAGAATTATAGCCTGAAAGAAATCAGTGCATATACTCTAAGTTTTCTTTTACAGTACATTTTATACCCCCACCCTGTATCAATTTTTACAGAATTTGAAAACAAGACTTTACTTATTGCCAGCTTACCCTATGAGCATGTTTTCTGACATGAAATATCTAAAACCTGTTTGAAACTATTCTGATAACAAATTTAAAGCATTTCAGAACACTATAAATGTAATGTTTAGCAGTTAATCATTCCAACATTCAAGATTATATAAAGTGTCCAATCCTGCCTCTGTCTCCAGTCCACATCTTACTGTATGCCTATTTGTCAATGAAAGTTGACAATTACTGCCTCAAATTGTCAGTTAAGAAATTTTGTCACAACAGTATCATCTCTTACCATATATCTAACATGATTTAGCTAATATATGAACTAAAAGTGTTTAAACAAAGCCATATTTGCAAAAGTTGTATGAATGAAGATATCAGTCTGATGTATGAATTCTCTAAAAGTTTTATAGAAATGACTGCTAACATCTGATTTTGCATAACTTCCAAGCACAGTTATTGGTTTCTATACAAAAGACCTTTAAAATAATAAAGTCATAGCATTTACAAGTTAAATTATTTGTTTTATGACCCAGGGGTAGGCATTTTTCTCTGTTTTTTGCCCCTGGGGCCTCAAATTTCCTAAATTATTCTGCTGTTTCTAGCAATATGAAATATTTAGTGCATATTTAGGATAGAACACACTATTGTAAGTTTTATTGAGGTATTTTTGTATTTCTAGCTTGTATTTTTTTATGCCGTGATCACAAAAAAGCAGATTTAGGTGCTACGGCTTACTTTTGGGTTATCGACAGGATAAAAACACCCCACCAATAATATTCAAGAAGGATCTATGAGTTTCAATGACTGCGAAGAGTAAATTTAAGCACTTCTAAACAATTTAAATTACTAATATGCACATATAATGAATTTATTTTGCATTCAGGGCTTCAACTAAACTATGCATACTGTAAACTGTGAATTTATGCTGAGTTATCATAGTTAAGGCCCAGGATTTTCTCAATCTTCATGAAATATTTATAAAACTTCATATTTGAGTTAATTTCATTAAAATCTCTGAGATAAACCAGATTTGGTGAAATTCTGTATGTTCCCTTTTTTTTACCCAATATACTAACATTTATTCCAATAGAAAACTTTCTAAAACACTTTACAACAATACTTATATCTCAGAATTATAGCCTGAAAGAAATCAGTGCATATACTCTAAGTTTTCTTTTACAGTACATTTTATACCCCCACCCTGTATCAATTTTTACAGAATTTGAAAACAAGACTTTAGTTATTGCCAGCTTACCCTATGAGCATGTTTTCTGACATGAAATATCTAAAACCTGTTTGAAACTATTCTGATAACAAATTGAAAGCATTTCAGAACACTATAAATGTAATGTTTAGCAGTTAATCATTCCAACATTCAAGATTATATAAAGTGTCCAATCCTGCCTCTGTCTCCAGTCCACATCTTACTGTATGCCTATTTGTCAATGAAAGTTGACAATTACTGCCTCAAATTGTCAGTTAAGAAATTTTGTCACAACAGTATCATCTCTTACCATATATCTAACATGATTTAGCTAATATATGAACTAAAAGTGTTTAAACAAAGCCATATTTGCAAAAGTTGTATGAATGAAGACATCAGTCTGATGTATGAATTCTCTAAAAGTTTTATAGAAATGACTGCTAACATCTGATTTTGCATAACTTCCAAGCACAGTTATTGGTTTCTATACAAAAGACCTTTAAAATAATAAAGTCATAGCATTTACAAGTTAAATTATTTGTTTTATGACCCAGGGTAGGCATTTTTCTCTGTTTTTGCCCTGGGGCCTCAAATTTCTAAATTATTCTGCTGTTTCTAGCAATATGAAATATTTAGTGCATATTTAGGATAGAACACACTATTGTAAGTTTTATTGAGGTATTTTGTATTTCTAGCTTGTATTTTTTTATGCCGTGATCACAAAAAGCAGATTTAGGTGCTACGGCTTACTTTTGGGTTATCGACAGGATAAAACACCCCACCAATAATATTCAAGAAGGATCTATGAGTTTCAATGACTGCGAAGAGTAAATTTAAGCACTTCTAAACAATTTAAATTACTAATATGCACATATAATGAATTTATTTTGCATTCAGGGCTTCAACTAAACTATGCATACTGTAAACTGTGAATTTATGCTGAGTTATCATAGTTAAGGCCCAGGATTTTCTCAATCTTCATGAAATATTTATAAAACTTCATATTTGAGTTAATTTCATTAAAATCTCTGAGATAAACCAGATTTGGTGAAATTCTGTATGTTCCCTTTTTTTACCCAATATACTAACATTTATTCCAATAGAAAACTTTCTAAAACACTTTACAACAATACTTATATCTCAGAATTATAGCCTGAAAGAAATCAGTGCATATACTCTAAGTTTTCTTTTACAGTACATTTTATACCCCCACCCCTGTATCAATTTTTTACAGAATTTGAAAACAAGACTTTACTTATTGCCAGCTTACCCTATGAGCATGTTTTCTGACATGAAATATCTAAAACCTGTTTGAAACTATTCTGATAACAAATTGAAAGCATTTCAGAACACTATAAATGTAATGTTTAGCAGTTAATCATTCCAACATTCAAGATTATATAAAGTGTCCAATCCTGCCTCTGTCTCCAGTCCACATCTTACTGTATGCCTATTTGTCAATGAAAGTTGACAATTACTGCCTCAAATTGTCAGTTAAGAAATTTTGTCACAACAGTATCATCTCTTACCATATATCTAACATGATTTAGCTAATATATGAACTAAAAGTGTTTAAACAAAGCCATATTTGCAAAAGTTGTATGAATGAAGATATCAGTCTGATGTATGAATTCTCTAAAAGTTTTATAGAAATGACTGCTAACATCTGATTTTGCATAACTTCCAAGCACAGTTATTGGTTTCTATACAAAAGACCTTTAAAATAATAAAGTCATAGCATTTACAAGTTAAATTATTTGTTTTATGACCCAGGGTAGGCATTTTCTCTGTTTTTGCCCTGGGGCCTCAAATTTCTAAATTATTCTGCTGTTTCTAGCAATATGAAATATTTAGTGCATATTTAGGATAGAACACACTATTGTAAGTTTTATTGAGGTATTTTTGTATTTCTAGCTTGTATTTTTTTATGCCGTGATCACAAAAAAGCAGATTTAGGTGCTACGGCTTACTTTTGGGTTATCGACAGGATAAAAACACCCCACCAATAATATTCAAGAAGGATCTATGAGTTTCAATGACTGCGAAGAGTAAATTTAAGCACTTCTAAACAATTTAAATTACTAATATGCACATATAATGAATTTATTTTGCATTCAGGGCTTCAACTAAACTATGCATACTGTAAACTGTGAATTTATGCTGAGTTATCATAGTTAAGGCCCAGGATTTTCTCAATCTTCATGAAATATTTATAAAACTTCATATTTGAGTTAATTTCATTAAAATCTCTGAGATAAACCAGATTTGGTGAAATTCTGTATGTTCCTTTTTACCCAATATACTAACATTTATTCCAATAGAAAACTTTCTAAAACACTTTTCTCACAACAATACTTATATCTCAGAATTATAGCCTGCAAGAAATCAGTGCATATACTCTAAGTTTTCTTTTACAGTACATTTTATACCCCACCCTGTATCAATTTTTACAGAATTTGAAAACAAGACTTTACTTATTGCCAGCTTACCCTATGAGCATGTTTTCTGACATGAAATATCTAAAACCTGTTTGAAACTATTCTGATAACAAATTGAAAGCATTTCAGAACACTATAAATGTAATGTTTAGCAGTTAATCATTCCAACATTCAAGATTATATAAAGTGTCCAATCCTGCCTCTGTCTCCAGTCCACATCTTACTGTATGCATATTTGTCAATGAAAGTTGACAATTACTGCCTCAAATTGTCAGTTAAGAAATTTTGTCACAACAGTATCATCTCTTACCATATATCTAACATGATTTAGCTAATATATGAACTAAAAGTGTTTAAACAAAGCCATATTTGCAAAAGTTGTATGAATGAAGATATCAGTCTGATGTATGAATTCTCTAAAATTTTTATAGAAATGACTGCTAACATCTGATTTTGCATAACTTCCAAGCACAGTTATTGGTTTCTATACAAAAGACCTTTAAAATAATAAAGTCATAGCATTTACAAGTTAAATTATTTGTTTTATGACCCAGGGTAGGCATTTTCTCTGTTTTTGCCCTGGGGCCTCAAATTTCCTAAATTATTCTGCTGTTTCTAGCAATATGAAATATTTAGTGCATATTTAGGATAGAACACACTATTGTAAGTTTTATTGAGGTATTTTGTATTTCTAGCTTGTATTTTTTATGCCGTGATCACAAAAAGCAGATTTAGGTGCTACGGCTTACTTTTGGGTTATCGACAGGATAAAAACACCCCACCAATAATATTCAGGAAGGATCTATGAGTTTCAATGACTGCGAAGAGTAAATTTAAGCACTTCTAAACAATTTAAATTACTAATATGCACATATAATGAATTTATTTTGCATTCAGGGCTTCAACTAAACTATGCATACTGTAAACTGTGAATTTATGCTGAGTTATCATAGTTAAGGCCCAGGATTTTCTCAATCTTCATGAAATATTTATAAAACTTCATATTTGAGTTAATTTCATTAAAATCTCTGAGATAAACCAGATTTGGTGAAATTCTGTATGTTCCTTTTTACCCAATATACTAACATTTATTCCAATAGAAAACTTTCTAAAACACTTTTCTCACAACAATACTTATATCTCAGAATTATAGCCTGCAAGAAATCAGTGCATATACTCTAAGTTTTCTTTTACAGTACATTTTATACCCCCAACCCTGTATCAATTTTTTACAGAATTTGAAAACAAGACTTTACTTATTGCCAGCTTACCCTATGAGCATGTTTTCTGACATGAAATATCTAAAACCTGTTTGAAACTATTCTGATAACAAATTGAAAGCATTTCAGAACACTATAAATGTAATGTTTAGCAGTTAATCATTCCAACATTCAAGATTATATAAAGTGTCCAATCCTGCCTCTGTCTCCAGTCCACATCTTACTGTATGCCTATTTGTCAATGAAAGTTGACAATTACTGCCTCAAATTGTCAGTTAAGAAATTTTGTCACAACAGTATCATCTCTTACCATATATCTAAGATGATTTAGCTAATATATAAACTAAAAGTGTTTAAACAAAGCCATATTTGCAAAAGTTGTATGAATGAAGATATCAGTCTGATGTATGAATTCTCTAAAAGTTTTATAGAAATGATCAAAGGTCAAAATATAGGGCTGTGCGGCATATTTTCAACGTTTATATGCCCCGAACTTCTAAGAGTTTAAACTTACATTAAATTTCTATACTACCCCAACCTTGACTTAAGGATTTCCACAGACTTCAACTTGATCACTATGAATATGTATATTTATTGGTAACATTCCCAAGTTATGTCTCTATGAGATGAAACATAGAGATCATATCCGAGAACCAGTACGTAAACAAAATTAATTGGCTATGAATATTCTATATCTCCCCAAAAGAGGCGTGGTTTGAAAAACAGCTGTATTTACAAAGTGCAACCTGTACTAACATTTATTCCAATAGAAAACTTTCTAAAACACTTTTCTCACAACAATACTTATATCTCAGAATTATAGCCTGCAAGAAATCACTGCATATACTCTAAGTTTTCTTTTACAGTACATTTTATACCCCACCCTGCATCAATTTTTACAGAATTTGAAAACAAGACTTTACTTATTGCCAGCTTACCCTATGAGCATGTTTTCTGACATGAAATATCTAAAACCTGTTTGAAACTATTCTGATAACAAATTGAAAGCATTTCAGAACACTATAAATGTAATGTTTAGCAGTTAATCATTCCAACATTCAAGATTATATAAAGTGTCCAATCCTGCCTCTGTCTCCAGTCCACATCTTACTGTATGCCTATTTGTCAATGAAAGTTGACAATTACTGCCTCAAATTGTCAGTTAAGAAATTTTGTCACAACAGTATCATCTCTTACCATATATCTAACATGATTTAGCTAATATATGAACTAAAAGTGTTTAAACAAAGCCATATTTGCAAAATTTGTATGAATGAAGATATCAGTCTGATGTATGAATTCTCTAAAAGTTTTATAGAAATGATCAAAGGTCAAAATATAGGGCTGTGCGGCATATTTTCAACGTTTATATGCCCCGAACTTCTAAGAGTTTAAACTTACATTAAATTTCTATACTACCCCAACCTTGACTTAAGGATTTCCACAGACTTCAACTTGATCACTATGAATATGTATATTTACTGGTAACATTCCCAAGTTATGTCTCTATGAGATGAAACGTAGAGATCATATCCGGGAACCAGTACGTAAACAAAATTAATTGGCTATGAATATTCTATATCTCCCAAAAGAGGCGTGGTTTGAAAAACAGCTGTATTTACAAAGTGCAACCTTTAGGTAGCAATATACAGTTAGGATTAAAATTAACTCTTCTAAGTTTTACCATCCCTTTTTCCTTGTTTTCTTACAAATTAAGCTACTGTTTGTGTCATATATGTGCATATTTATGTAATCAGTATCTTTCATAGATTTGATATCCAGTAGTTGAAATGGTTAAGGATAATTTCTCTTTGGTGTATCCATGGCAACAACCTGCATGTATTTGCTATAAAATATTGCAAAAAGGGGGGTAAAGATGTCACATATTTCCCAAAAATTTAGACACAAGTAGAATTTCAATCCCTTGGAGTGATACCTTTTCAGCAATTGTTTACATGTATCTATCAAGAGATCAAATAAAATCATATGTCTTTCGTCTCATTTCAAACAGTTCGTGTGAAAAAAGTGTTTGTAAACAGTTCACAAATTTCTGGACCTGTGGTTGGTCTGGCTATGAAAATAGGGACAGTCAAACAGATAATAGCCCATAAAACATGTAAATAAATCTTGATGTTCTTAAAAACCCACTTTGAAGGCTAAATTAGTCATCAGCTGTCTAAAAAAGAATTTTATTGCAGGATATAAGCGGAAGGTTTGGCTAGGCATAAAACCAGGATCAACCCACCATTTTTTCTTAAAAGTCCTGTACCAAGTCAGGAATATGGCAGTTATTATCAAATTGTCGTTTCAATGTATGTTAGTGTTTGTTTTGGTAGCAGTTCAGTGTTTTGTTGTTCCGTTGTTTTCCTCTTATAGTTTACGTGTTTCACTCGGTTTTGGTTTGTGACCCGGATTTGTTTTCGCTTAATCGATTTATGATAGCAATAAGCAGTTACGAAAAAACTTAAAATGACACCCAATATTTTAAAACACCCTCTTTCCATTGCTTTCTAACAAATAAGGCTTAATGTGTGGGTTATGCATGTGCATATATATGGAAACAGCATTTGCCATAGATTTAATTTCAAGTTAAAATGTTGAAACATAATATCTTTTGGTGTAACCATGGCAACAATCTGTATTTGATACAAAATATTACAAAAGGGGTGAAAAAGTCACAAAGTCCCCAAAATTTGGTTCAAAGGAAAATTTCAATCCATTAGAGTGATACTTTTCTGAAACCATAAACATTTATCTACCAAGGTGTCAAAAATAAATCATATGCATTTCGGCTCATTTTCCCATAAAATTGAATTGAAAAGTTCGACGGTCAAATCTTTGTTGAAAAACACTGCAATAATTTCTATGGGCTGTATGAATGTAAAATACGGACTGTCAAACCATAAAATGGCATTTAAAACATGCAAAAAGTAACCTTTATATTCATATAAACCCACTTGAAGGCTATATTATTCTTCAGCAAAACTTTCAAATTTAAAAATTCTCTATGGCCAAAATGCGAAACTAAACTTCTAACGGTCTGTGTATTGCAACCTATGTCTATTGAACAGCGGTACTACTGTTGCCTTTATTTACATACCAAATACCACACCCCATTCCTCACAACTCGTACGGGTTTAGGCATTACCGCTATGAGCAATTTTAGTTGCAATGTCTCGCTCTACCTCTGGTCAATTGGTCAATGTGGAGAATCTCTTAGTTAGGCCAGTCGCCAATAGTTACTAGATTATATGACATAACAGGTACCCATCACCCTATACCGAAAAACTCGTACGGGCCTATAACATAAGTAGTATTGGCCATTTTAGTGAAAATGTCTACCTCTACGTCAGGTACCAAGATAAAGGTGGAAAATGTCTTAGTTTAGCCAGGCGGATCATTTTCAAGATTTTGAAACTTTAATCTAAATGAAATAGGATACAAGTTTTGTGCAATCAACTCCTACTGCAGTTTTAATCCAGATCTCATACACTTTACAAAAGATCGAACTTATGTTAAGGTTGCGCACCTCCTATAACTCGTTGAGTGATTTTTCAACTTTTCTAGACTTTGGATCTTAGTCATTTTCAGCAATATTTATGAAACTTTTGTGTAATCAACTCCTCCTTAAGTTTTCCACCTAAATCCTATAAACTTCACTGGACGATTGTACATATTTTTGAATTGTGCAAAATTTATGAACAGCATTGTCGTGTGGATTTTATACGAATTAAATATAACGGTGGAAGGAATCAGTTATTTTAAACCTCGATATTGGACCTATGTATGGTTGTCTGGACATTTTGGTCCAGGAAATAAAAGGTTACTGCCTTTGATTTGCATCAGGTGCGTATAAAATTACTCTACAGATATTTCTTTTTCTTATTAAATTTACAACGAGTGACTTTTTAGTTTTCTCACCTGGGCCTTTTATCCAGGAAACATTATGCCACTCGTTTGCCTTTAAAGCTTATGCAGATCAAATTAAAAGCATGGCCAATAGGATTTGTTTATGTGTTAGATTTAAGTTGCATACTTCAGTACCGATATTGGACTCATGATATAGACCTTCCGTGAAATGTCCACTTGAGGATTTTGGTCCAGGACATATTGGCTCTCCGATTTTCATATACACCTAGTACAGATAAAATTTTCGACGCAGGAATTTTTTACAAATTAATTTCAGGCTGTATAAATAAACTCATCATAGATACCAGGATTAAAATTGTGTACGCCAGATGCGCTTTTGTCTACAAAAGACTCTTCAGTGATGCTTGAATCATCAAGTTTAAAAATACCAAATAAAGTTGAAGAGCATTGAGGACCAAAAATTCCGAAATGGTTTATCAATACAGCTAAAGTAGGCTAAATGTGGTTTAGACCTTTCTAAGAGTAGTCATAAACTGGGCATTTTGACTTAAAAACCCGTAGGCCACAGGTTTGATTTTTACTAGTGCGAATAAAAGCATTGACGTATGGAGTTAAATTTAGAGTGGATAAGGGTTCAGTTATATCAGATCCCTATATTTAACCTATAATGTAGACCTTCCGTGAGTCTTCCCACCTGGATCTTTTGGTCCAAGAGATATGAGGTCATTGTCTTAAATTTGCATCATATGTGGATCGAAATGTTGTCGAAGACTACTTTTAATTAAGTGATGGTAAGGGTAGGTAATCTCAGACCCCGATTTGGATCCTATGATGTAGATCTTCTGTTGTTTAACCCATCTGGGCCTTTTGTCGATGAAACCTTATAGTCTACCTTTATATGCATGTAGTCCGGATACAAGTATTGCCATTGGAAATATTTTCGAATTAAATTTACGCAGTAGGAAGGAGATGAGTATTATCAGACCTCGATATTGGATATGTGGTGAGATCTATCTTAGGTTTCCCCCTGTGTCTTTTGGTCAAGAAAACTTTAGGCCTGTAGTATAGAATTGACAGTTCGGCCGCACAAAACATAGCACCGGTTTTGAAAACATAAACCAGTAACCTCACCCTAAACCCTTAAAATAACAGCCCAGTTCGAAAAAAAAAAAAAAACAACTGACCTGACAGGAGAATGATAAAATGAAAAATACAATATGGAAATGACATCAACATATAAAGTTGAAAGTGAGGAAGATTGTAATATACAGATGATCTGAACGGAAAGGTCTCATGAGGCTATGAAATAAGCACTGTGATATCACAGAAATTACAGAAGTGGATGGAAAATTTTGAAATAGTAAATTGTTAATTCTTAGAAATAGAAGAAATGGAAATCACTAAAGTCTCAGCTTACAATATACTATACAAAAAATAAAATAAATTGGTGGGAACTTGTGTCAAAAGTAACGGTTTACAAATAGACCTACATTTTGATCTGTAAATAGTATCAGGGTTGGTTTAAAAACTTTAAATAAACTTTAAAATGATAAAAAAAAAACTTTTTTTAAGAGGGGGGATAAAAAGATATACAATTATGACATGGCATTAACAAATAGAATGATGTTTGCTGTTGAAACAAAAAAACCGTTGAAAGCTTTTGCTAGGAATCAACTTTTTAAAAAAATTAAAATATAGGGAAAGCTCAGACGATTGAATCAATTCAATCTAAAACTGACATAATGCTGGCGGAAAGAAACAGACATTTGTGGAACATTTTTTAAGTAGTCAAACCTAGAAAAAAGCCTTGGTGGATAATTTACCACAAGGACCATCAAACCCAGAGTCTAGATGGATCCAGAGACATTTTAAAATACCACATGTTTCAAAAGAATGGAAATTATAAATGGGGGTACAACGAAAATTGGCAAAAATATATGTGATTTTAAATTGCATGTTTGAAAAGATGGTTGGTGATAAGAAGGAAGAAGAAGAAACTTATATTCATTGCTGAACAAACATGACAAAGGTGATCAACTTTGAAGATATGTTGAAAATGATGTAAAATAGCTTTGGAGAGAAATTTGCAAGTTGGACATCAGACAAAAGTGGTTTCACTGAATGAGAAGATTAGAATAAAATTTGATATCGATAGATAAAGATCAATTGTCGGATGTCAATACTAGGTCTTATCTAAGTGGCTGGCACACAAGAAAGCCATCATTGATGTGAAGAACCAGGACGAGCAATGTTTTATTTGGGCGATTTTGGTGTCGATACATTACGAATGGGTAGAACATAAAAGTGCTGACCGGGTAAACCAGTACTATCGATGGGCAGAAGAGTTCACGTTTGAAGGATTGACTTCCAGTGAATCTCATGTTTGAGAAAACAATCCAATATATCAACCAGCGTGTATGGTTTAGAAAAGAAAAAGACCTACCCACTCAGGATATCTGATACTAACAAAAGAGAACTGAATGTGGACTTGTTGGAGATTGAGAAAGAAGGATTGACACACTGCTATTATCTGATGCCTTATCACTTGATCTAAAGTATCAGCATATTTTATAGATCACCCCCGGTTTTTTGTCAGTCTGATTTCGACTTACGAGTTTAACATGTTAAAATATCCCTTTGGTTTCTTTCGCCTCTCTTTTAATCACTTCCAAAGTGAGCAGACCCTATCCCAGCAAAAAGAGAACAGTAATAACAAGATGATTGCTAAGTTACGATGACGGATCAAGGGGCCTACGAAGATTTTGAAAACCATTTGAAATCAATGAAGGTTCCATTAATTCGATGTGTACGCAGGATTTGAGTGCTTTACTGATGACATCAAGTCGAAAATATTGTGAGGGATTGTAGGGAAAACAATGCAATTTTTTTTTTCAAAAATCAAGGAACAGAATATGATCCCAGCTAAAACAATCATTAGTCGCTGGTGCCGAATGGATAACTGCAAACCCTACCAGAAGCACACATCGTCCAGAATTTGCTATAGCATTAAGGGCTATGACGACAGGGTGTAATCTAGAGAACCAATTTGTTATACAACATGTTCAATGTAGAAAGAAAGGGACGATGTTACCAAGAACTTTGTGATTACTTGAATATGTACCAGAAAGAGAATTATTGAATGTTCAAGGAGATGTCGGAGAAGAAAAAATAAGTATTCGTTAGAGCAGGCAACGATGTAACGGATCTGTTGAAAAAAACTAGGAGATGACAAAGTGAGACATAACTATCAATATACCGGGGATTCAGGGCGCAGCTCACAAGTGAAACCTAAAGAACAAGATACCTTAATTAATCCCGTTGATCTTCTATAACCAGGCCGGGTACGTCAGCCATTACATCATTACAAACATGAGTGGAGCAAAGATTACTTACATACCCAAAACGAAGAATTATACATTCCCTTTACAAACATTGTTGCGGTTGGTGAGTTTAAAGGGGAGGAGGGGAAGATGTTGACAATGTACCGGAACTCACGCTTAATTGGCAGCCTGACATTTATAAAAGCAATTGTTCAGGTACTTGTAGAGAATAACACAGCCGTCGAATTTCCAAACATACAGAAAGTGTTTGGAGAAATCAGGAATTCTAATGCAATTTTATGTAACATTTTTTCATTGGCTAAAAGTTACCATCAAATCCACAGTTGACATGGCGTAACTAAGGAGGGACCCGCCATTTTGAATTGCTTGGATCAAAACTATCAATAACTACAATATTATCGAAAATAAAACAACATCTACCTAAAAATCGCCGTTTTGATGTGATTTTATCCAAATTTGAATCGTAGAAGTAACTTAATAACCTTCAGTTTGTAAGTTTTCATTTTTATGACGTCACGTTTAGCGATGACTTCTTTGGGCCAAAATCATTCATGAAGTTTCGCGGAATTTTATTTTATTTCAAATTTATACATTTTTTCAAGCTCTAACGTATTTCTTTTGTAATGCATTAGAATCGGAATAAGAGTACTGTAGTTGCCACCGTCAATTTTGATTTGATGGTCGCAAATTGGGAGATAACAGTATTGTATTTTAAGTTGGCCTTCGTAAAACGTAGATTTTACTGTCGCAAATTGATTGAGTTTACCCAGCGACGCGTAGCGGAGCTAGGTAAACGGATATTTGCGACAGTAAAATCAAGTTTTCCGAAGGCCAAGCTTAAAATACAATACAGTTATCTCCATTCTAATGCAGAATATTAAAATAAATTCCATTTTATCAATATTTTGGCTTAAAATTACATAAATGAAAACGTCCGCGAAACTGTTGCATCGTCTGTAGCATCTAAACAATGTGACGTCATATGTATACTCACGATGTCAAACATAAAGACTAGACGTATTTATACCTTTCGTACGCTTCAGAATTGTTTCAATGTTGACAAAAGAAGATTTTGAGGCTCAAAATGTGACTTTCTTGTTTATTTTGTGAGAAATCACGTACCAAAAAAATCGGAATTCAAAATGGTGGCTTTTTAGCTACGGACTGGTAGAACGTGGAATCTAACCCTTTAAAATATTTGTCAACATCCAATGAAAATTATCGTTACAAACGAATTGCATTAGAATTTCCATTTTACTGTCTCCGCTACGCGTCGCCAGTAAAACTGCATTTGCGACCATCAAATCGCCAATTGACGGTGGCGACTCTTCAACTACAGTACTGTTATTCTTTAATTGTATAAAATAAAACAACACAATTCTAGGGATGGTAGAAACATAGCCATAAGAGATAGCGTACAGTCAAAAATAAGAGTACATTGTGAATCATCTGGATGATTTCCAGTTTAGAACTCGGTGCATTGAAGGAGTTAAAGCAGACAAGAATACCCAACTAACATGAATTCGCGACTACAAAGCCAGTACCTTTGGAATCTTTCACCTCTCTTTTATAAAAGTTATGGGTCAAAATTTGAAGCCTGGATACTATTTCTGATCAGTTTGCAACATATGTGGAAGGTCGTAGGTTAGAAGTTGATTTTAGTAAGTTCATCATCATGATCTACAATCTATGAGATAAATCTCTGTAATGTGTCTCCAATTTTGCAGTGTTTCTGTCCAATCGATAATGTCTATTCCTTGTCGTCTGCTGAACGAGCTTTATTGTTTTGTGTTGTACTATGTCGATGGTAGCATTTGCTCAGAATCGTTTTCGTTGTGTTGTAGGAATCATAGCCCGAGTTCAGATATTGTTTGAAGTCGCTTAATGCAAGCTCATCCTTGATCACATTTATTCACACCTTTAACTCTCCTGATTTCATACCTTTCTGTTTTAATGGCATACCGTTTCCGTCTTAGACCGACACGTGCAACCATTGGTATTCCAGCATAATCGATCGTGAAACATATAAACTTTCTTGTTTACTAGTACCTTAGTCTTGACTTGGAATGTATGGTCAGTTGGACATCTCGTACCATTGATGCACATTTTCATATATGTATTTGTAAATGTCTCTGATCTGAATATCACAAACGAGCCTGTCAGTGTTGCGTATGTAGCAGATCGTGGCTCACGGTTCGTATTGGGGTTTGAAGTAGTCTTATACAAAGTCAGTCATCAATGCTTTGGACTAGACCAAAATTGCAAAACCTTGAACGATTGGTTTCTGAAATCCCAACTTGTTTCGTGTCCTGTGGATTGCAGGCAAAAAATCGTTATATATATTCCGTTTCTTGAAATTCAGGTTGATTGCTTGTTTTCAAGCTTTCGTTTTGTTACGGATACCAGCACGGTTCCAGATATTTTTCATGCTTTTTGCAAACACTTTCATACTTTTTACTTTTTTACATGTAACCCTAGATTCGGCTCGGAGTTTATTTTTTTTTTTGTTTTGTTAATGTAAGTTGGATATGATACATGTAGCTTTATCGATATTCCTCAGTTTCAACTTCCGGGTCAAACACTCTTTAAATTCACTTATATAACGCACCACATGTGTTGAAATAGCTTGAAAATTTTATCTTAAATGTATCTATAAATTATTTGTTTCCTTAATATTATCTGGCCAGTAAGGTCTCGGGTGATCATTCCTCGTGTCAGTCTAATGCATGTAGTCTTCGCAAATTTAAGTGTTTGTCTATTTCTTCAGGCTTGTATTTTGAAATCCGAGTTTTACCGAGGTCCCAATATCCTCAAAAAACCGTTCCACTGGAAGTAACGTATTATACTTTCACCTTTAACATTGGTGCTGGCTTGGTAATCGTGCATTCATGTTAGCTAGGTATTCGTGTTAACTTTAACTCTTTTGATCTATCGAGCCTTAAGTTGGCAATCATCCAGATGATTCGCAATGTACTCTTACTTTCGCCTGTCTACTATTTCTCTCATGGTTATATTCCTGCCATTTTCCGGATTTAGTTTTATTGTGAATTCCGGGTAAAGGAAATTTCTCCAAGCACTTTCTGTGTGTTTGGAAATACGACGGTTGGGTTTTCTCTGTAGACTTGCTTTCATAAATGGCTGGCTGTTAATAAAGCGTAATGCCGGTACACTGTCTGCATCTTCCCTCCTCATTCCCTTTTGCTCTGCGACACTATTGTAAAACGAAATATATTTTTGTTTGTTTTGGGTATGTAAGTAATCTGTGATCTACTAACTCACATGTTTTTAATGAAGAGGTAGCTGTCGTACCCAGCCATGTTGTGGAAGATCCCAGAATGAATTCAGGTGCCTTGTATTTTAAGTTTCACTTGTGAACTGTGTCCGGTATGTTGACAGTTATCTTTCACTATGTCATCTCCTAGTTTTTCTCAACATTCTTTGCCTGGTCGAACGCTTGTTTATTCTCTTTCGACATCTCCTTGGTCATAATCATTATTTTTCTGGTACAGAGCTCAAATGTCTTCTTTAAGTTTATTCATATAAGGATCTCGGCCACATCATCCTCTATTTCTACATTGTACATGTTGAATCACAAACTGGTATCTAGTGAACACCCTATCGTCACAGTAATTAATACAATAGAAATAGGACGGTGTATGCTTTTGGTAGGGTTTGGTGTCTGGTTTGCAGTCATTCATTCGGCACCAGTAACTCATGATTTCTTCGGCCGGGATTTTATTCTTTTATTGATTTTTTTACAAAGTCTTGAATCCTCCCAATGTTTTCGACTTGACGTCATCAGTAAAGCACTCAAATTCTACGTACACTACGAATTAATGGAACCTTCATTGATCTCATATGGTTTTGAAAATCTGGGTAGGCTCCTTGATCCGGCATCGTTACTTTCGTAGTCATCTTTTTTATTTTTGCTGAGAAAGGGTCTGTTTACTTTGGAAGTGATTAAAAGAGAGGCGAAAAATACCAAAGGAATATATATACAAATAAGTTGAAAATAAACAGACAATGCCATGGCAAAAAATAAAATATAACGAAAAGACAAACAGCAGTACACAATACACAACATAGAAAACTAAAGACTGATCAAAACGAACCCGACCAAAAACCAAGGGAAATCTCGGGTGCTTTGGAAAGGTAAGCATCTCCTGCTCCACATGTAACACCCGTTGTGTTACTACTATAAAAAAATTTTCATTGGCTATATCAAGTGATTCTGAAGCACACGTTAGTGGATTGGTAATTAACAGTTATCTAACTCTAAGACAGCAACAAATTCATCAACCATAAACATTCATAAAGTGTTCTTTACATTTTTATACAGAGAACTGGGTTATTTAAGTAAGAATCACCTAGATTGTATGGCAGTGCAAAGTTTTTACAAACTTTACGGATATGCATATAGATAAGTTGGGATTTCAGAAACCAATCGTTCAAGGTTTTGCAATTTTGGTCTAGTCCAAAGCATTGATGACTGACTTTGTATAAGACTACTTCAACAAGAGTGCACACGCTGAAATGTCTCGACTTCTTTACTAACCATTGATTTTATGTTGATAGTCCTAAATATAACGCTTTACTACAAGTAACACATAAACTTAACATGATCCAATAAATATGAAATTTTCTAACTCACTTTTTCCCTTTAAGATACTCTTGTATGGTATTTGGCTGAAGTAGATTTTACGCAACCACATGAGCATACAACTACTAGATACCTCACTTCTTCACGAGAATGAAGAGTAGAACAAGAGTGCACACGCTGAAATGTCTCGACTTCTTTACTAACCATTGATTTTATGTTGATAGTCCTAAATATAACGCTTTACTACAAGTAACACATAAACTTAACATGATCCAAGAAAATGAGGTCAAGGTCAGATAAACCAAACGAGAAATACATGTACACCTTACAATCATTCAATAAACCAAACATAGTTGACCTATTGCTTATAGTTTTTAAGAAACAGTCTTAAACAAGAAAACTTAACATTGACCAATGAAAATGAGGTCAAGGTCAGGTGAATCATGCCAGACAGACATGTACAGCTTACAATCAATTTATGCATTAAATATAGTTGACCTATTGCTTATAGTATCTAAGAAACAAACTTAACCATGAAAATTTAACATTGACCAATGAACCATGAAAATGAGGTCAAGGTCAGATGATACCTGCCAGACAGACATATACACTTTACAATCCTTCAATACAACAAATATTGTTGATCTATTGCTTATAGTTAACAGACCAAAACACAAAAACTTAACACTGAGAAATGAACCGTGAAAATGAGGTCAAGGTCAAATAAAACCTGCGAGACTGACATGTACATCATAAAATATTTCCATACACCAAATATAGTTGACCTATTACATATAGTATTAGAAAAAAAGACCAAAACTCAAAAACTTAACTTTGATCACTGAACCATGAAAATGAGGTCAAGGTCAGATGACACCTACCAGTTGGACATGTACACCTTACAATCATTCCATATACCAAATATAGTAGACCTACTGCTTATTGTATCTGATATATGGACTTGACCACGAAAACTTAACCTTGTTCACTGATCCATGAAATGAGGTCGAGGTCAAATGAAAATTGTCTGACGGGCATGAAGACCTTTCAAGGTACGCACATACTAAATATAGTCATCCTATTACTCATAATAAGAAAGAAATTAACATTACAAAAAATGTTGACTTTTTTTTCAAGTAGTCACTGAACCATGAAAATGAGGTCAAGGACAATGGACATATGACAGACGGAAACTTCGTAACATAAGGCATCTATATACAAAGTATGAAGCATCCAGGTCTTCTAGCTTCTAAAATATAAAGCTTTTAAGAAGTGAGCTAACGCCGCCGCCGCCGCTGCCGCCGGATCACTATCCCTATGTCGAGCTTTCTGCGACAAAAGTCGAAGGCTCGACAAAAATGATCAGAAATATTAGATAAATGAGTGGAATATAGATATTTAATATAGTACTCCCACAAATCAATGTCTTACATGGGATTCGAAAAGTGAACGAAAGACTTAAAAATTATACACGTCAGATAGGTCTTTTTGAGGAATAAGTTACTATATGAACCACAGGATATATAGTGTGGTATTTTAATCAAGATTCTTCCACGGGAACTGGAACACACTGGACATGGTGATTTAAAAACGGATTGAAATATATATATATAATGATTATTATGAACTTCAGCACCCGAAGAAATCGATTGAGTATTTACAACTATAAATTATCTAAAACATAGATGAACTACAAAAACGCGACACAGTAGTGTTTGAAAATATTTGTTTGAATGTTTTGAAAATGCTTTCAGATGGTCAACCGTTTGATGAAGTGACGTTTTGATTAAAATTATGAAAAAGAAAGATGGTAGATTAATTTGTATTTGTAAAAGACAAGCGAGCATTGTTACTCTTTTCGTGAACCTCGATGGTAAAACGAATGCAGACCGGATTATGCAGAACCACTCAATTAGTAATCTCTCCGAGCAAAATAAGGAGATGAACCGATGAAGAAAGGCTGATATACAAAGAATTTGCTCGAATTGGTCGCAAACATGAAAAAAATAAAAATAATAAAAAAATTGTTAAAAGCATGTTATCGATGGGTGCAGCAATCAAGGAATACCTCGATGTGATTGTTCAATCGAAACTTACGGATAAATCTAAACAATCACTTACAACCGCAGATGATAAGATAGAGGTTAAAACCACCAAAGTCCTTTTTACATACCAGGTGCAAACAGAAATTAGAGAACTAATTTCTACTTGAGAAAAATCCAGCCTTAGTTTTTTAAATCACCCTACCCAACCCATACGGGAAAGTTAATAAAAATGTTCTACGGCAATACTTTTTCGCCACTAGGTGCAATGTGAAGCTGAATAGCTAAGGTCTACTTGAGAAAAATCCAGGGTGTGGTTCGGCTTAGTTTTTTTTAAATTAGGTCCAAAGTTGGGGTCGGACACCCTACCCCACCCTTACGGAAATGTTAATAAAAATGTTCTACGGCAATACTTTTTCGCCACTAGGTGCAATGTGAAGCGGAATAGCTAAGGTCTACTTGAGAAAAATCCAGGGTGTGGTTCGGCTTAGTTTTTTTTAAATTAGGTCCAAAGTTGGGGTCGGACACCCTACCCCACCCTTACGGAAATGTTAATAAAAATGTTCTACGGCAATACTTTTTCGCCACTAGGTGCAATGTGAAGCGGAATAGCTAAGGTCTACTTGAGAAAAAATCCAGGGTGTGGTTCGGCTTAGTTTTTTTGAATTAGGTCCAAAGTTGGGGTCGGACACCTACCCCACCCTTACGGAAATGTTAATAAAAATGTTCTACGGCAATACTTTTTCGCCACTAGGTGCAATGTGAAGCAGAATAGCTAAGGTCTACTTGAGAAAAATCCAGGGTGTGGTTCGGCTTAGTTTTTTTTAAATTAGGTCCAAAGTTGGGGTCGGACACCCTACCCCACCCTTACGGAAATGTTAATAAAAATGTTCTACGGCAATACTTTTTCGCCACTAGGTGCAATGTGAAGCGGAATAGCTAAGGTCTACTTGAGAAAAAATCCAGGGTGTGGTTCGGCTTAGTTTTTTTAAATTAGGTCCAAAGTTGGGGTCGGACACCCTACCCCACCCTTACGGAAATGTTAATAAAAATGTTCTACGGCAATACTTTTTCGCCACTAGGTGCAATGTGAAGCGGAATAGCTAAGGTCTACTTGAGAAAAATCCAGGGTGTGGTTCGGCTTAGTTTTTTTTAAATTAGGTCCAAAGTTGGGGTCGGACACCCTACCCCACCCTTACGGAAATGTTAATAAAAATGTTCTACGGCAATACTTTTTCGCCACTAGGTGCAATGTGAAGCAGAATAGCTAAGGTCTACTTGAGAAAAATCCAGGGTGTGGTTCGGCTTAGTTTTTTTTAAATTAGGTCCAAAGTTGGGGTCGGACACCCTACCCCACCCTTACGGAAATGTTAATAAAAATGTTCTACGGCAATACTTTTTCGCCACTAGGTGCAATGTGAAGCGGAATAGCTAAGGTCTACTTGAGAAAAATCCAGGGTGTGGTTCGGCTTAGTTTTTTTAAATTAGGTCCAAAGTTGGGGTCGGACACCTACCCCACCCTTACGGAAATGTTAATAAAAATGTTCTACGGCAATGCTTTTTCGCCACTAGGTGCAATGTGAAGCGGAATAGCTAAGGTCTACTTGAGAAAAAATCCAGGGTGTGGTTCGGCTTAGTTTTTTTAAATTAGGTCCAAAGTTGGGGTCGGACACCTACCCCACCCTTACGGAAATGTTAATAAAAAATGTTCTACGGCAATACGTTTACTCATACTTGGTGCAAAGAGAAGCTTTGGACCTAGTGGCTTCTTGACCAAAATTCCACATCTGTGTATAACACGGATTTTGTTTTGGTTTTTTTTTTAATAGATAATAAATAATTTCCTTGCCCACCATACTTTGTGTACAAAAAATAAACCTTTCGTCTAATCAAAAGTAAGCGATATCCACTGCTTCAGAAATAGAATGTTTCGTTAAAACAGATTTGTCTCATTAAAAAAATATTAATGCACGAGTGCAACTTTCTTTTCTTGTCATGCAGAACAATAATAACTTTTCAGGAACTATTTGACAGGATGCCGAGAATATGGAACGCCTATTTGACACAATATCACAAAATTAATTTATGATTTCAATGTCAATTCCTGTTACAAGCAATTTTGTAAGCATTTCAATAATTTTATTACATATTTACGATTCTATGTACACTCAAAACTGTTGACTATTAAAAGTAAAAGCGGGAGGACGCTGTTTGGTATATTGACATCGATTACTATTGTCTTAAATTAATGAACAGGACTAGATATTTTTTAAATCATCGAATAGTTCTCCGACTGCTTTATTATATATTAAACACTGATAATATATTGGTTATATATCAATAAAAACATTTTGAGTACGTTTGAATCTTATGCAACTTTTGGGTTCATAGACATATCCGAAAACTGGCTGCTAGCGTAGTGGCTGCTAGCGAGTGGCTGCTAGCTTGAGCCTGGTTGATAAATCTTGTAATTGTGATGTATGTGGTGGGATGTTTAGTGAGAGTGGTAATTTAGATAGACATAAGAGAACACATACTGGCGAAAACCTTAAAAATGTGATGTGTGTGGTAGAGTGTTTATCGTGTTTAGTAAGAGTGGTAATTTAGATAGACACATGAGCACACACACTGGAGGAAAACCTTATGAATGTGATGTATGTGGTAGAAGGTTTAGTGAGAGTGGTAATTTAGATAGACACATGAGCACACACACTGGAGGAAAACCTTATGAATGTGATGTATGTGGTAGAAGGTTTAGTGAGAGTGGTAATTTAGATAGACACATGAGCACACACACTGGAGGAAAACCTTATAAATGTGATGTATGTGGTAGAAGGTTTAGTGAGAGTGGTAATTTAGATAGACACATGAGCACAAACACATGAGCACACACACTGGAGGAAAACCTTATGAATGTGATGTATGTGGTAGAGGGTTAAGTGAGGTGGTAATTTAGATAGACACATGAGCACACACACTGGAGGAAAACCTTATAAATGTGATGTATGTGGTAGCGGTTAAGTGAGAGTGGCAATTTAGATAGACACATGAGCACACACACTGGAGGAAAACCTTATGAATGTGATGTATGTGGTAGAGGGTTAAGTGAGAGTGGTAATTTAGATAGACACATGAGCACACACACTGGAGGAAAACCTTATAAATGTGATGTATGTGGTAGAAGGTTTAGTGAGAGTGGTAATTTAGATAGACACATGAGCACACACACTGGAGGAAAACCTTATAAATGTGATGTGTGAGGTAGAGGGTTTAGTGTGAGTGGTAATTTAGATAGACACATGAGCACACACACTGGAGGAAAACCTTATAAATGTGATGTATGTGGTAGAAGGTTTAGTGAGAGTGGTAATTTAGATAGACACATGAGCACACACACTGGAGGAAAACCTTATAAATGTGATGTATGTGGTAGAAGGTTTAGTGAGAGTGGTAATTTAGATAGACACATGAGCACACACACTGGAGGAAAACCTTATAAATGTGATGTATGTGGTAGAAGGTTTAGTGAGAGTGGTAATTTAGATAGACACATGAGCACACACACTGGAGGAAAACCTTATGAATGTGATGTATGTGGTAGAAGGTTTAGTGAGAGTGGTAATTTAGATAGACACATGAGCACACACACTGGAGGAAAACCTTATGAATGTGATGTATGTGGTAGAAGGTTTAGTGAGAGTGGTAATTTAGATAGACACATGAGCACACACACTGGAGGAAAACCTTATATAGATAGACACATGAGCACACACACTGGAGGAAAACCTTATAAATGTGGTGTATGTGGTAGAAGGTTTAGTGAGAGTGGTAATTTAGATAGACACATGAGCACACACACTGGAGGAAAACCTTATAAATGTGATGTATGTGGTAGAAGGCTTAGTGAGAGTGGTAATTTAGATAGACACATGAGCACACACACTGGAGGAAAACCTTATGAATGTGATGTATGTGGTAGAAGGTTTAGTGAGAGTGGTAATTTAGATAGACACATGAGCACACACACTGGAGGAAAACCTTATGAATGTGATGTATGTGGTAGAAGGTTTAGTGCGAGTGGTAATTTAGATAGAGACATGAGCACACACACTGGAGGAAAACCTTATGAATGTGATGTATGCGGTAGAAGGTTTAGTGAGAGTGGTAATTTAGATAGACACATGAGCACACACTATGGAGGAAAACCTTATGAATGTGATGTATGTGGTAGAAGGTTTAGTGAGAGTGGTAATTTAGATAGACACATGAGCACACACACTGGAGGAAAACCTTATGAATGTGATGTATGTGGTAGAAGGTTTAGTGAGAGTGGTAATTTAGATAGACACATGAGAACAGATACTGGTTGAAAATCTTGTACATGTGATGTATGTAGCAGAGTGTTTAGGGAGCTACCATTTGATTTTTATGGGGGCTAAGATGAAATTTGAAAAAAATAGGCAGGACAGGAATTTTGAGTTAAAAAAAAGGCAGGATGAGACACTTTGCAAAAAAAAGGCAGGATCGAATAGAGTGAAAAATAAGAAGGCAGGACAGAGATTACAACTAATAAAAAAAAATCAGGACAAAAATGTTCATCCTAGCCCCACCCCCCAATAAAAAATCAAATGGCAGCTCCCCTAGTTAGAGTGGTAATTTAGATAGACACATGAGAATACATACTGGTTGAAAACCTTATAAATATGATGTATATGGCAGAGTGTTTAGTTAGAGTGGTAATTTAGATAGACACACGAGAACACATACTGGTTGAAAACCTTATAAATGTGATGTATGTGGCAGAGTGTCTAGTTAGTCTAAAAGTGGTAATATAGATAGACACATGAGAACACATACTGGTGGAAAACCTTATACATGTGATGTATGTGGCAGAGTGTTTAGTTAGAGTGGTAATTTAGATAGACACATGAGAACACATACTGGTTGAAAACCTTATAAATGTGATGTATGTGGCAGAGTGTTTAGTTAGTCTAAGAGTGGTAATTTAGATAGACACGAGAACACATACTGGTTGAAAACCTTATACATGTGATGTATGTGGCAGAGCGTTTAGTTAAAGTGGTAATTTAGATAGACACATGAGAACACATACTGGTTGAAAACCTTATAAATGTGATGTATGTGGCAGAGTGATTAGTTAGAGAGGTAATTTAGATAGACACACGAGAACACATACTGGTTGAAAACCTTATAAATGTGATGTACATGTATGTGGCAGAGTGTTTAGTTAGAGTGGTAATTTAGATAGACACACGAGAACACACACTGGTTGAAAACCTTATAAATGTGATGTACATGTATGTGGCAGAGTGTTTAGTTAGTCTAAGAGTGGTAATTTAGATAGACATATGAGAACACATACTGGTTGAAAACCTTATAAAAGTGATGTATGTGGCGGAGTGTTTAGTTAGAGTGGTAATTTAGATAGACACATGAGAACACATACTGGTTGAAAACCTTATAAATGTGATGTATGTGGCGGAGTGTTTAGTTAGTCTAAGAGTGGTAATTTAGATAGACACACGAGAACACATACTGGTTGAAAACCTTATAATGTGATGTATGTGTCAGAGCGTTTAGTTAGAGTGGTAATTTAGATAGACATACAAGAACACATACTGGTTGAAAACCTTATACATGTGATGTATGTGGCAGAGCGTTTAGTTAGAGTGGTAACTTAGATAGACACACGAGAACACATACTGGTTGAAAACCTTATAAATGTGATGTATAAGGCAGAGTGTTTAGTTAGCCTAAGAGTGGTAATTTAGATAGACACATGAGAACACATACTGGTGGAAAACCTTATACATGTGATGTATGTGGCAGAGTATTTAGTTAGTCTAAGAGTGGTAATTTAGATAGACACATGAGAACACATACTGGTTGAAAACCTTATACATGTGATGTATGTGGCAGAGCGTTTAGTTAAAGTGGTAATTTAGATAGACACATGAGAACACATACTGGTTGAAAACCTTATAAATGTGATGTATGTGGCAGAGTGATTAGTTAGAGAGGTAATTTAGATAGACACACGAGAACACATACTGGTTGAAAACCTTATAAATGTGATGTACATGTATGTGGCAGAGTGTTTAGTTAGAGTGGTAATTTAGATAGACACACGAGAACACACACTGGTTGAAAACCTTATAAATGTGATGTACATGTATGTGGCAGAGTGTTTAGTTAGTCTAAGAGTGGTAATTTAGATAGACATATGAGAACACATACTGGTTGAAAACCTTATAAAAGTGATGTATGTGGCGGAGTGTTTAGTTAGAGTGGTAATTTAGATAGACACATGAGAACACATACTGGTTGAAAACCTTATAAATGTGATGTATGTGGCGGATGTTTAGTTAGTCTAAGAGTGGTAATTTAGATAGACACACGAGAACACATACTGGTTGAAAACCTTATAATGTGATGTATGTGTCAGAGCGTTTAGTTAGAGTGGTAATTTAGATAGACACACAAGAACACATACTGGTTGAAAACCTTATACATGTGATGTATGTGGCAGAGCGTTTAGTTAGAGTGGTAACTTAGATAGACACACGAGAACACATACTGGTTGAAAACCTTATAAATGTGATGTATAAGGCAGAGTGTTTAGTTAGCCTAAGAGTGGTAATTTAGATAGACACATGAGAACACATACTGGTGGAAAACCTTATACATGTGATGTATGTGGCAGAGTATTTAGTTAGTCTAAGAGTGGTAATTTAGATAGACACATGAGAACACATACTGGTTGAAAACCTTATACATGTGATGTATGTGGCAGAGTGTTTAGTTAGAGTGGTAATTTAGATAGACACATGAGAACACATACTGGTTGAAAACCTTATAAATGTGATGTATGTGGCAGAGTGTTTAGTTAGTCTAAGAGTGGTAATTTAGATAGACACACGAGAACACATACTGGTTGAAAACCTTATACATGTGATGTATGTGGCAGAGTGTTTAGTTAGAGTGGTAATTCAGATAGACACATGAGAACACATACTGGTTGAAAACCTTATAAATGTGATGTATGTGGCAGAGTATTTAGTTAGCCTAAGAGTGGTAATTTAGATAGACACACGAGAACAAAATGTGATGTATGTGGCAGAGTATTTAGTTAGTCTAAGAGTGGTAATTTAGATAGACACACGAGAACACATACTGGTTGAAAACCTTATAAATGTGATGTACATGTATGTGGCAGAGTGTTTAGTTAGTCTAAGAGATGTAATTTAGATAGACACATGAGAACACATACTGGTTGAAAACCTTATAAATGTGATGTATGTGGCAGAGTATTTAGTTAGTCTAAGAGTGGTAATTTAGATAGACACATGAGAACACATACTGGTTGAAAACCTTATACATGTGATGTATGTGGCAGAGTGTTTAGTTAGAGTGGTAATTTAGATAGACACATGAGAACACATACTGGTTGAAAACCTTATAAATGTGATGTATGTGGCAGAGTATTTAGTTAGTTTAAGAGTGGTTATTTAGATAGATACATGAGAACACATACTGGAGGAAACCTAAAGAATGTGATGTATGAGGTTGAGTGGTTTGTGGTAGAGGTTTAGTGAGAGTGGTAATTTACATAAACACACATACTAGTTATAAATATCACCAATCTTATGCGTGTGCTAGATAATTTATTATTCATTAATGTGATATTTGGTAAAGGGTGTAGTCTGCTTGGTAATGTACACTGACACCAGAGAACACATGCATGAGATAAACATTTGGTAAAGTGGTTAGTCGGCTTGGTAATTAACAATGACACATAAGGAGGGGGCGGACAGGGGTACCTTTCTCCCGCCCCTTTCTCTTGTCTCCCGCCCTAATCCATGAAAAACTAGTGTATAGGACGCTCATTTTAGAAGAAATCGATTAAATGTCTTGTTTTTTCAGTATGTCTCGTCCACGTCTTGTCCTTTCACAAAATAGAAGTGTTGTTTCTTCTACTTCAAGAACTGATGAGCTGTATGTTTTCATTGAATTTGAAAGTCTGATGCACACAGTTTCCTGATGATTTTTAAAGTATAAATCCAAATTGTAGAAACGCATGATAATGTGTGAAAATATGGGGAACTTTTGTGCCACTATTAGTGCAATTTCGTAAAGAAACCCATTCGCTTTAAAATAGTTGCCGGAGAACACTGCTTACCAAATAGAAAAATAAAATTCATTTGGAAAAGAATACGGGATATGATTTAGCGAAAATGCTTAGTACAAGCAGCCGTGGAAAATCAGACAGAAAATTGTTTTGGAATGGAACTAAAAAAGAAGAATAATGGAATTGTCTTTGAACTAAGTAATTTTGCCGCACAACCGGTTCTGTTCCGAGTGGAACCTGTTTCTGAATATTATTGGACTGTACAGAAAATATGTTTCCGGACGCTTGTAAAAAATAAATTGCTAACACTGTAATCGTATTAGCGCAGTTTACCGTGACGGGACAGCAACATCGGAATGAGTAAAAAGTTAACAAATTTAAGGCTTGCCATATTTGAATGTCAATACTAAATGTGCATCCGTTGGGACGAAATAAAATTAGATCATTCAGATCCCGTTACATATTTTTCTTTTAATATCCTATTCAAACAAAAATTATTTCTCTAAATTCACAATCACTTGGTTCATTAAAAAAAAAAAAACAGCGCCCAACAATACATGAATAATCGGTGCTTTGATGAAGGTAAACCCAGAAAAACGTTCCGAATGCAAAAAAAAAAAAAAAAGATGGAAAAAGATATATGTTTGTTTACTTATATTTCTTCAAACGTAGAAACAAACAGAAAAAAACTGACATTTTAACATCATTCTGATTTAGATTCATGGTAATTTACATTTGAGTGTAAAGGGATGGGTGTGTTTTGTTGTTTGAGTTGGACATGATGTACAATTGAGATTTCCCAATTGCAGTCCACTATGAACTGCTTATTCAAAAATAAATTTTGTCACTAAATGCCTTGTTAAATAGAACATAATAATATACGGTTATTATATATTTTTGTACCTCGACAAAATTGCCGGGAGCATACTGTTTTACTCGTGTCCATTTGACCGCCCGTCCCTCACTTTGACTTGGTATATAGCTACGGGTTTATACAACTTATTTCTTTGTGCTATATATTTTTTTAAGCTTCAACTTTACATTATGTACCTGGTGTAAGTATAAATATACATACCAAAAGTGAGCGTATTGTCAGGTTTATTTAGATAAATGGTTTCTAAATTTGGCATTTTGAACATATATAAAGGCACACACAGCACATATAGTCCGACTTAATTCTTCTACAGTGTACAATTTTAAAGTGGAACTTTTATAATACGACGATTATTGTATAATTTTTCACGAATGACAGAATGTCGAACTTTGTCTTTTCAAATGTATTGTTGAACACAGTTTGCAAGTTAGCTAAACGTGAAGTAGAGATCTGAACAAACATGAAGCATGTGCTACTGAACGTAAAGTATAGTCCTGAACATACATGAAACATGTGCCACTGAACGTAAATAATAGTCCTGAACAAACACGAAACATATGCTACTGAATGTAAACTATCGTCTGAATAGATATGAAACAAGGCCACTGAGCGTGAAGTATAGTCCTGAACAAAGATGCAGCATGTACTACTGAACGTAGAATAAAGTCCTGAAAAAACATGAATCATGTGCCACTGAACGTAAAGTATATTCCTAAACAAACATTCAACATATGTGACACTAAGCGTAAAATTTGATCTTGGAGAAACATGAAACACATGTCACCATATATGAAGTATCGTCCTGAACATAAATGAAACATGTGCCACTCAACGTAAAGTATCGTCCTGCACATACTTGAATCACAAGTCACTCAAAGAAAGGTATCGCCCGACATATGCCAACGAACGTACAGTATCGTCGTGAACATACATGAAACATGTGCCACTGAACGTAGAGTTAAGGATCGGAAAAAATGAAACATGTGCCACAGAGCATAACGTATAGTCCTGAAAAAAAACCTATGAAACTTGTTCTATTGAACGTACAATATCGTCGTGACCATACATGAAACATCTGCCACTTAACGTAGAGTAAAGGAACGAAAAAAAATGAAACATGTGCCACATAGCATAACGTATAGTCCTGAAAAAACCTATGAACTTGTTCTATGGAACGTATAGTATGTCCTGAACATACACGAACATGTGCCATGTAACGTAAAGAATATATTGTCCTAAACATACATTAATTCCTGAACAAACATGAAACATGTGCCAATGAACGTTAAATAGAGTCCTAAACATACATGAAACATGTGCCACTGAACGTAAAGTATAGTCCTGAACAAACATGACACATATGTCACTGAACATGAAGTATAGTCCTGATCATAGAGGAAACATGTGCCTATGAACGTAAAGTGAAGTCCTGAACAAACATGAAACATGTTCAACTGAACGTAAAGTATAATCCTGAACATACATGAAACTTGTGTCACTGAACGTAAAGTAAAGTAATGAACAAACAGGAAGCATGTGCCACTGAAACTAAAGTATAGTCCTGAACAAACATGACACATGTGTCACTGAACTTGAAGTATAGTCCTGGACAAACATGAAACATTTGCCACTGAACGTAAAGTATAGTCCTGAACAAAAAAGGAAACATGTGCCACTAAACGTAAAGTATAGTTTCGAATAAGCATTGAACATGTGCCACCGAACGTAAAGTATCGACCTGAACATACATAAAACCAGTGCCATTCAACGGAAGTATCGTCCTGAACATACATGAAACATGATCCACTTACAGTAAAGTATCGTCCTGAACATACATGAAACATGTGCCACTTAAAGTAAAGTATCGTCGTGAACATACATAGACAATAATAGTGTTTTGACTTGACATATCAACGATATAAGGATGAGGCTTAGAAACGGGGAAATGCGAGGCTCTGTCGAGCTTTTTTCCCGTTTCGGGCCGAATCCTTATATCGTTGATATATCAAGTCTATACACTATTATTGTCTTTATACTGCAATCTAGAAAAACACATTTTCAATTGTTGTTAATTGTGTTATTGTTATTTATTTGATTTAAATATTGGAAAAAATCCCCCTGTAAAAAGGCCTCACATCTGGCGGAGAAACATACAGCACAATGAAATGTACATAGACAATAACTGTTTAGTGTCTTTAAATATCAGCTGTATTTGTACGAGGCTAAGAAACAGGTGTAATGCGAGCTTCAGCCAGCTATTACTCCTGTTTCGAGCCGGGTACAAATACAGCTGATATTTAAAGACACTAAACAGTTATTGTCTTTATCCTGCAATTAAGTTTGTACATTTTTTTCCATCCCAATCGTTGAATTTGTTTTTGAAAGAGATCGACATGACTTAAACGCGGACCGCAATGAGGACCCCAAATTGAACTGTGACGTAAACAGTAGTTTGACATAACCGTTCGCTCACAACAGAAGCAGGATACCAGGAGACTATATACGTCTAGTATACGTATATCGCTTCGTGTTATCTGTACACCTGTATTAGTATAATAGAAAGGTCGATTGCAGGATAAATTAATTTATCCTGCAATCAGCCAACTATTGTACAAATAACAGGTACACAAATAAATTTTTGCTTTATTTGTACTTGTATTGTACAAATAAAGTCTCATGTTACCTCTCTTCCATGTTGAGCAAGCGGTAATGTGGATATTTCTTTTTGCGTACCAGTTCATTTTGGGGTCCTCTTCGCGGTCCGCGTTTAAACTATGTCGATTTCTTTGAAAAATTAGAGACAATGATTTAGATTTTAACAACTAAAGTTTCAAGTGTTGGGTGTAAATTTCAGGATAAAAACAATATATGTACATTGTCGGAAAATATAAAATGTATTTGTACTCGCTACGAAACAGGAGACGTATATAGTCTCCTGGTATCCTGCTTCTGTTGTGAGCGAACGGTTATGTCAAATTACTGTTTACGTCACAGTTCAATTTGGGGTCCTCAAATCAAGTTTTACGAAGGCCAAGCTTAAAATACAATATAGTTATCTCCATTCTAATGCCACATATTAAAATAAATTCAATTTGATAAATATTTTAGCTTAAAAATGCAATAAATGAAAAAGTCCGCGAAACTGTAGCATCGTCTTTAGCATCTAAACAGTGTGACGTCATATGTATACTCTGGATGTCAAACATAAACACTAGACGTATTTATACTTTTCGTACGCTTCAGAATGGTTTCAATATTGACAAAAGGAAGATTTTGAGGCTCAAAATGTGATTTTCTTTTTTTATTTTTTGAGAAATTACATTCCCCAAAAAATCGAAATTCAAAATGGTGGCTTTCTTAGTTACGGACTGGTAGAACGTGGAATCTGACCCTTCAAAATATTTGTCAACGTCCAATGACAATTATCGTTACAAACGAATTGCATTAGAATATGTTTTTCTAACAATTGTAAAAGAAACAAATTTGAGTCGTTCCACGCTTTGTTGTAAACATTGGAAACAAGGACAGGTTGAAGCGCTCGTCATGAATATTTAAATATAGTTTTGGCGCCGGCTCTACTATTTAAATATTCACGAGGAAAAGTGATATCGGGTCAGTGACGGTATATGACATAGAAATATACAGTCAACGCATTTTGACTGCTCAAATAGAACGAGTGCAGTATAGATGAACATATGCAACTAAGCGGAAATATCGTCCTGAACAAGCATGAAACATGTGCCACTGAACATAAAGAATCGTCATAAAACATGTGTCACTGAACTGAAAGTATATCGTCCTGAACATACATAAAACATGTGCCACTGAACGTAAAGTATAGTCCTGACAAAAAAATGAAACACGTGTCACCAAACGTGAAGTATCGTCCTGAACATACAAAAAAACAAATGCCACTGAACGTAAGGTATCGCCCTGAACAAACATGAAACATGTGCCACTGATAATAAAGTATAGTACTGAAAAGAAAATGAAACAATCATTTGACACCGAACGTAAAGTAGTGTCCTGAACATACATGAAACATGTGCCATTGAACGGAAAGTATCGTCCTGAACATAAATGAAACAAGTGCCACTAAACGTAAAGTATCGTCACAAACATACATGAAACATATGCCACTGAACGTAAAGTATCGTCCTGAACAAACATGAAAATATGCCACTGAACGTTAAGTATAATCCTGAAAAAAACATGAAACACATGTCACCAATCCTAAACATACAAAAAACAAGTGCCACTGAACGTAAGTTATTGCCCTGAACAAACATGAACATGTGCCACTGAACGTAAAGTATTATAACTCCAAAATATAAATGAAACATATACCACTGAACGTAAAGTATCGTCTATGTTTAAGTGTGTCTAGTATGGTTAAGTGTAATTGTAAGTGAATAAATCTTAATGTCGGCAGATGACAAAACATGACTTTTGTTTTTGTCATGATGAAAAGCCCTTTTTCATGTGCCTTTTCCCATTTTCCCTAATGTTTCAAAATCTTTTTGAAGGGTTTTCAATCAATGAAGATTTATTACTAATTGTGCAATGGTTGCATCTGCAAATAGGCATATGTTGGAATTAAAGCCAACACGTATTTCATTAATGTAAAATAAAGCCTCGGTTGGTCCAAGAACGGTTAAACTCTTAAGACAATTATGACGACTAAACAGGAGCATAGCCTAAAGTCTCACCCTTTAGAATGACTGCATTTGTATGACATGTTAAGAAGATCTGTAAACTTGCATTTGTTTTATGCTCTTTGGTCGGTTTGTTATCTCTTTGACACATTCCCCATTTCTCAATTTTATTTATTCTATTCAAAAACCACTGGATTTTTAAATGAATATCCTGGCCTGGTAAGAGTTCGAAATAAATGATTTTGCCAAAGACAGGATAAAAATGAATATATTCTTCAATACAAAATGCCGGAACTAATGGTGAACAAAAGGGTGAATAAATTCTCGCATGGCTTCCGTGCAAGAAAAAAAATATGCATGCAGAGCAACAGATGAAAATGAAAAGAAGAAAAAAAAAACATCTATTATAACCTGTATCTCGTAGCAGAGGCTTTGGATGAGGTTTACAGAATAGAGAATTAAGGCCCGGGTACAAAGCGCAGAAGAAAGGGCAAAACATAAAGAAAAGAGAAAAATATGCCCCAAAAAAGTTTAAAGAATAATGGGCAAACAAAAGTAAATGATAGAGATAATTGATTGCCGAAAAATAATACAAAACTGACGGACCTCCTCCCGCCATCTCCCCTCAACCTAACCCTCAGCGATTTAGTTTATATGTTTGTATGTGAGTAAAATTAATTATGATTAACATGCCCGGAGATTTAAAATGAATAATTTCCGTATTCACCGATGCTGCCTATTATTTACCGGTTCATGTAATAATTAAGTCCTGTTGATATCAAATGCAAGACATGTATGCCAAAGCTAAAGAATAACTAATAATTGAAGCACAACTAAAATATACAAAAAATTAAGCACATGTAAAAAAATATAGCACACATGCAAAATTTAAGGCATAATGCAAACATTTAGAGCAATTACTAAACTGACTATGAAAAATTATCTACATGCAGAACAACAATATTTTGAACCATTCCAGGACTGTATAAGACTCCTAAATTGAGAAAAACTATTTTCAGTCCTGAAAAGGTCAGGTAGGCTGTTCCACAGAGTAGCAGCTGCAATTTTAAAACTTTTCAAACTGTGTAGTGTTTACAAGTGGAATATCCAGTGTATTACTATATCTGAAAGAATATTTACAATCTTTTACATTCCATCATGTACACACTTTAGTGCTCTTTCTTGCACTATAGCTCAAAATTTAGCTGATAATTTAGCTGCATTATCCCTCCTTCTACCTGGGACTGTTATACTACAGTATAATAGTCCCAGCTTCTACATAGGAGTGCGCCGAATAAACGGCGATTTAAACAGTTGTCGTCTGTAGAAAGAAAGATAACCATGATAACGTTAGTTTCATTCCCTCGACTTAGATTCTCCTTGATAAAAAGTAAGTTTATTCAAATTCAAATATTTAAATGGATAAAGCACATTCATATCATAATCGACATTGCGTAATCAAAGTTTATAACATACATGACATATACAACATGACAAATAATGTAAATAAAACAATGCCTAAATATATAAAATTAATGACAATGAATGATATGCAATATGCTAAATATATAACGAACAGTCTATTTTGTGTATGGCACTGGCCACGGTTACATGGAAATGTAACAATAATAAAAAAAGTTGGATCTCCTGTAGTTGGTGATCGCAATACTGGTATAAAAATTTTGTATCAGTATTGTAACTTAAAAAAACAAAACAGCAATACTGGTACATTACTGATAACCCAATATTGTAGTTGTATTGTTGACTATACTTTAAGGTGTATAATAAAAAAATGAATTTTAAGCAAAATTAGAGATTGAAGATCAAAGGGAGATTAAATGAACACATAAAGATTAACATGATTAAAGAGGAATATTGTGAAATTAATCAACAACCAGTTAAAAATAATCAAGTGATTTGGAAAGATTTTTTCTCTATGGGCCCAGGGCCCCCCAAAAATAAAATCAATGGGCCATTTTTAGAATTAATGGGCCATGTTGTTAAATGAGTGGGCCATTTGTTTATAACAAAAAATAAAAAAATGTATGTTTCAGCAAAGAGGTACTAATTAACCTGTATGATTTTAATTGACATCATGGATTTTGTTACTGTGCTTTTGTAGTTTCAGTGAACAAAAGTTAATTTAGTTCATGGTGATTTGTTACCAAAGACATACACAAGAATATATGTCTCTGATGTGACTAAGAATGACATCGTATGAGTTCATGAAATGTAACATCACTCAGAAATTAAACTTTTTATGACTTAAAATAAAAAAAAAAAAAAACTATAAAACTGAGCATACATCACTTCTATGAACAGAATCATGAATAAGGAAATGCTGAGATTAAGAATAGACATCTGATCTGGACTGATTTTTAAAATCTGTACTAGTATTAATTATTGAAAAATCTATGATATGTGATTAAACATCTTTTGAGAAAACATGAAACTTGAACATACATGTATATTAATAATTATCAAACCATACAGCACAATCATAGAAGTGACATAATAAAAGATAAAAATATAAACTGTAACTCTGTATTGATATTGTGCAAAAACAATAAACTGAGTTACTAGAACTATGACAATGGCAGACTAAAAGTAGCTCATGATCTAGATTTTGTGGCACAAAATTGAAGAAAGAAGAAATGAATATTAATAAGAAAACTAGAACAATTAAATTTCATGATACTTAAAATGACTTTTGAAAAAATTTGCAGTAAATTTTGCTGCCATCATACAGAAACCAGGGCCATAACTTCTCCCAAACTGGGCTATATTTAAGAGAACCTTTATTTACAATGTTAATACTGGTACCGTTGCCTTGTTCATGTTCATTTGACATTAAATTTTGGTCTTCGTCGATTGCCATACTTTATTCCCGACGTTCCGTATTAGAGGACGTTACACATTTCCTTTGCATTTCTTGTATCATTATTATTTTATCAAGACTAACAAAAGAGAGTAACGTTTTTTGATAAGACACAACAACAAATCGCTGAAGGCATGTGTACAAAATTTACAAACGAACCAAAGACCAAAAAATTGACACGGACAGTTAAGCGCTTTTTATGGCCTTTTATATTTAAAAAGCCTTTGGGTTTTTCAATCGAAATTATAGCAAGTTACTTTAAAGATTATAATTTTAAAAAATTTCTCGCCTGTACTAGCAACTTTCACAAATTTTAAATTGTTTACTTTGAAAATTAAGATGATCATTTATGATGGTTAATTAAGTTTTTGCGGTAATCAGATATACCGCACGTTGCTATCCTTAATACAGAGGAAAACACCCGAGACGGCCCAAAAATATATAGGTGGTGCTCCTGTCTATTGGAGGGAACACAACACAGTTTTGTACACAAATGTGAAACACGATCGGAAATTCATTTTACTATATATCTAAACGTTTAGATAAGAACCGAAAAATATTGTGCGCCACACTGGCGCTGACATTTGCCATTCTATGCGCCAATTCTGGTCAAAATGCGCAATTGGCGCATGGCGCACGACCTTCCCGATCACTGATAATCACAATACTCATAAGCCCTAATTAAAATCAAAAAGATACATGTTACACAAATAAACAAAAGATTATTGTAATTAACTCATATTAATTCAACAATTGTTAATTATGTAAAATAATTGCTATTCATTTTATCATATTTCTATGTTTTATTTAATTCAGTTTAGGTAAAATAAATTAAATAAAAGCTCATTATCGTCTGAGTTATTGTTATATAAATTCAAGCAAATTATTACACTCTAACACTGTAAATTCAGCATATACATGTATGCCATAATATATTTTTATAGATATTTGAATACATGTATACTAAGATTATATGCATTTGTTGGTCTTTATTTTCTAATTCATCTTTCACAATAAAAGATATGAATATCCATTAAACATAAAAAGTTGCTTAATAGGGGAACCTGATTATAATCAATTTAACTACATGAATGTTTAGGGTAATTAAAGCAGATGATTCAGAACCGTGGGCAACATAATTCGTAGCAGATATATCAACTGGTACAAATACTAGTACTAGACAAGCACTCCATCACCTACGATAGTAAGAGAGCCGTACAAGTGCCATCTGAAGAAGCTGGTCATGTTGTTAAGCAATGTTAAGCATAAGAGAAAGTCCACAGAGACTGAATACCAATATAGAAAGAGGACGGTTGCAGAAATGCCATCTGAAGAAGAAATAGACAATACCAATGCTGATGATACAGCAGCTATAACAGCAAAGTCAATATAAAATTCACTAAAATATACTATGCATCTTGGAAAGCTCGAGCTGAAAGAAAAGATAGAAGAAAATAAAGAGTTTGTTGAAATGCTGGGACAGTACTCAACAGTTCCCTTAAGAAGAAAAAAACATCAGAAGATTTAAAACTTTCTTTGATGACAATCGCAGTGTACCATCATTTAAACATACAATCTATATGTCCAATCATTCCTTATAAAATTGTCATGTCATATGTTATTTCATTATGCATATATATGTGACACCTTTAATAAATTTAAACATTAATTACCTATATGTATTGTTTATTTAAAAAAAACCACAATACTGGTACAAAATTTTTATACCAGTATTGCGATCACCAACTACAGGAGATCCTAAAAGTTATTGTTTCATTGGAGATGCAGCAATACAGAGTTGGGTAAGGATTCGATTAATTATGAATGCAACAATAATATTTGTGTCTACGGTTACATTGCGTTATTGAAACATTAATGCACGTCAATGTCCGCTAAATTTATTAAACTTAAACATTGTTAAACCTTCTATAGTTTTGTTCCTTAATTTTTTTCGCCAATAAGAACGAAATAACGATGATATTTTCTATGAATTAAAGTTGCAATAATATCAGTACATCTCAATTTGTTGATGGATTTGAGTCAGGGATATACCTCTATAGGGTTATTACAGAAAATATCATGCATGTGTTATTACAGATTCTTTCATGAGTTGTCTACTCTTTAATCATTAAATTTTCTAAATCCGTAATAACATATGTTTGTTATTTGTAAAATAATTCATCATGTTCATAAATATTTCAATTTTTAGTGGGCTCTAGGGAACTCTTGAAACTTTGTGCAAAAACTAAATGCATAGCTTTGATAACTAATTTTTGAATTAAATGAACACGTTTTTCATTAACCATGGTAAATCAATGAGACAAGGCTTTCAAGGGATAAAGTTAACTGTAATAACAAGTCTTAGTTAATAAAGGCATGTAACTTATTAATTGAGACCCTTGTGAATTACTGGGAAGCTTGCGCAGAACCTCATTACGTGCTCTGATCATTATTTCTTACAATAAATTAAAATACATTGTCATGATTGTAATTAAGCATGATGTTTGTCTGAGCAAATGCTTTAAAGTGCTGTAGAGAAGCTGTAATAACACCCTTTAGTTATTACAGGCATATTTTTTCTGAAATAACACAGGTGTACTATGCATGATTGGCAAACTATGAACTGTTATATCTTTAAGTATACATAATGACAATAGTAATATCAATAGAACTTGCATACATTTTAACAAAACAAATGATGTATATTGTCCCTTTGAAACATAAAACATACATATGTTATCACATCTTTTATTTTTGATTCCACAATAACAAATGCAGGGGCGGATTCAGGCGGGTGCGTGGCAGGTGTGCGCCCCCCCTAAAATTTGCAAACATGGGTTGTCCTCAGCTTAATAAAGAATATTTTGATAATTGTACCTCAAAAAAAAAATTTGCCTCGCTCTGCTCGGCCAAACTTAGTTTGCCCCCAAACATAAAATCCTGGAACCCCACCTGAAATGTATGTTAATTTTCTCTAATAACCCTATAGACATAATACAGTTATATCCTTCGCAGTTTGAGGTCCCTAGTTCATGATTCAGTGACTTCAAAATTAATTAGCAACGTTCCTATTAATCATGTTAATCAGATTGGCTTTTTCTTAATTTTCTGCAGACAGGCAAGACATTTCTCTGTGTCAACAATTTACCAATCCTGTATGCATATTTTATAATACAACCATTTAGTAACATACTTTTACTTAAGAAGATTGGTGTATACAACAATGAGGCAGTATATACTACATGTACTACTTGTATGTAATATATAGTATTAAAGTAAATATCTAGTAAAATAAAATTGAGAATGGAAATGGGGAATATGTCAAAGAGTCCAACAACCCGACCAAATAACATAAAGCAGCCAAAGGCCACCAATCATGCCAATGGGTCTTCAACACAGCTGGAAAAATCTCACACCCAGAGGCTTCAGCTGGCCACTACCCAAACATGCAGATACATAAATGTGAAGTATGTGGCACCAAAACAACATAGACAGTTTATATGTAATTTACAGAGAGGTATCAAAAGGTTTAGGTCACCAGGATTAGATTTGTTTGCTTTTCTTTACAGAGTTGAACAAGAACACAATTACTGGAGATAAACCTTATGGATAAAATGAATGTGTTGACAGAGGATTAAGTGATAAATGATACTGTACAGAGACGCATTAAACACAGGCTGGTGATAATTGGTACCGTAGAGAGACGCATTAAACACAGGCTGGTGATAAATGGTACCATACAGAGAGACGCATTAAACACAGGCTGGTGATAAATGGTATTGTACAGGGACACATTAAACACTGGCTGGTGATAAATGGTACCGTACAGAGACACATTAAACACTGGCTGGTGATAAATGGTACCGTACAGAGACAAATTAAAGTCAGGCTGGTGATAAATGGTACTGTACAGAAACACATAAAACACAGGCTGGTGATAAATTGTACCGTACAGAGACACATTAAACACAGGCTGGTGATAAATGGTACTGTACAGAGACACATTAAACATAGGTTAGTGATAAATGATACCGTACAGAGATACATTTAAACACAGGCTGGTGATAAATGGTACCGTACAGAGACAAGTTTAACATAGGCTGGTGATCACCTCATAAATGTGATGATTTTGCAAGAGAATTTAGTCGAGGTGGTGCCTTAAAGAGACATGTTAGAAAACTTACGGATGAAAAAAGGAACACATGAAAAAACTTACTGGTGACAAATATCATAAATGTAAATTTTGTGATAGATAATATACTAGTGGCAGTTATCTGAAGAGACACATGAGAACACATACTGGAGTGATGTATATATGGTTAAAGGTGTAGTTAAGTCAGTAATTTACAAAAAAGCATGGGAACACAAGCAGGTGATAAACCTCATGTTTGTGATGTATGTGATCGAGTGTTTAGTCGGCATTGGTATTTACAATGTCACATGAGAACACATACAGGTGATAAACCTTATAACTGTGGTGAATGTGGGAAAGGGTTTAATCAACAATGTCATTTACAGAGTCATATGAAAACACATACGGGCGATAAACCTCATGACTGTGATATATGTGGTAAAGGATTTAGGAAGCTTGGTAATTTAAAGAGTCACATGCTAACACATACAAGCGATAAACCTCATGACTGTGATTTATGTGGTAAAAAGTTTAGTCATCTTCATAATTTACAGAGACACATGATAACACATACAGGTGATAAACCTCATAACTGTGATTTATGTTGTAAAAAGTTTAGTCATCTTGGTAATTTACAGAGACACATGAGAACACATACAGGTGATAAACCTTATGACTGTGGTGTATGTGGTAAAGGGTTTAGTCGGCCTGGTAATTTAAAGAATCACATGAGAATACACACAGGTGAAAAACCTCATGACTGTAGTGTATGTGGTAAAGGGTTCAGTCAGCCTGGTAGTTTAAAGAATCACATGAGAACACATACAGGTGATAAACCTCATGACTGTGATGTATGTGGTAAAGGCTTTAGTCAGCTGGGTAGTTTAAAGACTCACATTAAAACACATACAGACGATAAGCCTCATGCCTGTGATGTATGAGGTAGAGGCTTTAGTCAGTATTGGTATTTACAGAGTCACAAGAGAACAGAACACATACAGGTGATAAACCTTATGACTGTGGCGTATGTGGTAAATACTTTAGTCAGCAGGGTAGTTTACAGAGACACATGCTAACACATACGGACGATAAACCTCATGACTGTAATATATGTGGTAAAAAGTTCAGTCATCTTCATAATTTACAGACACACATGAGAACACATACAGGTGATAAACCTCATGACTTTGACGTGTGTGCTAAAAAGTTAAGTCGTCTTGGTAATTTACAGACACACATGGTGAATATACCGGTGACAAACCTCATGAATGTGGTGTATGCGGTGAAGGATTTAGTCGCCTTGGTCATTTACAGAGACACACAAAAACACATCATGGCGATAAACCTCATATCGGTGATGTATGTGGTAAAAAGTTTAGTCATCTTCATAATTTACAGAGACACCTGAGAACACATACAGGTGATAAACCTCATGATTGTGACGTAGGTAATTTACAGATTAACATGAGAACACGGTGGTAAAATCTCATGACTGTGACGTATGTGGTAAAGAATTTATGCATCTTATTAATATACAGATTCATATGAAAATACATACAGGCGATACACCTTATATTTGTGATGTATGCGATAATGAAGTTAACAATCTCATCAGTTAACAGTTTCACATGAGAACACATGCAGTCGATAAACCTCATGACTGTGATGTTGGTGTTTAAAGTTTTAGTTATCTTAGAAATGTACTGAGACACTTGAGAACACATATAGGAGATGCACCTTATGTATGTGGTAAAAGTTTTAGTCGGCTTTGCAATTTACAGAAACACATTAAAAGACATGTATACAGCCTGTAAAACCACAGGAATGTTATGCATGTGTTGCAGAATGTATTTGAATTGGTGACTTAAAAGGACACTTTAGAATACAAACTGGGGTAAAACTCGTTAAAAGGATTTTTGTTTTGAAAAATTTATTGGAATTAATCCATTAAACATTGTTAAAGATTGTGTAAATGTGAGAACATTAGCACATATATCTGTATACTTGAGATAAACCTTGAAATTGTGATGTATGTGGTGGTGTGATTAGTGTGAGTTGTAATTTATATATAGATAGACACATTAGAACACATACTGGAGGAAACCTTATATATGTGATGTATGTGGTAGAGGCTTTAGTGAGAGTGGTAATTTAGATAGACACATGAGAACACATACTGGTTGAAAACCTTATAAATGTGATGTTTGAGGTAGGGTGTTTAGTGTGAGTTGTAATTTATATATAGATAGACACATTGGAACACATACTGGAGGAAACCTTATAAATGTGATGTATGAGGTAGAGGGTTTAGTGAGAATGGTAATGTACATAAACACACATAGTAGTTCTAAATGTCACCAATCTAGTGTGTGTGCTAGATTATTTATTATTCGTTAATGTGATATTAGGTAAAGGGTTTAGTCGGCTTGACAACTTACAGAGACACATAGGAACACATGTTGGAGATAACCCTCTTATATATGATATTTGCTAAAGGGTTTAGTTGGCTTTATAATTTGCAGACACATCCATGACATGAGAACACATACATGAGATAAGCATATGTATGTGATATTTGGTAAAGGGTTTAGTCGGCTTAGTAATTTTCAATGACACAAGTGAACACCTGCATGAGATAAGCATCATGTATGTGATATTTGGTAAAGGGTTCACTCGGCTTGGTAATGTACAATGACACATGAGAACACATGTATGTGACATTTGAAAAGAGTTTAATCGGCTTGGTAATTTACAATGACACATGAGGACCTGTACATGAGATACACATCATGTAAGTGATGTTTGGTAAAGGGTTAACTCGACTTGGTATTAAACTTTGTCATACAGAAAAAAAAAATGTATACTGCCAAACCATCTTTCAGTTCGTGTAAAACATTCAATGAAGATTTAGTTGCAGTGGAAAATAAACGCACAAACATTTTTATGAACCAACCTATATATGCGGGATTTTGCATCTTAGATTTATCGAAACCTTTAATGTACGATTTTCATTACAATCATATGAAAAGCTTGTACGGAGATAAATTACGTGTATGTTTCTCCGATACTGACAGTTTTTTTTTATATCTAATTGAAACAGGAGATGTGTATGAAGATATGAAAGAGTACGAACATTTATTTGATACTAGCGATTTCCCTAAACAAAATGTTTTACATAGTGAACATTATAAGGAGGTTTTATGTAAATTTAAAGATGAATCAAATGGAGAAGCGATAAGCAAATTTGTAGGGTTGAGATCAAAAATGTATTCTTACATGCATGAAGGAGGTGAAAAGCATACAGCGAAGGGTATTACAAAATCATCATCAAGAGAATTAAAACACGAAATGTATAAAAATTGTTTATTTAGTTCTTTTTGATGATAAAAAAGATGGATTTTAGAAGATGGAATAACAACCAGGGCTTACGGTCATACGAAAAATATTTAATTCTCATTACATGTAATATATAATATATATATATAGTTAAGATCCATTTATTACATCGGTGATCCGGGTTTAAGAACATTTGTTGTTCGACCTGTTAGTCAAATGCGTTTTGTTAAAATATACTTTTTCACTTTTTTGGTCTTTTGGAAAATGTTGTTTGTGCTGAATTTAGACCCCTCTAACAAGAAATTTGTTTTGCATGCACACGTTTAAAAATTCCGGTTTTTATCCAACGCAATCATAGGTTTGAACGTTGTTTTCAATTTAGACTTGTTTATATATATATATATATATATTGTTCACCCTCCATTTTCTTTGCGTTTAATATATGATTGAATTCTCAACAGAAATTTATTATGTAATGTCATATGTGAAATGATTTAGAAAATAATAAAATTTGTGAAAAAAAGATTATCATTTGTTTGTGTTTTCTTTTTAATGAAATAGTTCATTAGAGGCTTCTCGATGTGTTTCATATCATTGTTACATCATGTCAGATGGGTTGTATGAGGTCACAGTTCATAGGGTTAAAGGAGGCTACCTTGTTGTGGAATTTTGTTACATCATACCAGATGGGTTGTATGAGGTCACCTTTCTTAAGGTCAAAATATGCATCAGATACATCTCTTGGGACTCCTTACATCATGCCAGATGGACTGTATGAGGTCACCTTTCATAGGGTCAAATGAGGCGCCTGAGGGGATGAGGGGCAAATGAGGTTATTTGTCCGCTCCTTTTACCCTACTCCGAATATTTAAAATGAATAATTTCCATATTCACCGATCCTGCTTATTATTTACCGGTTCATGGAAGTCCTGTTGATATCAAATGCAAGACCTGTATGCCAAAGCTAAAGAATAACTAAAAATTGAAGCACAACTAAAATATACTAAAAATTAAGCACATTTAACAAAAATATAGCACACATGCAAAATTTAAGGCATAATGCAAACATTTAGAGCAATTACTAAAAATATGAAAAATCTTATCTACATGCAGAACAACAGCATTTTGAACCATTCCAGGACTGTATAAGGCTCTTGAATTGAGAAATACTATTTTCAGTCCTGAAATGGTCATGTAGGCTGTTCCACAGAGTAGCAGCTGCAAATTTAAAACTTTTCTTATCAAACTGTGTAGTTTTTACATGTGGAATATCCAGTATATTACGTACTATATCTGAAAGAATATTTACAATCTTTTACATTTCATAGATCATGTAAACAGACAGGTGCTAATTCATTAACTATATTAAAAGTTGAAATATTACCAGGCATGCGCCGGAAAGAAATCATCAGTATGTTGATGGTTTTCTGAAACTGAAGAAGAAGAAGAAGAAGAATATGCAGTGAAGGCGTCTAAGTTAGCCTTTTCAAACAACTGTTGATATGATCATGAATGATCTTCATGCACAAACTTTAGTGCTCTTTCTCGCACTATAGCTAAAAATTTAGCTGATAATTTAGCTGCATAATTTATCCCTCCTTCTACATAGGAGTGCGCCGAAATAAAACGGCGATTTAAACAGGTGACGTCTGTAGAAAGAAAGATAACGTTGGTTTCATTCCCTCGACTTATATTCTCCTTGTAGATAAAATGTAACTTAGTAAGTTTATTCAAATTCAAATATTTTAAATAGATAAAGCACATATCATAATCGACATTGCGTAATCAAAGTTTATAACATACATGACATATACAACATGACAAATAATTTAAATAAAACAATGTCTAAATATATAAAATTAACTCAATGAATGATATGCATGATATGCTAGATATAACTAACAGTCTATTTTGTGTATGGCACTGGCTACGGTTACATGGAAATGTAATAATAATGATAATTATTGTTACATTGGAGACTAATTGGGGTAGAATCTGTTTTAGCGGACCCCGGAAGTTGGAAGATGCACAATTTATGCGCATGACCGATAACCCCAATTTACGTTGCTATGCTAGAATATAAACAGCGGCCATTTTTGTTACCGCTTCAAAAGACGAAGATGCAAATGATTTTGAAAGATTGCTTTTAACTAGTGTAACTGAACAATTTAAAATAAATCTAAAGCACTTACCCATTTAAGCTTGAAAATCATTCAGACTAGAATTTAATGTGTTTGTTATTTCGTGTAGTACTCTGTGTTTTTTAGTTGCAGGTTGCGGTTCACTGATGGTGATATTTTCTGTCGTAATCAATGTTTGTTTTGTTTTCTGGATTATATACTTTTTAATGAGGGTTATAAATGCTATGAAAGGGTCTTCAGAGCCGATTATATATTTCTTTCGTACACAATATTGACTGAAATAAGTATCATAAAGTGATTTTACCGTGCCGTATTTTGGTAGTGATTTTTTAAGTGCACGCCAGGTACTTTCAATGGTGTTTGTATGCGCTCCTGTTTCTGGGTCTACAAAATTTACGGAATGATTGACTTTCAAATGTTCAAATCCCTCTGAACCTAAACAATCATATGCTTTCCAACAGTCACTTATTATTGTTGTTCCTGGTTTTATATTGTCTTTTATTAATTTTAGTAATGTTTCTTTTGTTCGATTTTCCACTGTGGCAAAAAAACTTTTTTTGCTGTCTCTTTCAATACCTCCAAACACCCACTGACCTTCTACTTGACGCCCTTTGTGGTATTTTCTTTTCCCAAATTTACTTTCATCTATTTCAACAATTACGCTATCTCCTCCTCTTTTTTCACTGTCTAATTTCAAAATTTCTATACAGACTTCACGGCAATAATTGTACCAATCTACGATTGTTTGTTTACAAATGGAAAGTTCATGCTTTACAAATTCTTGGTCTATTTTGTAAATCCAGAAATACGTAATAAATAATATTTTTTCCAAACTTAAATTATGTCCTTGAAACCAGGATCCGTTTCTGATAGAAACTTTTTTACTGCATTTTTTGTTGCTGCACTTCCAATAAAAAATGTCGTTAGAAAAAGAACTGTCTTTTCTTAATCCAAAATGTCCATGGATACACTTTTTACATACCTCTCCAGTTAAATCTAGAATTAATCCTATAGAAATACACCATTGAATAATTTTCTCAATACTTTCACAAATAATAAACAAATCTTTTAACTTGATCGGCATTTCCGTATTTACATTGTAATGTTTGTAAACAAACACAGCTGATTTTACGTTACGGTTGACAATGACGTAACTTATTTCATGAATATTCATGACGTAGAGGTCACTAATAATGGAATATTTATCACGTGATATACCTACCTGAGTAACGGAAGCGTGGACATTTTGTACACTTACCAAGACGTCTTTCTGTTAGATATTGTAATTCTAATTTAAAAAACTGTTAAACAACAGTTTTTTAAACAAAATTTCACCTGGGGAATTCGATTTTGACCTTATTTTTTTGATTTTTGGGCTATTTTCGTTTTTAACTTTTTGGCGCGACCAATCCCTATATACTAGTATTTACTATAGTTTCCCGTACTTTTTATGGGGTCCGCTAAAGTAGAAGTACTCCACTAATTGCAGCAATACAGGGTTGGGTAAGGATCCTATTAATTACGAATGTACGATAATATTTGTGTCTACGGACGTACGGTTACATTGCGTTATTGTTACATTCATGACATTAATGCACTTCAATCAGAATGTACGCTAAATTTATTAAACTTAAACCTTATTTAGTTTTGTTGCTTAATTTTTGTTGGCCAATAAGAACAAAATAACGATGATATTTTTTTATAAATTAAAGTTGCAATAGATAATATCTGCACATGTATCTCAATTTGTCGACTGATTTGAGTTCCCTTATTCATGGTTCAGTGACTTCGAATTAATTAGCAATGTTGCTATTAACCAGATTGGCTTTTTCTTAATTTTCTGCAGACAGGCGAGACATTTCTCTGTGTCAACAGTTCACCAATCATGTATGCATATAATATAGCCATTTAGTAACATACTTTTCCTTTTAAGAAGATTTTGGTACAAACAATGTATACAACAATGAGGCAGTATATATATACTACATGTATTACTTGTATATATGTACTTGTATATATGTAATATATAGTATTAAACTTAAAAGTATGATTATCTAGTAAAATAAAATTGAAAATGGAAATGGGGAATGTGTCAAAGAGTCGAACAACCCGACCAAATGGCAGAAAACAGCCGAAGCCCACCAATCATTCCAATGGGTCTTCAACACAGCTAAATAAATCTGACACCCAGAGACAGTCTTCAGGTGGCCCCTTCCCAAACATGCAGATACATAAGTGTGAAGTATGTGACACCAAAACAACACAGACAGTTTATATGTAATTTACAGAGAGGTATCGAAAGGTTTAAGTCACTAGTCTTAAATTTGTTTGCTTTTTCCTTACAGAGTTGAACAAGAACACAATTACTGGAGATAAACCTTATTGATACCGTACAGAGACACATTAAACACAGGCTGGTGTTAAATGGTACTGTACAGAGACACATTAAACACAGGTTAGTGATAAATGGTACCGTACAGAGACACATTATACACAGGCTGGTGATAAATGGTACCGTACAGAGACACATTAAACACAGGCTGGTGATAAATGGTACCGTACAGAGACGCATTAAACATAGGCTGTTGATAAATGGTACTGTACAGAGACGCATTAAACACAGGCTGGTGATAAATGGTACCGTATAGAGACATATTAAACACAGGCTGGTGATAAATTGTAGCATACAGAGACACATTAAACACAGGTTGTCGTAAATGTGATGTTTGAGCTAGAAAATTTAGTCACGGTAGTGAATTAAAGGGACACACGAAAAAACTTACTGGTGACAAATATCATAAATGTAAATTTTGTGATAGATAATACACTAGTGGCATTTATCTGATTAGATACATGAGAACACATACTGGAGTGATGTATATTGGGTTAAAGGTTTAGTTAGGTCAGTAATTTACAAAAAGGCATGAGAACACAAACAGGCGATAAACGTCATGGCTGTGATGTGTGTGGTAAAGGGTTTTGTCAACAGTGGCATTTACAGAGTCACATGAGAACACATACAGGCGATAAACCTCATGACTGTGGTGTATGTGGTAAAGGCTTTAGTCAACAAGGTCGTTTACAGAGTCACATGAGAACACAAACAGGTGATAAACCTCATGACTGTGGTGTATGTGGTAAATGCTTTAGTCAACAAAGTCATTTACAGAGTCACATGAGAAAACATACAGGTGATAAACCTCATGATTGTGGTGTATGTGGTAAAGGCTTTAGTCAACAAGGTCGTTTACAGAGTCACATGAGAACACATACAGGTGATAAACCTCATGACTGTGGTGTATGTGGTAAAGGCTTTAGTCAACCTGGTAGTTTAAAGATTCACATGAGAATACATTCGGGTGATAAACCTCACAACTGTGATTTATGTGGTAAACGGTTTAGTCAGTTTGGTAATTTACAGAGACATATGAGAATACATACAGTAGATAAACCTCATGGCTGTGATATATGTGGTAAAAGATTTAGTCAACTTGGTAATGTACAGAGTCACAAGAGAATGCCTTCTGGTGATAAACCTCATGACTGTGATGTATGTGGTAAAGGGTTTAGTCAGCTTGGTAATTTACAGAGTCACAAGAGAACACATACAGGCGATAAACCTCATGACTGTGATGTATGTGATAAAGGATTTAGTTGGCTTGGTCATTTACAGATTCACATGAGAACACATACAGGTGATAAACCTTATAACTGTGATGAATGTGGTAAATGGTTTAGTCAGCTTGGTAATTTACAGATTCACATGAGAACACATACAGGTGATAAACCTCATAACTGTGATGTATGTGGGCAAGGGTTTAGTCAGCTTGGTCATTTGCAAAGTCACATGAGAAGGCATACTGGAAATAAACCTCGTGACTGTGGTGTATGTGGTAAAGGGTTTATTAATCTAAGTAATTTACAAAGACACATGAGAACACATCCAGACGATAAACGTATGTGGTAAAGGGTTCAGTCAGCGTGGTGATTTACAAATTCACATGAGAACACATACCGGTGAAAACGTCATAAATGTGATGTGTTTGCTACAGAATTTTTAAGGTAGTATCCTAAAGAGTCACACGAGAACACATATCGGTAATGTACTAGTATGTGATAAACGGTTATATCATATTTATTTATAGAGACACATCAGAACACATACAGGGGATACACTTCATGTCTGTGATGTATTTGGTAAAGGGTTGAGTAGGTTTGGTCGTTTACAGAGACACATACGCATGATAAGAACACATACAGCTGATAAATCTTATGTCTATGATGTATATGGTAAAGGGTTTAGTAATCCTATTAATTTACAGAGACATATGAGAACACATACAAACGACAAACCTTACATCTGTGATGTTAGTGGTAAAGGATTTAGGCAACATGATGATTTACAGATTCAAATACCGGTGATAAACCTCATGACTGTCATGTATTTGGTAAAGGATTTAGTCCTGTTAGTAGTTTACAGATTCAAACACATACAGGCGATAAAACTCATGACTGTTATGTTTGTGGTAAAGGGTTTAGTCATCTTCGTAATTTACAGAGAAGCATGAAATATTGGAAATGGTGACTTAAAAGAGACACATTAGAATACAATGTCATACTGGGGATAAAACTTGTAAAAGTTTTTTGTTCTAAAGAATTTATTGGAATTGATGCATTTAATATTGTGTATATGGATGAACATTTAAATATACTGGAGATGAACCTGTGATGTATGTGGCAGAGGGTTTAGTTACAGTGGTAATTTAATTAAACACATCAGAACACATATTAGTGATAAATTTCATCAGTCTACTTTGTGTGGTAAATAATGTTTTATTCATTAAAATGATATTTGGTAAAGGGTTAAGTCGGCTTGGCAATGTATAGAAACATAGATAGACACATGAGAACACATGCTGAAGATATATCTCATGAATGTGATATTTGATAAAGGGTTTAGTCGACTTGGTAATTAACAGAGACACAAGAGAACACGTGCATCATTTATGTGATATTTAATTTTGCAAAGGGTTTAGTCGGCTTGGTAATTTACAATGACACATGAGAACACTTGCATGAGATAAGCATCATGTATATGATATTTGGTAAAGGGATTAGTCGGCTTTGTAATTTACTATGACACATGAGAACACATGCATGAGATAACGCCATGTATCTGTAATAGTTACACACCGAGGGATAGGTGTGTCTGGATAAGAAACCCCGTCGGCCGGAGGCCGGAGGGTTTCTTATCAAGACACGCCATATCCCGAGGTGTATAACTAACTTACGCCCGATGCTAAACCCTATATTTGTTAACGTTGATTATTAAATGAAAAAGAACGGATAGCATATTTATTGACAATATCAAACAATGATTTATAAGATTTTTTTTAACAAGAAACCCCACTAGTAACCTTACTTTGGCTATCTGACAAGTGAGTAGATTTATACAAATGTCAAAGTTCCTGATTTGCATATTCCCGCTAAATCCATGTGCTAATATGGATCAGCAGGTCAAGGTTGACCGTTTCGTGTATTCTTATCACAAAAATAAAATACATCATGCTCCTTGTATGCATTTGTCAATATGGACGGGTATAAGACGGACGACATTTTGTGGCAAGCGTTGGATTTGGTAGAAGAGACTAAAGATAAAGGCAATATTATACCCAATGTACTAACCTGTATCAGTTTAATAAAGGTAATCATAACTTTGTCTGGATAAGAAACCCGACGACCGGACACGCTGAACATACAATGATACAGATTAAATATTTAGGAACTCCTTTTTTGGGAGCAATCAGGGGCGGATCCCCAACAAAAGGGGTTCCCAACCCAAGAGAAAGAGGGAAAGGGGGGGGGGGGGGTCCAACCATATGTTCCCATTCAAATGCATTGATCGTTCAAATTAAAGGGGGGTTCAACCCCCGGACCCCACCCCCACCCCTGGATCCGCCAATGGGCAATCCAGGGACGTCCGGGAGTTAGAATCCCCGGTTTTTTAAGATCAATGCTTTCAAAATAGATGCTTAATATTTTTTTCGCTATTGGCATTTCCTAAAATGTGTTTTTTTTTTATATCTTGAATTAATTTGTAGTGAACACTATTAGTAATTTCTTATTTTCATGCTATTTAAAAAAAATAATCAATTTCTATTGTTATGAATAACAATGGACTGTGTTTTCGGAATGTAGAAGCAGGGGTTTCCGGAAACCCCGCTCGTCACACCCTGTGGTCAAAATCCATTGTTATTCGTAACAATAGATCTATTCAATTTACACTTGTTTCAGAAATAGAAACTATGAAGTATAACAATAGAACTGGGATGTAAGATATTTGATGAACGGTTTAGATTCTTTTTGTGCCTAGCTGTCCAAAGATAGGAGCCTTTCATTCAGTGGTTGTTGTTTGATGCTGTATACCATATTTGTTTGTCGTTGATTGATTTTTTTATGCGACCAAAGTCGCAGTATGCGAGACAAAGGGATTACAATTCGGCGGCGGCGTAAACTATTTGTACAAAGCTTTATATTTCAGAAGGTTGAAGACCTGGATGCTTCATACCTTGTATCCAAATACCATATGTTACGAAGTTTCCGTCTGTCATATATCAGTTGTCCTTGGCCTCATTTTCATGGTTCAGCGCCTGCATGCATGCTTGAAAACAAAATGGTAGTTTTTTGTCATTTGAATTTCTCACTATAATATTATGAGTAATAGGATAACGATATTTTGTATATGGGTTCCTTGCAACGTCTATACTCTACATGTCCGTCAGACAGGGTTGAGCTGACCTCGACCTCATTTCATAGGTCAGTGATCACGGTTAAATTTACATGATTATGACCGTTTCTCAGATACTATAAGCAATAGGTCAACAACATACAGTGTATGGAATGATTGTAAGGGGTACATGTCAGTCTGGCAGTTTTCATCTGACCTTTACCTCATTTTCTTCATGGTTCATTGGTCAATCTTGAGTTTTAACCGGATTTTGAAGTAAAATCGGTTATTGATTTGGGGTGTACGGCAGGCGGGCGGGCGTTCGGGCGGCTGCCAAACAGTGTCCGTTCAATAACATGAAAACCCTTTGACACATTTTTTCAAATTTATATGTTGTTTCCGCGACTAAATGAAGTTCAAGTTTAATTTTCACGATTTTAGCTTTTCTCGTTACGTGAGTTATCGCCCTTTTTAATATCAAAAAGTGGTACTTTTTTGTGATTGAGTTATTTCTCTTTGTACAGAAATTGTTAATTATATACATAAAGTTTGATTACACTCAGCCTTTATAGATAATTTTCACCTGTTATCAGTTTACTCATCATATGGTTAATGTCTTATCTCACAATTATAATTGTAGTGACAGATTTATTTGAAAATTTTCTGTTTTCAAGTGTTGATGATTAAAAGCTATATAGGAGTAAATATAGTTAGAAATTTACTGTAACTGTTCATTATTAGACATTTTGAAGATAATTACAGATAAGTTTTATAGATTTTTAAAAGACATTGTATTAATGATAAATAAAATTTTGGATTTTTTCCCTCTTCTTTGGTAAATTGTTTGAAGAATTTTGTGGTAGGTTTGATTGTTACTCTGTAAAACTAATTTTCTGAACGCTATATTTTTTTTTTTTTTGATGAAGTGAACATAAATTGAATATATATATAGGGTTCTTTGAAATGATGAATCTAAACCTGTATTTATTTTCATTTTGATTAGATAATACCACATTGACTTCCAAAGGGTCTTAAATTAAACATTGTTTAATTTTATCATATCTAATTTTAAAGAATTAAGCCATCACTGGTTGTTGTTATTATATGAATTTGAGCCACCCTGGATCCGCCAATGGGCAATCCAGGGACGTCCGGGAGTTAGAATCCCCGGTTTTTTAAGATCAATGCTTTCAAAATATATGCTTAATATTTTTTCGCTATTGGCATTTCCTAAAATGTGTTTTTTTTATATCTTGAATTAATTTGTAGTGAACACTATTAGTAATTTCTTATTTTCATGCTATTTAAAAAATAATCAATTTCTATTGTTATGAATAACAATGGACTGTGTTTTCGGAATGTAGAAGCAGGGTTTCCGGAAACCCCGCTCGTCACACCATGTGGTCAAAATCCATTGTAATTCGTAACAATAGATCTATTCAATTTACACTTGTTTCAGAAATAGAAACTATGAAGTATAACAATAGAACTGGGATGTAAGATATTTGATGAACGGTTTAGATTCTTTTTGTGCCTAGCTGTCCAAAGATAGGAGCCTTTCATTCAGTGGTTGTTGTTTGATGCTGTATACCATATTTGTTTGTCGTTGATTGATTTTTATGCGACCAAAGTCGCAGTATGCGAGACAAAGGGATTACAATTCGGCGGCGGCGTAAACTATTTGTACAAAGCTTTATATTTCAGAAGGTTGAAGACCTGGATGCTTCATACCTTGTATCCAAATACCATATGTTACGAAGTTTCCGTCTGTCATATATCAGTTGTCCTTGGCCTCATTTTCATGGTTCAGCGCCTGCATGCATGCTTGAAAACAAAATGGTAGTTTTTTGTCATTTGAATTTCTCACTATAATATTATGAGTAATAGGATAACGATATTTTGTATATGGGTTCCTTGCAACGTCTATACTCTACATGTCCGTCAGACAGGGTTGAGCTGACCTCGACCTCATTTCATAGGTCAGTGATCACGGTTAAATTTACATGATTATGACCGTTTCTCAGATACTATAAGCAATAGGTCAACAACATACAGTGTATGGAATGATTGTAAGGGGTACATGTCAGTCTGGCAGTTTTCATCTGACCTTTACCTCATTTTCTTCATGGTTCATTGGTCAATCTTGAGTTTTTAACCGGATTTTTGAAGTAAAAATCGGTTATTGATTTGGGGGTGTACGGCAGGCGGGCGGGCGTTCGGGCGGCTGCCAAACAGTGTCCGTTCAATAACATGAAAACCCTTTGACACATTTTTTTCAAATTTATATGTTGTTTCCCGCGACTAAATGAAGTTCAAGTTTAATTTTCACGATTTTAGCTTTTCTCGTTACGTGAGTTATCGCCCTTTTTAATATCAAAAAGTGGTACTTTTTTGTGATTGAGTTATTTCTCTTTGTACAGAAATTGTTAATTATATACATAAAGTTTGATTACACTCAGCCTTTATAGATAATTTTCACCTGTTATCAGTTTACTCATCATATGGTTAATGTCTTATCTCACAATTATAATTGTAGTGACAGATTTATTTGAAAATTTTCTGTTTTCAAGTGTGATGATTAAAAGCTATATAGGAGTAAATATAGTTAGAAATTTACTGTAACTGTTCATTATTAGACATTTTGAAGATAATTACAGATAAGTTTTATAGATTTTAAAAGACATTGTATTAATGATAAATAAAATTTTGGATTTTTTCCCTTTTCTTTGGTAAATTGTTTGAAGAATTTTGTGGTAGGTTTGATTGTTACTCTGTAAAACTAATTTTCTGAACGCTATATTTTTTTTTTTTTTTTTTGATGAAGTGAACATAAATTGAATATATATATAGGGTTCTTTGAAATGATGAATCTAAACCTGTATTTATTTTCATTTTTGATTAGATAATACCACATTGACTTCCAAAGGGTCTTAAATTAAACATTGTTTAATTTCATCATATCTAATTTTAAAGAATTAAGCCATCACTGGTTGTTGTTATTATATGAATTTGAGATATTTCCCTTTGAACAGAATTGAGTATTTTATAAAACATTGAATTCTTGGGGTTCTTTGATATGCCAATTCTAACAAAGTACTTAGATTTTGGATATTGGATCATAATAGATAAATGTCCAATTTCAAATTTTTCAGTTTTTGACCACATTCATTTTGGTTCACAAACCTATGCTGTGTCAAATATTCAATCACAATCCAAATTTTGAGCTGTATTAAGCTTAAATGTTGTGTCCATACTTGCTCAACTGTTCAAGGTTCGACCTCTGCAAGAAAATCCGGTTTGCTGTCACTCTGACATCCTCTTGTTGTGTTTTGGTCTGTTTTCAATTGCCATAAGCAATAGGTCAACTATATTGGTGTATGAAATGATTGTAAGATGTACATGTCTGTCTGTCAGGATTTATCTGACCTTGTCCTCATTGTCGTGGATCTTTAAAAATGTTAAGTTTATGTGATGCTTGTAGTAAAACTTTATTTTTATCTTTAAGACTTAAACATAAAATCAATGGTCAGCAAAACAGGCGAGACATTTCAACGTGTGCACTCTTGATGAATAAATCAGGCTGTTAGTATTCTCGCTTGAATTATTTTACATTTTTCATTTCGGGGCCTTTTATAGCTTGCTATGCGAAATTGGATTTGCACATTGTTGTAGGCCGTACGTACGCATATATTTGCTTTCTTCTACGCCATTTGGTGTCTGGTGGAAAGTTGTCTCATTCGCATTATACCACATCTTCTTATTTTTATGTTGGTAATTTACAGAGACACATGTATGTGAACATTTGGTGGCGGTTAACCTCATGAATGGGTTATTTTATAAATTGTTAGTCAATTGATAATTTACAGAGACATATGACTACGTATGGTATATACCTAATGAATGTCATTTCTTTGATTAAGAATTCTTTCCAGCCCATGCCGTCATGCATTTTATTATAATTGTTTTTAATCTTAGCTCAAATGACTCCCATACGGTATAACTACATTCTAAGCTCAAATGACTGCCATAAGTTATAACTACATTCTAAGCTCAAATGACTGCCATAAGTTATAACTACATTCTAAGCTCAAATGACTGCCATAAGTTATAACTACATTCTAAGCTCAAATGACTGCCATAAGGTATAACTACATTCTAAGCTCAAATGACTGCCATAAGTTATAACTACATTCTAAGCTCAAATGACTGCCATAAGGTATAACTACATTCTAAGCTCAAATGACTGCCATAAGTTATAACTACATTCTAAGCTCAAATGACTGCCATAAGTTATAACTACGTTCTAAGCTCAAATGACTGCCATAAGTTATAACTACATTCTAAGCTCAAATGACTGCCATAAGGTATAACTACATTCTAAGCTCAAATGACTGCCATAAGTTATAACTACATTCTAAGCTCAAATGACTGCCATAAGGTATAACTACATGCAAATAACAATTTAAACAAAAGCACCATCACATTAACATAAGATCAAATATTAAACACACAACACACGAAATGATCCTAAGTGACCCTTGTTCTGGTTTCCGGTACTACCGAAATTTACGTGAGATATTATACCTCTTTACAAAATAAACTAATAATTATGGCTTAACATATTGAATAGATAGGTGTAGACCTGCCTGAAAGCTGATATGTTAACATGTTTAACCCCGCCACATTCTGTATGTCTGTGCCTGTCCTAAGTCAGGAGCCTGTAATTCAGTGGTTGTCGTTTGTTGCTGTGTTACATATTGGTTTTTCGTTAATTGTTTTGTACATTAATTAGGCCGTTAGTATTCTCGTTTGAATTGTTTTACATTTATGATTTCGGGGTCTTTTATAGCTGACTATGCGGTATAGGGCGTACGGTGACCTATAGCTGTTCATTTCTGTGTCATCTGGTCTCTTGTGGAGAGTTGTCTCATTGGCAATCATACCAGATCTTCTTTTTTATATTAGGTATGTGAATGCAGTTGAAAGTTTTAGAAAATATTTCATATTCTTATAAAAAGCAAAAAGATACTAAGGGGATAATGAAACAGTAGTGCATCACTAACAAGTCGTATAACAAAGTCGATAAAACCCCACCCTAAAATTTATTTCAGAACAAGTTGAGTAATAGCTATGCCATTCAACCTCAGTATTAAGCTGGTTCTCGGCGGACTTCTACACTTTGTTCATAGAGTGAAGCGTAATACAAGCGGATTCCAGTTAACCCCAGTATTTGACTTTATTAAAAAGTGCAGAAAATGAAAATGAATGTGTCATCTATTCCGTCAGTAATTTTTATGGAAAGTAAAATCTATGTTTAGAATCAGTGTTGAAACTGAAACTACATGAAACACGTACCACTGAACGTAATGTATAGTCCTTTACAAACCTGAAACCTTTGCCAATTAGCGTAAAGTATAGTCCATTACAAACCTGAAACATGTGCCACTGAACGTTAAATATATAGTCCTTTACAAACATGAAACATGTGCCACTGAATGTAATGTATAGTCCTGAACAAACCTGAAACATGTACCCGTGAATGTAAAGTAAAGTCCTGAACAAATAAGTAACATGTGCCACTGAATGTAAAGTATTGTCCTGAACATACATGAAACATGTGCCACTGAATGTAAAGTATAGTCCTTAAGAAACATGAAACATGTGCAACTGAGTGTAAAGTATAGTCCTGAACAAACCTGAAACATGTACCCGTAAATTTAAAGTATAGCTTGAAGAAACATGAAACGTGCCACTCAACGTAAAGTATAGTCCTAAACAAACATGAAGCACGTGTCACCGAACGTAAAGTATAGTCCTGAACATACATTAAACATTTGCCACTGAACGTTAAATAACGTCCTGAACATACATGAACATGTGCAACTGAACGTAAAGTATAGTCGTGAACAAACATGAAACATGTGCCACTGAACGTAAAGTATAGTCCTGAACAGACATGAAACATGTGCCACTGAACGTAAAGTATTGTTCTGAACATGCATGAACATGTGCCACTAAATATAAATTAGTCCTGAACAAACATGAAATATATGCAACTGAACGTAAAGTACAGTCCTGAACATACATGAAACATGTACCCGTGAATGTAAAGTATTGTCCTGAACATACATGAAACATGTGCCACTTAACGTAAAGCATAGTCCTGGACAAACATGAAATATATGCCACTGGATTTAAAGTGTAGTCCCGGACAAACATGAAACATGTGCCACTGAACGTAAAGTACAGTCCTGGACAAACATGAAATATATGCCACTGAACGTAAAGTATAGTCCTGGACAAACATGAAACATGTGCCACTTAACGTAAAGTATAGTCCTGGACAAACATGACACATGTGCCATTCAACGTAAAGTATAATCCTGGACAAACATGAAATATATGCCAATGAATGTTGAGTGAACAGCAATCAATCTAAACCAAAAGTATTGGAAAGACATAAACACAAAAAGTTTATAACATGAAAACCAATAGGACATGAACAGAGAAACATAAACCAACCGTGAATTTTAACTGAGACAGCTGCAATCTGAGTCTTAGAACAATATCATAATTTTGTTTTTATCTTCTGCAAATTTACAAACAAAATGTATCATTTAACATGTTTAACGTATCAATGTTTTGACGTATCAATTTTTCAGTTCAGAAGAACTAGGGCATACTAGGTTACTTTTATGATGGATCTGTTCGACCGTCTTCTTCGACAGTTAAATTGCCTAGTTCTCGTTGGGTACTCCAGCTTCAAAAGGGGCTGAATAAGGGGGCTCCTTCATTTCTATATTCGTTAATTTTTATGCCATTTTTGTATTAAATATAGTACTATTTAATACAGTCACCTACATGCTAGTATAGGACGGTGTGTTTTCAGTATATTCAGTAGAATAAATATTTTGAGCTAGCTTCCAGTAACTACAAATGTATGAATATTAAAGGATATTGTATAGTTTATTAATGTTTTGCTCGTTCTTGTGTTTTTGTTATCTTTTTATCTATTTTTGTTATAGGTGGTATTCCTGTGTAAATATTTATTTATGTAGTTTAATGTATTTTTTTCTTTCCGTTGGTTGAGAGTATAAGACGTTTGGGGTATCAAAATCTCGTTTAATCTCGCTATGCGCCAGTCCATAATAATAAGTAAAATATTTGGGTAATTTTGTTATCAGTACGGACTTGGGATCACTATAGAACCCTTGTTGAAAGAGTCTTTTGAATAATAAAAGAACTATATGAAATTATAATAGGAGGGCACATTTGCCCTGTTGTTCAGATCAGAAGTACATGTTCTTGTACTACAAAACTTCCAGGAACTAGTGCGCTCTAATATGCAATTGAAGGTATGTTAATTTTTTTTAGCACGTCAGGATAAAGTATAGTTTTAACATGAAATGACTGCCACTTTATTTGAACTTAGGACAAAGTTACTGCTTGAAATTGCAGAATTAAACATGAAAAGCAATGGGGCTATGAATTAGTGGTTTTAATCCTTGTGTCAAGTTCAACGGGAAAGATGCGATCAACATAATAGGTAAACTTTGAACTATGAAATAAAATAATTTTGGATCTTCATGATATCAAATTTTAGATAACATTTTTTTCGTACCTAACAAACCTTGAAACAAATCTGCCTTTACAACAAAATCCCGAAGAGGACCAACAAAAAAGAGGTTGCTAAAACAACTACTGTGTCCACACTGGGATATTTGTAAGTTCTTTGTTCCTATGTTTGTACTCTGTAAAATCTGCACTGTGTAATATGGTGGTCTAATCATAATGAATTAAGAAATACAAGGTAGTGTATTGTTTTTATTATAACAGTTTAAAATATAATATCCGATACAGAGACAATATGTTCCTGCTATATGTTGTCGATCAAAATCACGTGCAAGTGTTTGTCCTGTTTTCAGACTATCTGAAAAATATAAATCTGAATTGTAATGATACAAATAAATTTCTTCAAAACTTCATCTACATCGTTCTGAAAATATCGTATGTTCAATATTATTCATTGTTTGAGTAGACTGCAGTTATGAATTCTGTTAGTCCCCGATTGTACTATCAGCCCAGTAGTCAGTGCTTCGTCACTGACATAATATTTTTTTTTCTTCAAATTATTCAGAAGTTAAGGCCAAGTTGACCATGAATGGGCTTAGTTATTCTATTCAAGACATTTTTGTTCGTATAGTGTCTCAAGTATTTATTCATCTTGGTTTCTAATATTTTGGTTTTTGTGCGCGTCTGAGAAGGTAAACTTGAAAAGCGCTTCGGACGTACCAAATTTATAAAGTGTATTAAAAACATTAGCAGTACCAATTGTATTGCACTAGCTGTGGATTTCGTCAATCAATGTGTCTGTAGTGGTGCTTGAGGCCAAAATATTTGAAAGACCAAACACTTGTAAAAACGTTGAAGACCTGAAAACAACGAAAAAGGACGAAACGTAAAGCCAAACCCAGACAAGGAATCTGAGCTACGCATGAGTAATTATGTTGGCATTATATGTCGACACATATTGTATTTGTTGACAAAGGTTATGTGTTGTTTTCAACTGTTTTTAAATGTTAATGTTAATTAATGGCGTACAATAAGGGGATGTAGTACGGGATTCCGGGAGATAGCGGTTGTTTCAATGTGGAGGTTGAAAAAGTTGTATCACGTGACATTTAATAATGAGGGGATGCAGTACGGGATTCTGGGGAATAGCGGTTGTTTCAATGTGAAGGTTGAAAAGGTTTTATCACGTGACATTTGTCTATGCATCAGCCCAGTCTGTCTCCAAGAAAAAGTAGGATAATGGTATGGCTTCAACAGATTTCCAAGAGTTTAACCACACTTTTTTTTACCCCCTCACCATGCTTAAACCTATGGTCATGTAATTTTACGCAGACGACATGTTATTGATGCTAAATATGCCTACTTACAAGGTATTAACTTTATTGGTACGGGTACTGATTTTGTTCTTTTACTGCAAAATAAAACAAATATCAATATGCATTTTTATACAGACGATTCAGTGTCTATGTTTCATAAAATAAAGATACACCGAGTCTTCATTAAATTTGCAATATCCATGTTTTTTAGTGGTTTTCATCTTGGTACAACTAAAATACGAAAAGAAAGTCATTTGAAGGTTAGTTTTGGACTGGCATTAGTTTTGAGTCTGTGTTAGAAACACGAAAAATTTTTAAAAGGCAAAGTAACAGTTCAATAGACAATAAGCCCTGAATAGTATGAAACTCTTTCGATAACAGAAAGAAAGTCACAAAATGAAATTCAAGAACAAATTAATTCTTTTTACACTACGTCATAATGTTTATATTCCACATTTATGTTTAAGTGTATATCCATGTGATAAAAGAACAGCATTCATAATCAATGCGGTCAAAATTCTAATGGTATGGTCAATTGTTACATGTATTGGTGTCTTTTAAATTTTAATGTTAAAACTCACATGACAAAATAAAACAGACATGACAAAATTCTATCTTGTTTTTGTTTAGGGAGCTACCATTTGATTTTTATGGGGGCTTGGATGAAATTAGAAAAAAAAGGCAGGACAGGAGTTTTGAGAAAGAAAAAAAGGCAGGATGAGCAACTTGGCAAAAAAAAAGGCAGGATGACAATTTATGTAAAAAAAAAATCAGTATAAACTAATAAAAAAAGGCAGGACCGAATAGAGTGAAAAATAAAAAGGCAGGACAGAGATTACAAATAAAAAAAAAAGGCAGGACAACATTTTTCATCCTAGCCCCCCATAAAAATCAAATGGTAGCTCCCTTATTTAAAACACATACAACAAAACAAAAGTACGTAGAATACACATTTTAATAACTGACAAAACTTTTTCTAATTATTATCTGATTTTGTATCTATCAACATGATCAGGAAATAAATGCTGATTTGTTTAATTCATGTTATGATTTTTAAATTCTGTAGAATTATAGTCGTCAAACGGACTAATAAGTTTTTGTAATTCAGTAGTTGTCGTTTGTTGCTGTCTCCAATATTTGTTTTGCTTTAATAATAGTTTTTAAAACAAACCAAGTCTTTGGTTTTCTCTTTGAAATGGTTACACAAATGTGTCATGCTTGGGCGTTTTACAGCCTACTATACGCTACGGTTTTTGCTCATTAGTGAAGGCCATACGATGACTTACTGTACTCTCTGATAGATAGTTGTCTCAATGGCACTTATATCTCATCTCATAATTTGTATATAACATACCTGGTTGGTAGCCCTTTTGTTCAACAACGATAATCTCAATTTTCCCTAAAAGCAAACAATTGGTTTTGTTACAATGTGACATTTCATTTTAACCTTGTGTATGCAAGGTTTTCATTTTTTTTTTTTCAAACGATTTTCTTGTTCTTACTTTAATAATTTAATTCAATTCGCATGTTTCAAACAGATTTATTTAAACTACCGTGATGAACGTATATTGTAATCGTTATTGAATTACATATCGGCATATACATTTACTATTATTCAAGATTGATTGATTGATTATTCAAGATTGATTGATTGATTGATTGATTGATTGGTTGATTGATTGGTGTTTTAACTCCACGGCCGTTTTGTGGCGGTCAGTTTATACTTATGGAGGAAGCCGGAGTGCCCGGAGAAAACCACCGACTTTCGGTAGGAAAACTGACAATCCTAGTCAATTAAGATTGGAGTCGAGTGCACCTGGCAAGTGCGGGATTCGAATTCACAACCTCAGTGTTGACTGGCTAGTGATACAGTAGTTCGACTACTTAGACCTCTCGGCCACTGAGGCCCCATACTATTCAAGAGATATGTGAAATAGAAATATCATGGTTAATATGATTTGATAGAATTGGAGAGTTCTGTCAATTTATGAGTCTTGTTGTTTTTCATGATATTATTTCCAGATTTAGTGGGTTTTTTTTCACTGATTAATTAACTTAGTTTTAAGTAATTTCCTTAACTTCAGTTTAGTTCTAACGATTGAAATTATAGTAAAGAATACCAGTTTGTTTTGTAATATGTTTTGTGGTGGGTTGCACTGTTTAAGGTTTATTATTTTAGGGGGTGTAGTTTTATTTGAGCTGCGTCGGATAGAAATAGACCGTATGCAAATGAATATCAATGCATCTGTTGCTAGTCTATCCGACGCAAGCTCATTTTATTATTATTTGATTCTTGTTTTTTTTCGAAAAATATTTTAATATTTTAGACGAAAAAGATTTTATGACTTTGTGTAAATTTAGAATATGTAACCATAACATCCAGTCGAACTTGGAAGATGGTACAATATAGAAAAGGAAAAAAGAAAGTGTAATTTATGCAATCTAGACATCGGGGATGATTCCATTACATTATAAATTGTTCACATTTTATAGAAGAGAGAAATAAATTTGTAAAACAAAATTTAAATAGAAGGCCAAATATAATACTATTTACTGAAATTATGTCTTCTACAAATAGGACAGATCTCATAAATTTATATAAGTTTATAAGAATTATAAACAAGCGAGTGTGTCCTCCTGAATACAATGAAACTTTTATTGTTTGTCTGCTTTTAATTTATTCGATATTTTTACGTTATCTTTTGTTTGTTAGTTTCGTTTTTGTTTGCTCCGGGTTTTTATGTGTCAGATATTCAGGAGTCTCTGAATAATCTGTTCAAAATTGTCTGGGCCGATTTAGCTTGTTATGTAAAGTATGAGCTGTCGACTGATTAAGGCCGTATGTTGACTTCTACCTGTCTAAGAAGAGGCATTTCATTTCTGTATTTCTCAATTTTTAGGTCGTTTTTCTCTGTTTTTTAGTTCAATCTCTTTAGTCTATATATTTTAGCACGCCATTATTTTCTTTTATTTTTTCTTTGCCCTTTACTCTCTACTTCGTGCCAACTAGATCCCCAATTTTGTCCTTGAAAAAGTTGGAAAACTAAATCACTTTACAAAAAGAAGGATATATACAAATATATACACATTCAGAAAACGTATTGTTTGTCTCAGGAGGCATTTTTTAGTTGATCTTAGTAAAAATATATATCTTTGCGTACTGACCGAAGGCCTTAATTGTGGTGATCTGTTCACGCATACATACTCTTTTGTTAGTCCATAAGTTGTTTGGTTCATAAAAAAAAAACGATTTAAGAACTGTTCTGTTTTGCCAATTTTTAAAGTTTTTTCTTGAATGCTTAAAAAACAGAGAAATAACAAAGAGGATTTGAATAAACTGTTTTTTTTTATCTAGAGCTCTTAGGTCTTGTTATCCTTGAATAGGAGACTAATAAATAATGGTATATAAGACTTCTTTGACTGACTAAAACACCACTTCCTGACATAGATATCTCAAAACTACAAATAATTATAGAATGCCTAGTTATCAAACTTCTTGTATTCAAAGATTAAAAATACCTTTTTGGCCTCGGTTCCCTGGATCACCTATTGGTCCTGGTGGACCTCTTGGTCCTGGGGGTAGTGCTGGTCCAGGAGGTCCCTTATCACCTTTTTGTCCCTGTTTGCCTGGAGGACCTTGTTCTCCTACTGCCCCATTTGGGCCATTGGCCCCTGGTGTACCTACACGACCTTTAGGTCCAACGGGACCTTCCTTTCCTTTAGGGCCTTTAGCTCCTTGTTGACCTCTACCTCCAGCGGAACCTACAGGCCCTTTCTTTCCATCTGACCCCGGATTTCCTGGTGTACCATTATCTCCATTTTTACCAGAATTTCCTTTAGGTCCTGTTGGTCCAGCTGGCCCAGGAAGTCCTCGTTTGCCATCTCTACCGGCGTCCCCTTGAAGACCTGGTTTTCCCCGAGGCCCTTTAGTAAATCAATAAATCTGATTACATTTTGATGTTTTTGCTGATAATAACTAATACGAAAGACCGATAGGGATATTCTGCTGTTAAAATTTCACACTTCTAACTCGACACTTTTCCCTTCCAATTTATACGTTGGAACTGAAAAATGTCAGTTTGAATATGATAAATTCAAACTTGAAATTGGGAATTGTAAGCTTAAAAGAAGGAAATTTCAATTAAGTTGAAAGTGAAAAAATGTCAACTTGGAACTTAAAATGTCAACGTAGAACTGAGAATGTGAAAATGGGGATGTGAAATGTGAACTTGGACTTTAGAAATGTCAACTCTGAACTGATAAATGTCAAGTTGGAGGTGAAAAATGAATACGGATTTTTTTTTTAAATTAAATTGTCTCACCAGTCTTTCGTATGTTTGTCATGTTTGTGATAATGAGGTAATTAATTGTCTTATTTTCTTACAAACAAAGTTTATGTTTATTTTATAAAAATACAACATAGGTATCTTGTTAAAATGTGTCGATTTATTTCCGTTCATTTTTAACGAAAATTAGCACACACAAAAAAAAATCATATGGTTTTATCACATTTTGAAAAAAAGAACTGACCTTGTTGAAGATCGTTTGTTGTGCCGAAATGTTTTTAATGCGATCACCTAATTTTAGCTTAATGAAATCAAACAGTAAAATCGGCATTATTAATTTTCATGGGCTATTTTTTTATGTTTATTCTCATAACGAGCCCAATTGCCAATCGGCAAGGTTATATCGATAGTTAATCAGAAAACGCCCATTTCCAAAATATTTGTTTACGATTTCATGCATTGTTAATTGTTTCCTGTATGACTTTTCTAATTCTCGTATAATACTCTATAGTATGTTAACAATCAACATTGAGAGTTTGAGTTAATTCAGTGGATAAACATTTTGAAGCTAATGATTATATTAAATTATTTTCTTCTAACATTACCTGTTTTTCCCAGGCCCCCGGGTTTTCCTCTGATTCCTCGTGATCCTGAAAAAAAGTGATTATTATCGAAACATTGTGCACAATTATGGTTTTATGTAGATTTCAATTTAGCAACATATGTATATTGATGTTGAACTCACCGGCACGTGTCTCTATCAATCAAAAATACCTGGTATATTTCTTTTACAAAGACAAGTGACAGAAGTTATGCATCTGACATGCGTGCATTATATTATTCTAAATCAGATTGTGCGTACTACCGCCAGGTGTACATAACCAACTCTAGTATGCTACATATGTAACAATGAGTATTTCTGCTTTAACTATTTAATGAGAACACGCTTTAATAGTTTACTTAAACAAAAATGGAGTTACTTTTACATGTATCAACGACATTTGGTCTCTAGTGGATATTGGTCTCATTAATCAAATAATTATATAACATGTATATTTCATAAGAATCCGTACTTTTGATTGGCTGACAACAATATAGAGTCATTCCAAAAGTATAGATTATTTCCATATAAATACAACATCCATGACAGCACGTGTTTCCCGGGACATCGTCACAACAATGTACAGGAAACAAACGAAATATTTGATATAACACTTTATTTCATGGTTGTAGCATAAAATTGGATGCATCATTTGGTCATTTTATAAAGCGTTGATTGTGCACACGTTTTTAGAATACAAAATGTGCTTCGGTCAACGCTTTTACATCCCAATAAAATTATAAAAAGAAGCATTCAATTCTTAATTAAATAGATGACAAACGTGAAACAAATATACTATGATTAAAAATACCATCGATATTTCATTATCTGATCATATTAGCTCTCGTTGTGTTGTTATTGTTTCAATGGTTATTATATTTATCTAGCTTCTATAGTCCATTAGTACTTTAAAAGGTTTTCTTTCGTCGGTAAAACTTAATTTTAGTAATTAAATAAATATCACGTGACTTACCTACTTTGCCTTGTTTTCCCTTCATCCCCGCCGCTCCTATAAAACACATAGGAAATGCATTTTCAGTTAAAAGTAACGAAAGAGGATGAAAATGATGATGATGGATGACTGCTTAACGTCCAGCGGCAAATTAATATGCATGTTCAGGATGAGAACATGTTAATGTAATATGAATCTTAAACCTGCTGTTGTACTAGACCGACTCGCTAAGCCGGATTTTTAACGTGCTAGTTCACAGGTTAACAATCCGCAGGAAGACATGTCACCTTACCTGGACACATTATTCTGACTCCGAGCCGACTAGTCTTTGCTCTTACTCCTTAATGCCGCGTGCTTAGTGGAGAAGCAGCAAATACCAATTTTAAAGTATTTTGTTTGACCCGGCCGGGGTTCGAACCCAAACGAAAGAGGACAATATTGACTTATTCAGTACTTTTAGTACACAATGTGTGCTCGTTACACCGAATCCAGTATTTTGATTGTGTTGATAATTGAGGTTGTGTACGATATTCTTACTTCAAATTGTTATGACTGTGAGACCGGATGGAAAGAAAGTCGACCGGAGGCGGACACGGTGCATGCATTTTAAAGTGTATCTCTCTGAAGTATTAATGTTCTGTCGGTTTAATTTTTGTTTAATGTTTTATGTATTCAAATTCATAACCGTTTGGCATATATCCATGTGATCTATGAAAGTATATAGTGTATATGAAATTATGTTTTACAAAACTGTATGTACTATCAACTACAAAAACCTTTTTGTGGAGTCTTTGTCAGACTTATTTGTATGTTTGTTTGAATGTTTAAATCTGCAATGTTTGTATGTCTGTGATGTATGTTTATACAGTTTTGGCTGCTGGATCCAAATTATTGTCACATTTACCAATTATGTCTATTTAGGTTGCACACATAAATTTGTCAATAAAACGGAACTATAAACAACTGTCATACAAGTGGGAGGTTCAGCTAGCTATACTATCAGGTTAAACTCAGCATTTCCTTCAGTATATACCTGTACCAAGTCTGTAATATGACAGTTGCTTCCCATTCGTTTCGTTGGTTGATATAGTCGAGCATTTGATTTGACGAGTTTTATGGACTCCCCTTTTGAATAAATTAACCATGGAAGTGGGAATTTTTGTTAATACGTTTTTGCATAACATGTTTGAATGCCGTTTTATTTAATATTTTGCACAAAGAAATATAATAAACTGTAATAAATTACCTTCTGGTCCTCTTGGTCCTCTTGATCCTGCAGGACCATTTGGTCCCCTAGGTCCTCTAGGTCCCGGCAGTCCTGGTGGTCCACGATGTCCGATCCTACTAACTACAAATTAAGAGTTTACACAAAACGTTACATATTTATTTGAATGAATAAAAAAAACCGAAAGAAAAGAAGATATTCATGTAGTGACTAAGATATCTTTTCAAAGAAAATTTGTGGAAGGATACTCAGTGTATTTTAAGTTCAAACACTGCTGTTGCATTGCGTTTAAACATACCTTTAGGTTCTGGGGTAACGTTGGTATTTTTTAACCTCTTATTTGGACATTGGAAATGTGATATGAAATGCAGTTTTTTCTGTTTTTTTTTTTTTTGTTTTTTTTTTTAATTTTGTTTGTGTAACTAAAAAGAAAAGATTTAACACACAAATATCCATTCTGTTTTTTGTTGTTGTATTTTTTGTATTTCTTTTGTATTATTTTGTGCTACTAAAAGTGTTTTGTTTGTGCTACTAAAAAGAAAAGATGAAACACGCAAATATGCATTATATATAAAAAGAAGCAGAAGATACAAAGGAAACAAATAAAAAAAATCATAAGCCGAAGAAAAAAATACCGTGTATGATAGCAAAAAAAAACGTCGAAAAGACAAACAAAAGTTTACAAAACGCTACACAGAGTACTAAAGATTGAACAACACGAACCCGCACAAAAACTAAATGGAACCAATCGCAGATGCCCCGGAAGGGTTTAACAGATCTGCCCTACTAGTGACACAACGAGGGTTTTCTTTGTGCAAATGTTTGTGTACATATTTTGTTTATTGACCAGTTCCGCAATTTAAGTTCCGTTCTCTCTTCGTAAAGTACGTTTCGCAATCTGCTTTAAAATCAAAACGTCATAAACAGCGCTACACTGGGTCAATTAAAACGTCATAAACAGCGATGTTCCCAGACTTGGCCAATCAAAACGTCATAAACAGCGCTGTTCTTACACTGGGTCAATTAAAACGTCATAAACAGCGATGTTCCCAGACTTGGCCAATCAAAACGAAATAAACAGCGATGTTCCGACAAGGTCACTATTTATTAATTAGTACCATTTTTTCGAAAATATATAAGGTTACTGTGAGAAAGAATCAGTTTTTAACAAGAAATGAAGTAAGCAAAAACTCATCATAGTTACCAGGCTTATAATTTGGTATACCAGATGCGCGTGTCATCTACATGAGACTCATCGGTGGCTCTCTAGTAAAACAGTTGGAAGGCCACATCAAATACGACGTTGAAGAGCATTAAAAACCGAAAACCACGAAAAGTAATGCCAAATACGGCTAAAGAAATCTATGCCTGGGGGTAGAAAAACCTTAGTGTTACGAATATTTCATTTTATAAACAGTAAATTAACAGAAAATACTCATAGCAATGCTATTTCATGTTACACAAAATTGTGAAACCTTGCAAAATGTGCTCAAGAAACTAAGTAAGTAAAACGTGAAATGTATGTACGTACTTTGGCCAATAAGTCTCATTAACCGAACAAGAAGTGCTCAAGAAACTAAGTAGATAAATTGTGAAATGTGTGTAATTACGTCGGTTGATAAGTTCCATTCACCGTGCAAGAATTGCTCAAGAAACTAAGTAAGTAAAATGTGAAACGTATGTATACGTACTTCGGCCAATAAGTCGCATTAACCGAACAAGAAGTGATCTAAGTTGGTTAAAGTCTGATGGATTAAATACAAAATCACTTCGGGAGGCTATCATCCTTAAATTTGGTAGGTTAACACGGTTTCCAATAGCAACAACTATAATGAAGACGCCTTTGTTTTTAAGTTTCTGTGCCTCTATTTTTGGGTCTGGTCCTTTAGTATTGACGCCGTCTGTGAACATAATGACTATCTTTGTAGCTGCAAATCTGCTGTATGTGGCTGACAAACTCACAGTCCTTATATACTGAAATAAGTTTTAGTTTAAACACTAGTTATTCAGATAAATTATCACATACCGATGTAATACACTTGAAATAAATATATAGGATTCAGAAACAAGCAATGTAGATTTTATATGTCTGTCTTCTAGTATACATGACCGAATACCATATTGTCTTACCGCAAAGTACGTAACCTTTCGAAAAATTATATACTCCGGAGTCAAAAGTAGGTAATATGGAAATCGTCTATATAAAACATTTTTGAAGAAATTTTATTTTTTCAATGGACCGTGTGGTTGTTTAAATGTCATTGGTTTAATTTCAAAACAAAGGTAAAAACACAATTCTTCATTTCCAATGCAGAGCAAGCGGGACGAACAAATTCATCTGTGTACACTGTGTGTAATCTGCATTTTTTAAAATATTTTAGTAACATTTAATATTTTAATCAGCTAAAAACTTTTGACAGCGATAGTTATTATTTAAAAAAAAGCAAAAAACTGGTTAAAACGCCTATATATCAATTTCAGCTTATTACACTTTGGATGGGCAGCATCCCATTCCGCCCAGTTTAAAAGTAGCCCACAATTAACAAAGGCAAACAACTTGTGTGTAAAGTGTGAAATACCCGAATGAAATTGGAAATAGGAAAATAAACAATCGGAACTTCCGATTGTTTATTTTCCCATTACAAATTTGATTCGGTTATTTTCCCGAACGTATAACAAGGTGACTTAAAAGGTAATTACAGGATTTTCTCTGTTTTATTTATAATTTACCTGTAGAGCTGTTCCTATAGCAGTTGCGTGCCCTTTCCTGATAGGGAGTTTCAGTATAGCGGCTTGTAAAGTTGCACATGTTTTATACTTGTTTAGATGGAAATGGTTCACGACGTCTTGTGCAAAGCACATGGAACCAAAACGAGTACCATCATCACCAATGTTTGAAAAAGACCCTACCACGTTTTTCATGAAATGTTTCATCGTGTCAAAGTTCGTCTTGGAACCAATACTTCCAGAATCATCAACGGCAAAGACAATATCCGCATATGCATCACATCTCGATCCGTATATGTATTTGGAACCTGAAATAATAGAATGATGATGATAACAGAATCAGTCTGTATACATATATACACTAGAACACACCCGCGACACGGGTACGTGACTGAATTAAAGTACCTCTGCTTTATTTTTAGCCTGGACTTTTAGTATTCGTATTGTCATCTGATAAAGTCATGCTGACTTGAAAGGTGCACAGTTTTCTCTTGCTTTCAAAATCTTTCTGTTTGAACCCGTCCTGTTTTTTTACTACAACAAACTTACTATAAACTAAAATTATTTTTTTAACTAATTAACCAAAATTAATAGAGATATTGAGGTGGAAGAAAACAGACTTGTTAAATAGTGTACTATAGTGTAACATAGATATAAAACAACCCCTAGAAGAATTCCAGGTTCTCCTGATAGAGGAAAGATTTACAGAAGGTAACATGTAATTGCAACCGCAGACTACATGTGACATATACTATTGGTATCGGTATCGGATTTCACCCGGAACTTGTTAATTATTGGTAATATTAATTATGTGTAGTTTTTAAACAACACTAATGTCCTATATGAGTTATATATAAAGTTGGATTCGTTGTTTTTACGTCTTGCCGGCTAACAAATTGGACCTCTTTATTTTAGTAGTATAGATATATTATAACAAGAACAGACGCTGTTTAAGTTTTCCTTAAATAGTTAATAAAACATAGCCAAAACAAAATGCAAAAGTTAAAGGTACATGCCTCCTGTATGTATCATTTTTTCTGTTGGGTTGCTGTCTTATTGAAGTCTAAGTTTTACTATAAATCAAGTGAACATGGATTTTTTGGTAAAAAAAAAATCTTTTATCTCATTAAAATCTTCGGAAATGTACTACTATTGAATGATTGTCTTCCCGTATTCTAATTTGCCGATACCTTTTCCGTATGCAGTAACCTTAACAACGACACCTCTCGATAGGACTCTAGCAACCGCAAAGCGCAAGCGCGAGGGAAAATCCGTAATTAAAAGAATGTAAGCAAACGTGCACTGGAAGGTAAGTAGGGTAAATTGATTCTGAAAGAACAATTGTAGACCAAATCTTTTAACAACTGTTAGAATATAGCAAGGTGCTCTCGACCAATGAAAGTGTAGAATTTGGTGTTCCTTAATTGTGAAGCATGAATGTAAATCATGTTCTTAGTAAGGGATTATTCTTTTGTTTAGGCCTATTTACAGTTCAAAACAAATAATTTCTATAAATGAGTTACAACTGCCCGAAGCACATTTATTAGGATTATTGATTGAAAGTTGAATTTTAAACAAACAAAACAAAAATCAAAATAAGTTTGAAGTTTACTTGTGCAGCACAATTGATACCGTTTGTGTTATTATGTGAATATCAAAGCAATGCTAAAGAGAAGAAAAAGAAGAAAAACAACTTTTAAGATTAAATAAATTGAATTAACTTTTGAATTTCCTATGAAAAAGCATTTCCTTTGAACAACATTGGCTGTGGAATACAATTTGATTTTGAATTTAATAAATTGAACTGTAAATAAACAAAAAGATAATTCCTCACTAAAATATTACATAATTTACACTCATACTCACAATTAGGAAACTTATACAATTTCTACCATTTGATAGTAACGTTGTGTCATCTAATGTCTAAAACACATTAAAATTTCCCAAATTAAAAGTTAGTCCTTACATCACTAAGACAAATACATAAATGAAATGCCTAAAAGGGAAGTCATCCGTTAATTATAAACATTGCACTGACAATGAAACAAATTCTTGAATAAAACCAATCAAGAGATCATTTGAGCCTTGAGTACTTTACAATATTCTAAGTTTGTAAGATAATTTAATATATAATATAAAAAGATTAACATTTAACTCACTTATTTTCACATGCTCCATGATTTTGTTTTGATTTTTTATCACTGTCATGATCCGGTAAACTGTCAACAAACTCGAAGATTAATTAGAAGCTAGAGTTTGCGATCAATACTCACCAAATGAAACATGTTTTGTCGAGAATACATTTCGGGTTCATAATAAATGTAAAAAAGTGGTTAGATGACTAAGTTTAGTATATATATATTATCAAGGAGATGTGGTATGATTGCCAATGAGACAACTATCCACCAAAGTTCAAATGAAGTGGATGTAAGCAATTATAGGCAACCGTACGGTCTTCAACAATTAGAAAACCCATACCGTATAGTATAGTCGGCTATATAAGGCCTCGACATGAAAAAATATGAAACAATTCAATTGAGAAAAATTATATAGATATAAGAAGATGTGGTATGAGTGCCAACTCTCCATCCAAGTCAAAATTTATAAAAGTAAACCATTATAGGTCAAAGTACGGTCTTCAACACGGAGCCTAGGCTCACACCGAACAGTAAGCTATAAAGGGCCCCAAAATTACTAGTGTAAAACCATTCAAACGGGAAAACCAACGGTCTAATCTATATAAAACGAGAAACGAGAAACACTTATGAACCACATCAACAAACGACAACTATTGAACATCAGATTCCTGACTTAGGACAGGTGCAAACAAATGCAGCGCATTGGTTCAATAAATTCCGTAACATTATAATTTCTTTTAAGAAACTAGTTTCATATGACTTAAAAATATTGTTGGTTAATAAACTCCCGGTATCAAATATTTCATGTATCTATGTATATTAAACAATTACTATAATACATAAGCAGAATTCGTCATCAGGAAAATAGTCAGCCATTGTTTTATGTCATAATTATCTTAATGTTTGTGTAATTTTGTTATTATGGTAGATTTCGTGGGCTGTTCATTGCGCAATATATCTGAAATCATTTGTAAGAGCACTTCTTTCTTTGTCCACGGAAAAGAACCATTTAAACTGTCAACGTATATTTGTTCCGCGTAACAGATGTTCCACTTTACTAGAACATTTGTTATAAACAATGTCATAATATGTGTTCCGTTTGGAACAAATATACTATATCATTTATTCCGTTAGGAACATATATTGTAATATTTATTCCAGTGGAAATAATATTCCAGAATACTTTCTCCATTTGGAACTTATATTATAGAGGAACTTCTATTTCGTGACAAAACAACAGTTTATTAGGAAAATGAGGAAAAGTAAAATCTTTAAAAACGACAATTTTAGAGAACTAAATTAAAACCTATGCACATGGAGTTTGGTATTAAGCATTATCATATACTTAGAGTAAATAACTTATAATTTTACAGTATGATAATAGCATTAAATTTACGTGAATTCCATATTTTCCGAAATGGTGCTTAGAGGGCTGATATGAAAAATTTACCAACTGCTTCCGGCTATTATCGCATGCCTTCCTGTAACGTTATCGCATGGCATTCCGACGTTACTCGGCAAATTCGGAAAATACAACTCAATGGTACATTTTCAGTGAAAAACATAACAAAGTATGGTACAAAACAAAATTAGGAAACAGGAAAATATATTATGTAAAATGCAAAACAAATGATACAATAAATGCATTTTCAAAGTTTCCAGCATAATTTAGCAAGTGACTTTACAAATTTTGACTTTTCCCAAACAGTGTTCATTATGTTTTGTTGATTTTTTTATCGTCAATATAAATATATATTATATTGTTGTTTTTCTTCTTTTGGGGCATATGATAGAAATATTTTATATCAGATGTATTACATCTGGCGTCCGTCGTCCGTAAACTTTTGACTTTTGAACTTCTACTTGAGAATCACTTAAAAGGATCAATATCGTAAACTTTTTCTCCATTGTTGAAGCATATGATAAAGATCATAACATGTCATTTTCATATCAGATGTATTATCAGCCTCGGCCAATATCAGCCCTCGAGCCTTCGGCTCTTTGGCTGATATTGAACCTTGGCTGATAATACATCTGATATGAAAATGCCATGTAATAATCTGATAATATGTACAATGTACTAAGTCTTCCTCAGAGATTAAATCGTCATCGTCGTGGTAATCAAATTCTACTTAATTCGCACGAAGCGTCCGTCCTATTTATAAGTTTCAGTAAGAAAAATTTAAAACATTATTTTAGTTTAAAACTTACTGCTACCAGATTCTGATAATCCAATTTTACTGTGAAAGACCAAAACGAACAAGGACAACACTACACCATAACGTACCATGATTGTAATGGCGATGTATCAGTCATGTTGGAGGGAAAGTCCTCTTAAATATCAGGTCTTTGGTTGTACTTAGCAGATGACGGTTTGTAATCCCTTCATTGACAACTTAATAAAAAAATTATGTTCTGCCTTAAACCGCCTTCTTCTACTCACTGTATAAAGTTAATTATATAACATGCATAGGAAGAAACAAGATCAACACAATTACATGCATAAGCTTTGCAAATCGTGTTGGATTACTTTTTTATTGGCAATTTTAAGTTTATATTGTGTGAAAGTATAACAAATCCGATTTACGGCAATTTTACTCATTACTTATAAACGTACCATTGTATTGATTCAGACATGTTTAACCAATACAATAAATACTGCACTTGTACAATATGGCATATTAAAGTATATCAGTGAATCAGATTCTCTTTAAGATTTCTGATTTAGCATATTTTATAAATGAATATTTTACAGTAGATGTTTAATTCATACACGAAAGCAAAATAACAAAAATACCGAACTCAAGGAAAATTAAAAACGTAAAGTCTCGTATCAAATGGCACAATCAAAAGCTCAAACACATCAAACGAATGGAAAACAACTGTCATATTCCTGACTTGGTACAGGCATTTTCTGATGTAGAAAATTGTGATCTTTAATGGTCTGAAGAATGAATAATAAAAAATAAGCATCAACGATACCAGGCTTATAATTCTGTATGTCAGACGTGTGCTTCGTCTACACAAGACTCATCAGTGACGGTGTCTGTGGTCATATGTTTTCAATTTGCTTCACGTAAAAATAAAAGGGTATTTTAGTATATGTTATAACAAATTCTTCTTTCCGCATATTAATCGAAGGAAATATAAAAGTTGAATGCTTTTGAAAATGTGCAAATACAAGTAAATGAGGTCATTTGGAAATTGGATTAATTTCTCTTTGTCTGGGTTTTTTTTTAGAACAGTCCGGGTTTTTGGAGTAGCGTTTAGGTTTAATCGAAATGAACAATATTTCTACAAGTTTAAATGTAAAGTATAATTAATGCATGTACGTTACAAAAAATAAAATAAAAGTTAAAGAAAAGTACTTTAATATCAAAACAAAAGGCACATACACAACAATTACATTGATGTCATAGGTACAGTAAAAGGGTAATGTCACAGATATTGGTAAAATTTTGCATACAACTTACGAATTATAGTCATTTCGTACCCTAACCATTTCGTACCCCCCATTTCGTACCCTGGCAAAACCATTTCGTACCCTGACCATTTGGTACCTTGACCATTTTGTACCTCATGGAATATTAACATGTATACCATTTCGTACCTCATGGAAAATTTATATGTATACCATTTCGTACCTAATGAAAGTTTATATGTATGCCATTTCGTACCTCATGGAAGATTTATATGTATGCCATTTCGTACCTAATGGAAGATTTATATGTATGCCATTTCGTACCTCATGGAAGACTTATATGTTCTTGATTTCTTGGTAAAACTGTCTCATTGATGTGCGCCATTTCGTACCTTATGGAAGATTTATATGTATACCATTTCGTACCTCATGGAAGATTTGTATGTATGCCATTTCGTACCTCATGGAAGATTTGTGTGTATACCATTTCGTACCTCTTTGAAGGTTTGTACGTATACCATTTCGTACCTCGTGGAAGATTTGTATGTTTGCACTTTTGAACCTCGTGGAAGATTTATATGAGTTTCATATATTGGTTAAAATAGTCTCATTGACCTTTTGCTGTAAGGCGGTAGAGGTCACGAGAAATGCATAAAATTAAATAAAACAGAGAATGGAAATGGGGAATGTTTCAAAGAGACAACAACCCGACCAAAGAGTAAAAACAGCCGAAGGCCACCAATGGGTCTTCAACACAGCGAACAAATCACCCACCCGGAGGTGGCCCCTAAACAAAATGTGTACTAGTTCAGTGAAAATGGACGTCATACTAAACTCCTAAACATATAAATGAACTAAAATTAAAAAACATCACATACAAGACTAACAAAGATTAAACAAACACACAACAATACGCACAGTAAAACTCAGTTTAAAAGAAGTCCGATTCCGGTGTCAGAATAGGTAACAAAAGAAACTAAGCAAAATGACGATGATACATAAATTAACAAAGGACTACTAGCAGTTACTGACATGCCAGCTCCAGACCTCCATTGAACACCTTTGAGTTATTATATAGGAATATAGTCAATAAACAAATTTTTTGAAATCTCTAGAAATTTTTATTTATGATATTTATTTCAAGTATTACATGCATTAGCTAGCGCTTTAGTAACAGTTCACATTTCTCTTATCGAAACTTGTTACTAAAGACACGTACTGTACTGGCGTCTCGAGACTGGCCTGAGACTTGCCCGAGACTAGCGTATTGTTTTAAAAAGGTAGCATTCTAACTAATTGGATTAAAATGTTTATTGAATACACGTGCCATTTGAAATTGCGACGTGTGCCTAAATATTGGGATATATTCAATTGATTATCATAAGGTGTAGTTGAACCTAAATGTATATATCATATTTTTTTAATTTCTCGAATTGAAAAAGCCATAGCAAGTTCTTTGATTGGTAACATAAGGTGCAAATTCTTATGCAAACATTTTTATTCATGGCCTTCTTCTTGTGTGAATACCAGCTTGTGCCCCTTTTCACTGCATTTCCTGACAAAAACAACTGTTAATAACTATAAAAACAGTTGCAGATAATTATTCCTTTGTTGGTTAATTAACCTCATATTTTAAGAGTTGAAAAATTTATTAAGGATCAATGCTGCAAACAAACAAAGTGTGATTAAAACTATTAAAATTTGCAAGTGCTTAATCAAACCAATCATCAGTCTTTATAAAATTTCTAAGGCTGGATGCAATTTATCTATGTTATATTAAAAAAAAGCATCTCAAAATGTTTTATATCTTAAAAAATAATTAGAACTTCTACAAATATATGATACGAAATGGTAAACATGTATATAGTCCATGAGGTACGAAATGGTAGATGAATTTGGCCCATAGGGTACGAAATGGTTTTTATCGTGGGTACGAAATGGTAAATGTTGGGTACGAAATGGCAGAGGTACGAAATGGCCAAGGTACGAAATGACTTGCTCCTTGTTGACTATAACTGAAAATCAAAAAGTAATGCACTTATCTCTTGTATTTTCTGAAATATTACTAAATGAATTATTCCAATATCGTTGAACATTTTTAAAGATAGTACATAAAATACAAACCTTTTTCGCAAATTGTATGTGCTTTCTGTAAAAATGTTCACCTATTTTTGAAAGAATGCTATATTCTTTTTTTTGTGTTTTTCTGTTAAAAAATTAAACAATTTTCTTCAGATAACAGCTGCTTTAGACGACTTATCATCAACTTTAGATTCACCTTGATCAGATTCGTTTTAAATATTATGATTTGCATATGGTTGGAATTGCGAAAACGTATTTGACCAGTAATAAAGGCATTAAAGTCGATGGTTATAACTGGTTCAGTTTTAATCGTAAAAACTTCCACGTGCGTGTGAAATCTGGTTCTGGTTGGGTCGGACTTTTAATACAAAATGATTTGTGCAGTCAGTCTAATGTTGATATAATTGGCAATGATACAGATGGAATATTGTGGGGTTGTTGGATGATATAAACTGATTATAGAATGCTTTCTGTATTTATGATGTATATTTGCCACATGAAAACTCCATACGTGCAGTAATCGATTTATTTAAACCTTAATGACATAAATGTACACCCTTCCTCAGTGATCTCCTTTTTATTTGTGTGGCGATTGAAATAGCAGATGTTCTGACTTGCCAGTTTCGATTGCCAGGATAGACAGTTTATCCGAAAGACATGTAATTGACTCTCATCATAAAAGTTATGGTAGTATTTTTTGGGATTTTTTTTAACTGATGTAAACTGCTGTATTTTTTAAATGGACGTAAAACAGCTCAAAATGACTTTACATTTATATTTCCACATGGCAATGGCGTCGTAGATTGTTTTTTGTACCATACGACATGCTCGGTTGCTTTGATAATTAAAAGCTTACTAGAACAAGCCTTATGATCAATGAAACGTGCCATCGGTATATACGATCTGACTAAATCGTTCCGGATCACCCCTTTCTGTCATGGAACTTCTCCTTGAAATTTAGTTCTGGAATCGATACAAACAATATTACTCAAAATATACGCTTAACAACCAAATATGATATACACAATCTACTCGATGATTGGCTTAGTTCTGATTCTGGGCTTATTCAGCGCTTAGAAGCTTCTTAGGCTACTCAGGACAATATTGACCGTGTGTACGAAGAATTTATGAGTGTTATTAAAACCGAAATGTCGGCAAGACTTTCCGGTATCGAAAACGATACTTATACACGATGTAGTAAAAAGAGAATTTGTAGGAAACCATGGTGAAATGATGATTTAACAGTTCTCTAGAATGAAGTTTGTAACTCTGAAAAAAATGTAGATAAAATGTAAAAATCTTATTCAAAAGAAAGAGTTACGTAATTCCTTTATAAATTAACGAAAAGTTTGTGATACAGCTGTTCAAAGCTTAAAACGTCAGTATTTGTTCTTGTTTCGAGAGGATTTGCATAGTTCTTGTAAAAATCCAAAGGAAACTTAGAGGAAAATTGGTAAAATTGGTGTTTGAAACGAGCGTCAAAGTGGTATTTCTACGGAGGTGAAACTTAGTAATGGGTTTATGTGTAATAAAAATGAAATATCATATGAATGGAAATCTGAGTTTTCTAATATAATTAAAAGAAATTGTAATAATTATGAATATGACTTAAATAATCAAACTATACTTGTTGATCTGCTTGACTCTGAATTTTAAATCAAAGAAGTATTGAACGCTGTTCTGTCTTCTGAAAGTGGAAACAGATCCTGGTTATGATTGGATTCCCGTTGAACTTTATCAGAACCAGACTACGTTGATTGCATTAACTAGAATGTTTAATACTTGTTATAACTCCAGGAATATACCTTTTATGTGGTCAAAGTGTGTTATTATTCCAATCCCTAGGAGTTTCACGTCATGACTTTAGGGCCAACTACATATAAACTATATTGTGGTGTTTTGAATCTACGTTTAACACACCAACTTGATAACTTCAACTTCCTGCATGACGAACAAAATGGCCTTAGAAAAGATAGAAATACATTGGACCATATTTCAAGTATTTTAACAATTACTATTGAAACGCAAAAACTTCGAAAACTCTCAAGTTGAACTTATATTGCTTTTATTGACTTTAAACAGGCCTATATGTGTATTACTGGATTAATAGAGATTTATTGTTTTGTTAACTACAGTCGTTAAAAATAAATTTGGAAATGTTGTAAGCACTTGATTTTCTGTATGGAAATGTTCAGTCTTGTTTAAAGATTAACGGTAATTCTACTGATTGGTTTAACGTAAACTGTGACTTTAAACAAGGGTGTATATTATCACCGTTATTGTTCATTATTTTTATAAATGATCTAATTGATGATATAAAAAAGCTTAATATTGGTATTAATGTTGATAATGATAAAGTTTGTATATCATTTTATGCAGATGACGTAGTTTTTTAACTGAAAATAAAAATGATTTACAAAAACTGATAGAAACACTCAATACATGATGCAATAAAAATGATATGACAGTTGATTTATATTAATCAAACATTATACATGTTAGAACAAAGTCTGTACCTAGAACTACTTTTCAATTTCTTTTAAAGGTAGCAAAATAGATACTGTATATCAGTATAATTATCTTGGTTTACTAATTATTGAATTTTTGAGTTATGATGATATGGCAAAAGTAATAACAACATCCGCTAGTAGCTATAGATCATTAGGGTGTAAAGCAAATGGAGGTTTTCAGCACACATTTATAAAACTTTTTAATTTAACGATTTGGTCTGTAATGGCAAAAGTAATAGCAAAATCCGCTAGTAGCTATAGATCATTAGGGTGTTAAGCAAATGGATGTTTTCAGCACACATTTATAAAACTTTTTGATTCAATAATTTGGTCTGTAATTGAATTTTGCTATATTGGGTACGTAGAACTTTTCATGTATAAATAATGTGAAGAATAGAGCTATGCGCTTTGTTTATTGGTATTGATACACCCAATTTATCTGTATATATATGTTGATATGGGCTGGATGCCACGTGGTATTAAACTGTATTCTTGTGTATTTAGAAACTGGTCACGATTGAAAAATGTGTGATGGGAGGCTAAATCTCAAGGTTTTAAAAACTTATATTTATGTTTAATAATGATGATATGCAATTCTACGCTGCCAAAATCTGCCACGATATATTATTAAAAAAAGGTGAACTATATGATTTATGATAGTATATAATTAGCTGTATATACCAATTATATTTAGTATGCTTCAATTTATTGACAAAAATGAATGTTTGTACCAACAAACACAATGTTCAAAGATCTTATTACACTGTTACAGATGATAACCTTTCAGTAAAGTTTATTTAAAAGATTGTTAAGTTTACATGGATCGTATCTAAGTTTACGGGATCTATAAACATCACCGTAAAAATCAGGATGTGACATTCCGTTTGTAATAAGTTGCCTACAGGTACAGCTAATCTTCCAAACCAACTCTTTTTATCTACACTTAACTACGACCAAGCTTAGCTTAAGGTTGTGCAACATAATCAGTCAAACAAACTTTGTTAGATCAACTCGTTAAGGAAAAATCGTTGTCATTTGTCAATTCAAACCTTCGACCTCAAATAAACTTTGAAGCCCCGCCCAAGCACACCTGCGGAAAACAATACGCGTACTATAAACGATCGAAAGTTGAATGGAATGATCACGTACAGGATTGTGTACTTAATTACCTCATGGCAATTCTCATGTGCATGAACATGTGAAATTTATTTATATTATAATTGTGTGTGATAGTTCTAATAAGGTCTTTTCTATTTATTTTTTGAATTTTTTAACAGAACCTCTTAACGGTTTTCACGGCGAAATATTGAATTCAACTGTCTCCTCGCAAGTAGTTCTGGACTTACTCCTTGTACTTGTTCTGTCTGTAAGTTACATCATTATGTGTTTGGAATGATACCAAATTAGTAAATATGAATGAAATGCCAGGCTCGATGCTGTTTGATAAACGTAAATGAGACAGTAATTAACTACATAAATAACCAAATTACACAACAAAGATATTGCACGATTTTACAGTAAATAGGTTTGTGAAATAAAATGCTCATATTCTATAGTCAGTATATCACAGCCCTCCTCTTTGACCCTTAAACTAGGCTCATGTATACTAAACCTTTCTAAATATGAAACAACATAGAAATATAAAAATGGAATTCCAATGACTAGTTATAAATGAAATCTGGGACATAATATATTGACTTGTCCCAGCTTAAATTTAAATTGTGTCATGGCATAATCCAGTAACTTTTAAAACATGGAAGTTTGGGGTTTTATAGATTTGACTTGCGATAGTGTGATTTTTTTTCTGATTTAGTTTACTCTGAGACATAATATATTTTAGTATAATATTCCAAGGTTAACTTAATTTTGAAAAAAATCCCGAAATTCTTAGTAAATTCAGAGCTGGTAACCATGCTTTAATTAGAGAAAAATTGAGATGGCGAAACATTGGCCGCAGTGAAATGAAATGTAGTTTATGTAACTCCGGCGATATAGGTGATGAATTTATAATTATTTGTTTTGCTTTCCTCAGTTAAAAAAACGAACGTAAATTGTATAGTGTAAATATTTACATATATTTACATAGAAGAACAAGTATTATGTCAATTAACTCACTGTTTGGTAATGAAAAACAAGAAGTTTAATAAAAAAAATGTTTTTATTCATTAAATGTATTATAATAACAAAAAGGTGAGTTCCTCCTTGTACATGTATTTTGTCATCCTTAATTTCTTTATATTTCGTTTAACAGTTTATTATACATGTACAATTTTGTAATTCATTTTAAATGAGCATACTACATTTGTTTACCTTCAATTTTATGTTTCTCGGTAAATTTATACTTAGTTTTTGGAGAATAACATATATTTCTATATGTACTACTAGTATCCTACATCTGAATCCGCTAATGGATTATTTTTTAAATTCTTCGTCTTGATAACATTGTGACTTGTACATTTTAACCACTGCATATCAGAGAAATTTTATTTTACTAGGTAATATTAACTTCTTAGAGACATTAAAAGAAAATATGGATTTATCTTTCCATAATTTAATTTCATGCATAATCAATTGTGAATGTTGTACTCTATTCTACCGGTAGGTTCATCTAAGTGTGAAATCAAAAGACAATTAACCATCCAATTAAAATCAAAACAGTACTTTTAAGTTGTTCCCTATAAACTACGACATTTCTCACAAGTATTTATTTATTTTTTAGTTCCACACATGCAGAAGCAAAATCTCCTCCAGTGTTACATTTCAACCCCTTTTTACACAAACATGCCTTCAATTCATTTTATTTTCGTATTGGCCATGATAGTACATTCCATAGTACGTCAATTGTGTTCATTCACTTGCACAATACGATTATCGTTGTTTTAATTGTTTCTATCTTTCGGTGAATGAATGGGACAATTTGTTTCTTTTGTGATACGTTATTTCTGAATGACTAAACGCTAAAGCTACTGTATGTTCGTTTTATAGAATGAAAACAAAAGAGAAACGTGCAACTCATCATGCATTATTATTATTATGAGATTTTTTTATTACATATAAAACTACATCTTCGCTAGCCAAGGATTACGATCCAGTCCCCTCCTCTCCACCCGTGGCAGATTAAACCAACATTTGTGATTTCAATGCTGCACCATCTACCGGTAGATAAAAGTCACGCCCATTCTGAATAAATCATTCTTGACCAATGGCAGCACTTGAACTCTCTTCAGTGTGGAGGTGTGAAAATGGTTCTGTCCAGTGTTTACAAATTCCGTGAAGTATGAACGGAAAATATACGTTGACATTCCAACATTTGCACGAGAAACATACCCAAAACTTCAATTAGTTGATTAAGAATTTTAGAATTGTCACTTAATATATTCTTATGTTTTGGGGTAAAGACATGTTGCACAATCAGCACGTGGCAATTGTTTATTTACATTTTATACATTTACACGTGATCATCTTAAAGGCGCTTTTTTATTGGATACAGCCAGTTACAACTGCGACCAATGGAAATCGTTACCACGTGGATCCGAAATTCTATCTTTATCCGCCAAGGGTGGAGAGGAGGGACTGGATCGTAATCCTTGGCTAGCGAAGATGATGTAACTACGACAATGTCAGGACAATAACTTAGGATATAATTGTATCCTGTCAGTGTGAAAGAAATTTAAAAGTGGTTCATGTATTCAATAAATTTATCCGTTTAAAAATGGTACATGTATTTATCCTAATATTTTTCATCATCCGGTACATGATAATTGTGTTGTTTCATAAAGAACATTACTAAATAAAAACATATCACAAGGATAATATTGCGACCCCACTATTTGAAAATCAGGCGACGACAAAGCATTACACAATCATTTATTTTAATTCTTGTTTACGTTCGTAGTAAAACATAGTACATTCCATTGTCGGTCACCTGTGTCAATTCACGTGCACACTACGATTGTTGTTGTATTTGAATCTTTCGTCCAATGAAATGGGACGTTACAAGTTGCTTGTTTGTGATACGCCAGAATGTTATCAATGAATTATCAAACGCTAAACTTGACTGCAGTTCAGTGTATGATAGAATTTGGTAAATGTTTTTAGTAATGTGTGGTAACGAAATCACTGACTTAGTAATTCTCCAGTGACAAATAGATTACGTTCATTGAAATCTATAACGTCACTACTGACACGAGCACGAATTAGGATATATAAGCACCGTAAGATTGACCCAAAAGGAACGACACAATCCAAAAAAGGAAAACTAACAAAAGGGAACGAACAAACTTTTGAACAACTGTCAAACCATGACGAACAATATATCTTGATATAATAATCAAAAGATGTGGTATGATTGACAATGAGACAACTATCCAACAGAGACCAAAGAACGAAGATGTTCTAGTTGCAAATCCAAAACCATATTCTAAGCTATAGAAGGTCTCGGCATGGCAAAATGTGAAACAATTCAAAAGAGAAAAAAACCCAACCGTTTGCTTTATGCTAAATTTAACAAACGAAAGTAAAATATGGTAAACAGCAACCATGCATCGACTACCACTGAATTTCATAACTCTTTGACATTGGACAGGAATACAAAAACCGTGGTGAGGTTACATATTTGTGTGAGCGATAAACCTTCCATAAGCTGTGACTTTAATGTGAAATCACAGCAGAAGACCAAACTGTTAAAATTTGAATGAAAGGACTTGATTTGTTTCATGTCTTGTCATGTCGGGGCCTTTATAGCTGACTATACGGTAGAGACTTTGCTCATTGTAGAAGGTCACACGGTGACTTATAGTTGTTTACATGCACGTCATTTGGACTCTGTTGGAAAACATTCTTATTGGAAATCATACCACAGCACCTTATTATTTGTTTTGTATACTCATCAGATAGGCAAGAAGCACAAAACAAAAAATACAAAGTACCGAGGAAATCTATTCAAATAATACAATTCTTACAAGTGTCGTAAAACAAAATCACAAGCGGTAATTTGTTATACCCAAATAATTCAATGGTGGTATCATAACCACACTAACACAGTCAACGTAGGATATTAAAGTACAATATTTAGTCAATATATGTCTCAGTGTTACGGTCATTCGGCATTCGGCAACAGATATGAAAATTTAAAAAAAACTGCAAAAAGAGGCGAAACATACGAAAGGAATATTCAAACTCCTAAGTCGAAAACACACTGAAAACACGTACCCACCAAAAACCAGGGGTGAACGCAGGTGCCCCGGAAGAGTAAGCAGATCATGCTCCACAAATGGCATCCGTCGTTTACGATGCTCACTTTTTTTCTACTGTAAAGTTGATTTTTGTTGTGGTTGTTTCGCTTATATCGTTTCTGTTGTTAATCACCATGTACATATTGATTACACAAGATCGAGGATAAATTTGGCAAATCCCCGAAAACATGACAAAAAGACAATGACAATCCTTGAGGGGATTTCTGACTTGGAACAGGCATGCGCATGCACATGGTATCATTTACCTTTTGATATTTAATAAAGACCAAAATTGAATACAATGTCATTTATTTTCAATAATACAATCAAAGTAAAAACTAGTTAATCGGAATCAGAACGCCTTAATTTCGTTCTTTTCGTCTATTAGTATTTAGGTGGCTTGTATCCTTTGTTTACTGCTGCCCTAATGGCGGCGTCAAGGTCATCACTGATCTGAAATGACATTAGATGAAATATTGATAAATAACCAAAAAGGTAAGTTTGAACATGCATCATATTACATTAATTATAAATAAAATGTTTTCTGTGTATATTTGTGTTTGTCCTAAATGGATCGGAACTGTACTCGATATCCAAACAGTTCATCATGAGGGGAGAAATTGGTGTAAATTATTTATAATATCCTTTCGATGAAGTAAACGCAGTTTTTCACGCTGATATAGTGATTCAAAACAAAAGAAATGTTGCTCCGATATGATCAAATCCGAACTGCAATTTTGGAAGTTTGGTGGGCGACCTTGCGACCTGACGTTTACTTTAAAGGGAACCTGTGACCTTTAAAAATAATCAAAACCGCTGTATTTAAATGTTTTAATTAGTTTAAAGTGACCGGTGACTTTTAAAAATAATCAAAACCGCTGTATTTAAATGTTTTAACTGCTTTAAAGTGACCTGATGACCTTGTTACCTAAAGGTAGAATTTAAAAAAAAAATGTAACCGACCTGTATAAAGTACGAAAATATAATTGCTTTCGAAAGGGACAATATTCTCATGCTGTCGGGTTCCAGTGGAGGGAAGTTTTATGAAAAAGCAAATTATTACTAGCATAGATATTATTTAAGTTTTTTTTTTGCTTTCAATAAATTTCCCATTCGGCCATCTATCGATATAGATAAAAGTATTGGGGGCCTGATGAAAAATAGTCCAGACAATATTAACACTGATATGTTATCGAAAACCGGATACAGAAACAAAAGTTTCAATAATCCAAATATCCAGAGTTTTCAATTATTTGTTCACAATGTAAACAAAATATGCTAAAAAAAACATGTTCAAGTTTAACAATGGCAGAGGAAAATCATACTTACCACTCCTTTGTAGTATCCATTCAGACTTTTCACTGAAAAAGTAAAATAAAGTAAAGTAATCTTTTGTTTTTATCTGGACACAAAATACAGCTTTTAAGGAGATGGAACTTACTTAAGTGACACAATTCTGAACGTTCCCATCAACGATTTTCATAAATATATTTTATACTTTAGTCTTAATAATACCACAGATTATCTTAATTAATTCCGTTTCACAGGAAAGCTTTACAAGTATTGATGAAAGTGCCAATCAAAAAGGCATAATACTCATTTTGGGATTATCTTCCTCTACCAAGGAACACCCTTAAATTATCTTTTATATTTGAAAGTTTCGCCTTAGTATAAATGACACACGAAAAAAGGTCTAGACCAAGAGGCATGTCGAATACGACAGATTTTGCACATTTTTCTAAGATTTCATTTCCAGTCCTTATTTTCATCAATAGTTGAAAAACATTTATCTCAATTTATAAACACTAAAACAAAATATGTTCATTATCTTTTTAAATTTCTATTTAATCTATTCCTACAGTTTAAAGCTGAAATATTCACTTCTCTCCATCAGTTTAAGGAATTTGTGAAAAGTTGAGGGACAAATGTTTCCTGCCAAAAAACTTATTTTCTACAAATGTTGAAAGTAAGAAAAAAGTAAATACTGACATATCTTTATTGTTTTCATAATCTTGGTATATCTTCTAAAAATGGTAAATTTATAAATATGTTGTAATTTTTAGTTCAGTACAGTATAGCGACATTCTTCATTGTGAAAATAAATGAAAAAAAAAAATACGCCTAGTTCGTTATTTTTAAATTATCAGCTTTTTTTTTTATTTTCAGACTTTATCTTAATGATAACGTTATCTAAAGAGTTTGGTTTTAAAAGATCTCGTATTGTTTCTGTTTAATTAAATCATGCTTTTTATATTCAACACATGACATAGGAAAAATCTCTTTATTCTCACTGTGCTATAATGCGACTAAGGTGTGCCTAATATATGCTGTAGTGGTACATGAGGCAAAACCCAGAGACTACTTGAACATTTACATACCTGGTCTGTATTGGCCGCCTTTTTCAATGATTATTGTAATTTGTCCTGTGAAATATAAACAAATATTTAAGTCTGGGAGAACATAATTATTTTATTAGTTGTAATTGAGTTGATCTAGCTTTTAGTAACTGAGAATACTTATAGATTCGGTTTTTGTTGTTGTTTGTCTGTATGTTAGTTTTTTTTATTTGTGCTTCGTACCAATCTGATGAGTCTAATTTTTACAGTTTTTTCAGACGTTGTTTTGACAACAATTTCCCAGGGTTGAACTTTCTTCGGGTGCCTGTGCCAAGTTCGGAGTTAAATCAGGCCGTCTTGTTTTTCGTTCGTAATTTTTCGGCCCTTTTATAACTGACTAAAAGGTGTGGATTTTTGCTCATTATTGAAGGCCTTACGGTGACCTGTAGTTGCTTACATCCAATGAATTTGGTGGAAACTTGTCTCATTGGTAATCATACCAAATTTCAATGTTTCTAAATAGAATAAAAAAGAACTTTAGAAATGATAATGCTATGAAATACAATAAAATGGTAAGCATACGTAAGATAAAAAATGATAACATCAAAAATATTTAAAAAGATATCACAAAAAAAAAAACATTTTAAAATACGAAAATGATACCTTTAAATCCAGCCTTTCCATTCGGTCCTTTTGGTCCTTTTGGTCCAGGTGGACCTGGTCTTCCTGTTGGTGGCCGTGGTCCAACGTCACCTCTTTCTCCTTTATCACCACGTGGTCCTTTAGGTCCTGGGGGCCCTTGTGTACCAGGGTTTCCGTTTCTTCCTGCTGGACCAGCTGGTCCTTCTGGACCTCGTTTGCCTCTGTTTCCGGGATGACCTGGCTGACCCTTTGCCCCTTGTTCGCCAGGTGGTCCACGTGGACCGGGTCTTCCAGGGTCTCCAGGTTCGCCGTCATCGCCATCCTTACCGGGATCCCCTGTTGCACCTTTCCCTCCTGGTTGACCAGCAGCTCCTTGTTCCCCATCTTTTCCATCTTTTCCAGGCACACCCTTTGGTCCTTGGTCACCTGTAGTGAAATTTATTAGGTAAATTATGTAAACACCCGGTGGAATATTTTAACCGGAAAGAAATATTTGTGCTTTTCTCCCCAACAAGCTACATGTAATGATTTAGGACATGAGTTTGACTAAAGGTTTAAAAAAAAAAAAAAAAGCGGAAGATACCAAGGGCAAATTTAAAACTCATAAAACGAAGAAAAACTGACATTATCATGGGAAAAAAATGAAAATTACGAAAAAGTCCACAAAACACTTAACAGAAAACTAAATACTGAGCAACACCAACCCTTCAAAACCGGATGTGAACACAGGTGCCTAGGATATTGAGTAAACACTTTCCGAAATACTATTTTGTTTTGCTATTAGATCATTGAAAACATATCTGAAAGAGGACTCAAACAAAGCAAGCACACCACTTTGGCCTAAACCAGTTAATACAATTACCTGGTGGTCCTCTTGGTCCTGGGGAACCCATATGTCCTTCAGGTCCTGAAAATATATATAAAAATAGTATACTTTTAAGCTAATGTTTAAAATACTAGTAATTAATTATCATGTTAGGACAAAATTATTTCTGCTTGATGTAATCAGTTGATGAATACTCTTTGTCTGGTAAAGATTATAATTATTTCTACATGTTCTAATTTACATGTGTATAATGTATATCATTACAATTTATGGTCAGGTAAAAATGATTCATTTACAGAAATGAAAACCTTTTTTGAGTAAACAGACTTGATATTGGCCTCATGGTTTTATAAACGAGAATGAAACTAAGTACCTAGCATCTATATAAAAATTAAAAAAGTTATTAGGTAAATTTTGATTATTTAGGACGACAATATTAAAGCTTCCGAGATGTTTTGTAATTAACGAATCATTACTTAACTAAATATATAAATTCTTTTAAAACTAATCAAATCTAAAAATACCTTGTGGTCCGGCTGGTCCCTGGTCTCCATCACTTCCTACAATACATACACACAAATGTATTAATCTTCCACTGATAACCAGACAGAAAATAACTGACTATCCCCGCCAAAAAAAAAAAAGTAAATCAACACACATCTAATTAAGCAAACATCAATTCAATTAACTCTAACTATGCTTGGAGTGCAGTTATGACATTGTTCTTGTTGGTTTAATGCAAAACCGGTCAAATGAGTATTTGCTACAACCGTAAGTATCATAATGTAGGAAAATTTATAGTTCTAATAAATATAAACTTGTTTTGTAATGAAAAATACCATTACAGTTTTTCGAAAACCTCGTCTTTAATTTTTAAGTCGGTTACTTGCCACTGCAGGTTAATTTGAAGAAAAAAGGTGCTTACATAATACTATATTAATTCATTGTAGTTACAATACAGATTGTTACCTTTTGGTCCCGGTGGTCCCCTTACGCCTGGTGGACCGGCTGGTCCTCTATGTCCAGGTGGTCCTCTTTCTCCTGTAGGTCCAACAGGTCCAGCTCTACACACTATAACAATTACATATGAATTAGTCTTTTAAAGATAAGCACTAACTTTGTGTTAGAAAGGGTTCGTAAAAATAAAATTAAGATATTTTATTGATTAAATTCTAAAAGTGGTGTATGGTCTGCGTCATGAAGTCCTCTAAGAATTGAACCAATAACAATGCTTACATCTATGTATTGCCTTATTTGTACTACTTTTCATATGTGTACATGTCAACATAACTTTGTATTTTTACACTTCCGCGAAACCTTTTTCTTTATTTGACATAATTGGCAATACAATAGTTTTGCGCCAAAGATTGAATCATTAAAAGGAAATCCTTTATCCCCTTATTTCATTAGAATGATAATACATATATTTTATAAGATTTCATTCCCATAGAAATAGATGACAAGTGTAAGTAAGTTATTCTGAAAATTCAAAATTCCACATATCGATTTGAAATAATCTTAAGCAAATGTTGAATAAAGAGTAGACTACATTGTTGGGTCTCATCTTTCTTTATATTACACATGATACCGAACCTATTAACATTAAGATGATACAGGAGTGTGTACATGATAACAATGTTTTGCCATATCCGCTTACCTCGGCAAGTAAGTCTGCTTATTTGTACAGCAAGAGTTCTGAGTGCGCCGAAGTTTGATGGATTGAATACATATTGTTTGTTGGAGGCAATAGCCTCGAGTTGAGATACACTGACACGGTTTCCAATACCAACAGCTATAATAACAACGCCTTGTGCTTTCAGAAGGGCTGCCTGTGCTATTGGGTCTGGTCCTGCATTGTTCTGGCCGTCAGTTAAAATGATTACGATTTTAGCTGGTGAAACACGTGGTGGTATGTTTCTATTTCCATTCGCAAAGCTATGACTTCTCATATACTGAAATCGAGAACGTAAAATATGTCAGAAAAGGATTGAATATTGGTCAATAACACCCCAACACCCCCAAAAAAAAAAAAAAAAAAAAAAAAAAAAAAAAAACAAACCAGCAAAAAAACTTTTGTTAGGATTTCCATAGCTGCCGTATTTTAATACGCCTCAGAATACCTACTCTAAAGTGTGTATAGACTTTTTTGGTATTGAGTCGTAATATTTTGCCTGTTTCCCCATAAGAAATCTTCTACCTACAAATGTATCTACCCTATTTTTATTATGAATTATACCATAAAACATTCTCTTTGCCGAACTCATTTTGTCCTTTTGTCATACTGGACGTTTGATCAAGCGAAACTAATGGCTGATGCCTTTACTTATAATTGATTTGAGAATACTATATCGAGCTCTTAGACTATAAGACGTACAAACAAGAGAGCTGGTAAAAACATAATTAAAAGTTAAAAATACATTTTTTAAAAGCTTAACATTGGGTGTTTAAGCTTTAATCTTTTATTTTTTAGCGTTTTTGAAATTTACGTCGCAGGAGTAAAAACTAAGGGGATGTTGTGTGATTGCCAACGAGACAACTATCCACCAGAGACCAAAGGACGAGAATGTAAAAACAATATGTTCACGTACGGCTTTCAACAATGAGCAAAACCCATATCCTAAAGTAAGCTATTATACAATACCCCGACATGACATAATATAAAACAATTCAAAAGGTACAAACAATCGGCCTGATGTATACAGACAAAAATACATGTTAATCATTAGCGCAGACACCAAACCAAAGACAACAACTGGATTACAGGCTTCTTTCCTGGTACAGGCACGTTAAGATTGAAACAGTTTCTGTTCAATCAATTTGCGTTTCGAATTGGTTATGAAATGCAAAATGTTCAGTAATACAATTTTGGACGAGAAGACTAGCATTTAATTAAGACATGCAACCATCACAATATATCACGATTGGGCAATTAATTTCTCTAGAAAAATATGATTTTAAAGCTTACCCAATGAATGGTATGGAGTTTCCCCAGTTAAATTTGTTGGATCGTCTCCTTTAGCTTACCTATAAGATGTTAGAGCATCTGTTTTAGCTTACCTGTAAGGCTTTTCCTATAGCAGTTGCACTTCCTTTTCGGACACCAAAATTCATTATAGCGTTCTGTATAGCCGAACTGCTGGTATGCGCATTGAGATGGAAATGATTCTTTACACTTTGCGCAAAGCACAATGCGCCAAACTGTGTCCCACTAATGCCAATGTTAGAGAATGATCCAACGACGTCTTTCATAAAAGTCTTCATAAGGTTAAAGTTCGCCTGAGAACCGATACTTCCGGAATCGTCATAGCCAAATACTATGTCAGCATACGCGTCACACCTGTGTTTGTAACCTGAAGACGAATTTCATGTTTAAAATATAGCATCAAACTGATGAGAAGTTTTGTTTGTTTCGTTTCATGTGCATTTCTTATTTTATACTGATCGTGAATTCCCAGCGCTAAAATGAAAACAACTTAAGAATCTACTGATCTGCAGTTCTCGGCGCTAAAATTGGAAAAGCTAAAGAATTTGCTGATTAAAATTTAAGGAAGTTCGCTACTCAGTTTCAAAATAACAAGCTTTTCATTACACTAGTATATATTGATAGGGGATTAATAAAGGAACAAAAAGAGCAAAAATAAAATATAGGTCAATGTGCTTGTTTTCGAGATATTATATTAGCCATTGAAATTTTGGCGGGAAAATATTCTCTCTTGATTTTTCATAGCTTTATCATTGACAAGTTAAAGTTCTCAAAAACTATTATAAAATAATTAAGATTTTATAAGACTTTTACAGATGGCTTTTAATTATGCATGTAAAAGATTTTTAAAAAGAAAAATGGGGGTCAATGGACAAAATTTTTTAAAGGCATTCAAATAGATAAAACCAGAGGATTCCGAAAATCTGACAAAAATTCCAAAACATGACAAGCGAACTTCCTTAATGACAAAGTTTGATTTCTGTTTACATGATACGATCACCAGTGCATTATATTTAGTATAGCTTTAGTGTCGACCTACTGGTTGTGAAAAGATTATATTGAATTGGCAACGTCAAAAACATGAAGAATGGGTCCTGGAAAATGAATTGAAAAAAAAAAAAAATGGAGACAGATTACAAAATGGCATTTGGTGATATCATGCTATTCAAATGTTAACAGTGGCCACGAAAATTATATTATCGCCAATGTATTTATTTATTCATTCATTTTTATAATCCCTTATTATGCAGCAGAAACTCGAAACTCTTTTTCTAAAGGCGTTTTTTTTTTTGGATTTCACTGATACCCATGTATTTCAGTTCCCGTTTTTTTATACGAGTTTTGCCCTTGTTAATTAAAACGCAGTCTGCTATTTTCAATACCAGTAGAGCATTTACAAGTATGTCATATAACTGTGGTCTCAAACCAACCAATTCAATCCCTGCTTTTTAAACAACTAGAACAATTCATATATCTTAAGAAATATTGTCATTGCTTTATTTATAGCTTACTTCGTTAAACATGTGCTAAATACTTTTCGATTTAATATGCTGGAAAAGTTAAAATTTAATAAATAAAGTTATTGTTCATTTATACGCAATATACTCAAAACTCGGGATAATAATTATGCTGTTTTTTTATATATCTCCAGATACGTTTACGTCAACGTATCTGATATAATTGGATACGTTTTTAATTGACCGTTTCAGAACTTGGTCCTGTTTCATTTTATTGTTCGTACTTCAAAATTAAAATAGAGTCACATCATTGGTTTAATTTCCATTGCGTAGGAAGTTTTTAACCAATCAATGTTTTGGTGTACACTTTTGAAAATATTACCCAGAATGCATTATATTCTGAAACCGCGAATTGACCGACCTCTTATACAATGTACGTTACATCATACTTACTTCCTTTGTTATTTGACCAAGAGTTCCAACTTGACCATTGTCCTAAAAGTGAATATAAGAGACTATTTAAATATGACTTTAGTACTTTTTAATTTCAAACCCTTAAAGATTCATAATCAATATTTTAATCCATGTGATTTTGAACGTTGAGAAAACAATGTGATATAAGGCGTAAAACAATACACACTTTTACAATACCAGTTTAGAATTTTTAAAGAATTAAAATGTAATATTATATAAATAATGTACATGCAATTGGCAGGCTTTGCCCTTCATAATGGCTTCTTGAATAATGCGGGATTCCTTCGGTGCCAGTCATGTACGTTACATTTTACTCCGATTAATTTGTGAATTGGGTAAATTATCTCGTGCTCGCTAGTCATGATTTCAGAGTCTTTTCTGTACATTGTTTGTACTTTTCTCTTTTTATCACTGATTTTTTTTAATTCGTGGACTGGTTAATTTCATTTCCTGGTTTATATGCTAATTTAATCGTGCTTCCCTAAAATAAGAATCCATTGTTCAGGTTTTGTCTTTGCTTTACCCATTTTGCATTTAGCAAGGTGGATACAAGACTTTCTAGTAGGGGGTATTCATTTGTAGCATTCAGTAATTTGTAAGGTAATTTTCTCTATTCTTTATTTTCTCTATTTGTTTTCTAATCTCTGTATTTTAGCACCCCATTTTATCTATTCTTTATTTCATCTATTTGTTTTCTATTCTCTGTATTTAAGCACCTCATTTATCTATTCTTTATTTTATTCCCATTTCTACAACTAGAATTCTTTAATTTTTCCCCATGATTCTCTTTTCTGTAAATCCCACCCAGATCTTTATAAAATAGAAACCAACGAAACACTAAACAGAGCTAAAGACTGATCATACGACTTCACCTAAAAGTCGTTTTTGGCTATCAAATCAAAGTTGAATAAAACAATTCATCTTCAGATCTTATAAATACTTACTTGATGTTGCAGTAGAACTGTGAAACGCCACAAACAGAAGCGATAACACCAAGACAGAACGTACCATGACTGTACCGGATGTGGTGATGATCTGTAGCAAACATTACCATCTTATATACCTACCTCAAGTTGTTGGAAACATGTGTCGGGTTGTAATCCCTCTGTTCGACATTTCAATAACTGCTTTATTTACTATCTATAATACCTATTTGACAGTTTGATATTTTTCTCTAACCTGCGTTTAATTGCTTTTGCAACACGGATTACAAACTCGATAAAAAGTAGAGTTCTCAAAAGGTTATAAATCGTTAATAATTATATATGTTGATTTAAGATAAGAAATTGTATTGGATGTAAGTGTTAGGCATATTATTATATCATGGATGTTAAGTCAAAAGTTACTAGTCTAGGGTGTACTTATAGCATAATCAAGAATGCAATCTTGCTTCTAGGCTGAACCTACAACATTTATAACGAACCGTAAAAGCGAATTAGTTGAGGGATTTATTACGCCTTAAACCGGTGACAAATGTTGAATGAAGACGAGTCAATAATATACAATAAAGTGCGATCTAAAAGTTCGTTCACCGGAAGAGCTGGGTCAGAGATTTAACCTTGAGATTTATCCTTGAGATTTAACCTAACAACAGGTCATTTTCAGACCTCCCAAATTGTTGCCAAAATTCCTAAAGTTGCAAAGGGCTTGGTACTCTACCAACGCAAGCGAAATAAACATATAAGGTTATTTAGTTGAAGTGCGACTTCCCTAGCTTTCCGAAATTGGGAGGCTATGTACCACGTGACCTCCATACTCAAACATGTTAAAGGAAAACAAAGATTTGTGGACAGAATTCAAAATTGAAAGTCAAATTCATTAAACAATCATTTGAGAGGTGTAGGTAATTAAAGACCTGAAACTTTGAAGGTTTGAGGAACAAAAACTTATTCTTAGTCTGAACCTTATATGTAGATGATCAGACATACTTGTGATTATTTATTTGCCCGTTGTTTTCTATTCCTTATATTTAAACACCCTATTATTTTCTATTTTTTTATAATTTTGTCCATTTTACCCCATTCTTTATTTTCTCCCATTAGTCTCTGTTCTGAAAACCCCATTCAGACCCTCATAAAAATATGACAGGCCAAATCTCTGCCTATACATGAAAGCTTCCAGCTTCCAGCTCTTCCTGTCATATCGCTTTAAGTGAAGTCTGGTTGTTACATTTTTGGTCGATTCAGTTGATCTTAGATTGATCGGCCATTATCTTTAGATCCCTTTTGGTAATATATCTCTTCACGTGAAAGTAAAGCGCTTCGGACGCATACCATTTATAAACTGTTATTCCAATGTGTATATGCAGGGCGGATAGTGTATTTACCGCAATTATTATTAGTATAATAATACAATTAACCAGTGCATATTATTTCTTTTCAAAATAATTGTGTTTCTGTGTGACGTAATGGTTTAGAAAATGAAATGTTTATAAAATACTTTTATTAAAACTGTATGAAAATAAAACAATGATGAAATGTCGATGTGCACACCAGTCAGAGCACAAAAATACTGTAAACCAAAAACATTTTCGCGACTTTCGCGAGTAGAACATAACGCGAATATAAATCGCTTGCGAATATGTAAAACTTTGAAATTTCCATATTTCAAAACATATCGAAAATCGCGATATTAAACCGCCGCGAAGTAGGTTAGAAAGAGCTTAACGCGAAAAAAGTATACGCGAAAATAAGTTGCTTTACAGTACTCTCAAGAAACATCAATGAATTTTAGGTTTAGTACCTGAACTGTCTGGTGATCGTACAGTGTGGTCAAAAACGAAAATTTACATACTTGTGGTTCTGTAATATAGGTACATATTGAAATACTGATGATATATACCGGTATATATATATATATATATAAGTTTATTGAATATCAATTCAGGATCTAGATACTAAGATATACATGTTCATTCAGATCCTGGGTTTATTAATAATACTAATAAAGGACCATTGGTATATTTATCATCAAGGCTATGTAATGGCCATCTGGCATCTTCGTTTGTCTTATAACGGGGTTAAAGTAATTATGGTTTATAAAGTGCAACATTCATGTATGCGAACTATGCTACACGTTTCCGCTCATACTTATAGAAGTAAATTAAATATTTAAATAAACTAAATGTCCCAGGTTAGGGGGAGGGTTGGGAGCCCGCTAACATGTTTAACCCCGCCACATTCTGTATGTGCCTGTCCCAAGTCAGGAGCCTGTAATTCAATCATTTGTTGCTGTATATCATATATGTTTTTCGTTCATTATTTTGTACATAAATCAGGCCGTTAGTTTTTTCGTTTGAATTGTTTTACATTTGTCATTTTGGGGCCTTTTATAACTGACTATGCGGTATGGACTTTGCACATTGTTGAAAGTTGTACAGTGACCTATAGTTGTTAATTTCTGTGTCATTTTGGTCTCTTGTGGAGAGTTGTCTCATTGGCAATCATACCACATCTTCTTATTTCTATAAATATAACACTACAACGTTGTTTGTTGTTTTCAGTGGTAAAAAGTAGAATAACAAATATATCGAACTACAAGGAAAATCCAAAACGAAAAGTCGCTTTTCAAATGTCAAAATCAAAAACTCAAACACATCAAACGAATGGAAAACAACTATTATATTACTGACTTGGTACAGACATTTTCTTATTTAGTAACGCTAACTAAGGGCCACTGGATGATTAAATCCACTGGTCGGCCTCATAAAGGTTATTCTCAAGATACGACTTGAAAGGATTTACTAGTAAATATGACTGTCAACTATCCTGAATTAAACTCTGACTCGTACAATTCTGTATATGACGACGAATTCACTATAGTTGATATATATACTTAAACAAACGCAATTAAATACAGTATATAGTAAAATACTGTTCCCTATAGTATAAACACAATCTCAACCTGGCTACATACGTAGTTTGACTGCGTTTTCGGGTCTTGTGGACCCGATCAAAAAGGATTCTTACGGCAGCAAAAAAAAAAAAAAAAAATTTGGCAGAAGCATTTACAATACATTACAACCACTGTTCCCGATATTGAAATCAATACAGGCAACAACAACAAAATGTTGTCCTATCATTTTCTGACGTCATCTAAATTTTTTGACGAAAGTCGACCGCCCAAAGGCTGTGATGACCATTTTGAAAATTAGATAAGCCTGTCAGACATAATTTTTGTATCTAAAGAACTACAAAATTGATTAAGGTTACTAGTTTAAACCATCCTCTTTATATTGTCCATCCTGTTACTTTAACTGTAGTGCAATGTTACATGATCGGCAGTAACACTATAAACACATTTCTATTTTTATGAATGCTGTTGTAAAATAACTTCTCCCTTTTTTGCAGTTTTTTCGTTTGTGGTCCTTGGTTTCCAACACGTAATTGCACTTTTTACAAGTATAATATTGTCATTTTTAAGTCTGTTGGTAACAAAATAGACATACACTAAAGCTACTGAATTTTCTTTTATCTACACTCTGTAATGTTAGAAACGTGCCTTGTTCAATTTTCATGATGATATGTGCTTTTTAAATCATTACTGAATAGTTCCATATTCAAAATGAGAGAAATGATTTAACGGTTAATCTGTATCGGTAACAGGAAAGACATGAATTTCATGTACGCCGACTGAAATTAGTTTGTAAAACAATGTTACATAGAATAATAGAGAAACTGTGTTTTTCTCGTTAGAGTTATTATAAACATTCTAAAGTATTTCATTTTGCAGTTTTCAAGGCAATCAGAAAACAGGGGAAAATTCTTACCCTGACACTAACTACATGTATACGCACATAAATTACCCAAAGTAACGCTATGGCAATTTTGAGTGTGTTTTTAAATATGACCCCTTACTGCTGATAAATACGCTGACGTTATAGAGTGCAAATAGCATTCGTTATCGCTTCATATATATTAATGAAATTTCATGAAAATATTTTTAAGAACATTTATTTGTAATATTAACATGTTTTGTCGTGATAAATATATATCATTAAAAAATCATGAATTTCTGAGTATGCGGGTTAATCTTGATTTGATGCAATGTATATAACTTGAGTCGAAAACAGTCTAAAACTAGCTCAAAAAGCCGAAAACTGGGTTTTACTTCCGAGAACAGTAATATATGTGTTTTTTGAAGTCAATTATGATAACAAAAGATAATATTGTTGAGATGCATGTCAGTTTTACTTAATTTCAACTTCAGAAATATGGTTTTTATGTCTAGTATGCATGTTCCTTGTATAACGGACGTTATTATACAGGGTTAACTACCTTTTGAATAATATCTAGGTACTCATATTACTAGTTATGTTGCATCATAGATCGATTAAGTTTCACTTCTTACATGGGGGCTTGTAGTAGTTACATAACTGTTAACGTTAAATTAGTATAGCTAACATGGATTAATACTGGAAATCAAATGCATTTATTTTGTACGATAGTTTTTTTTTTTTTTTTTTTTTTTATAGAATTATTACTCCAAAGATATTCTTATGTGTTCGTCCGTATTTTTATAAAATCATTATATGAGAATAGAGCATGGAAACCGGGAGTGTGTCAAAGAGTCAACAACCCGACCAAAGAGCAGAAAACAGCCAAAGGCCACCAATGGGTCTTCAACGCAGCGAGGAAATACCACACCAGAAGGCGGGCCTCAGCTGGCCCCTAAAAAATAATGTATACTAGCGAAATGGACGCCACACTAAACTCCGAAACATACAAATTATTAGCCTATCTGTTTTATTTTAAATTTTAAATCCTTTTTTCAAGAGTTATATTATATCACGACTGGTATTAATGATATTCATTTATCTACATAACACGGGGGAGACAATATAAAATTATACTCTCTTCTAATGATTGTATATTATTAGTATCTATTGATTAGCGGGGCCTCGGTGGCCGAGTGGTCTAAGTAGTTACTACTGTAATCACTAGCCAGACAACACTGCGGTTGTGAGTTCGAACCCCGCTCCTGCGGGTGTACTCGACTCCAAACTTAATTGACTAGGATTGTCAGTTTTCCTATCGAAGGTCGGTGGTTTTCTCCGGGCACTCCGGCTTCCTCCACAAATAAAAACTGGCCGCTACGAAATAGCCCAAAAGCGGTGCTTAAAAGTGGCGTTAAAACACCAAAAATCAAATCAAATCTATTGATTAGCGTGTGATGAACACAATACATCGGGTCCAATACACAGCGTGCTTGTTCTATCATTTGTACAAGAAATGTTTGATAACTATAAAATAATTTCAAGTTAACGCTAAGAACAGAAATAAATTACTATCTCTTTCCTTATCTTGTTTTGTCCACTGCTTGTAAGGATTAACTATGGCGGATTCGCAAATGTGTAAGGGAAAAAGACGGGTGTCACTAAAACGAACTTTCAAAATAATTCATTTTTTTAGTTGATATTAATGTCATTAAGGAAGTAAAAAATGGTAACACATGGTTTACAAAATCGATTCTAATTTCCTTTTTTTTATCGCTTCGTGGTTTTTGGGTTGAGTGCTCCCTCGAATGCGGGAGGTTGTGGGTTCGAACCCGACGGGGTCAAATCAAAGACTTGAAAATACATATTTGCTGCTTCTCCTCCAGACACCCTGTATTTAGGAGTAAGAGCAAAGACTGGTCGACCCGGAGTCAGAATAATGTGTCCGCGTAGGCTGACATGTATAACTGTGGATTGTTTCCTTGTTAAAAAGCACGTTATGAATCAAGCTCGGCTTGTCGGTCTAGTACAAAATAGGGTTTATATTCTGATCATATCACACTGTCATGTTCTCGTCCTGAATATGCATTTAATATGCCATTGGACCTTAAACAGCCATTCGTCATCAGCATCTGATGTCTGCGAGCAAAAGTGCAAACTATCATATCAAAGTATAAGTGTAAATATATAACACACGTGCACCAGTTCTTATCCATTTTGGTCATTTCTCACCTATTGTTGAAAGTAAAAACATTTGCAAAACATGAGCTCACAATTTAAACGCTCACATTCGGAACTGGCTACTTTCGTGAAGATAATTTAAGAATGACAACGATAAAATTGGATGCATGGTCAAACTCGATGCATTTCTTAATGCATTCAGTTGCTGACCTTTGTCAATGTTTTTTTTTGCATTTTGCCAGAAATTCATCCACATTTTTATATTGGAAGAAAGCACACTTGTCTAAACAAGTCGAAGTCGAAGATTTTTAAAAATCAAAAACAGTTAGTTTTAGATTTTCGAGCCATGACATGCTAGATCTATACTCTGAGACGGGGGCATTTACTATTCAATATGTGATAGGGTTAGGAATAGGAATAGGTAACTGTTTTCAACTGCATGATATGGACTGAAAGACTGAAAATGGTTTTGTGTATGTGTTTGGGGGCCCCGTGGGGAGAAGGGGGCAGGGACTTCTAAAAGTGAAAAGCAATAACCAACCAAAAGTTTCTATCGTCAACGAGTCTAGAAGTTAGTCAGTTTTGTCCAATCCTCATAAGCAGGCCCATAATTGCATTTTTAAATCAAACAAGACTTTTCAATTTTTCAAATTTTCAATTTTCAATATCGCATAAAGTCAGTAGATCATGTCTATGCATGTTAATCTTTTTGTGTTAGATTGCTGTCCCGCTGACTGTTAGTGATTAAATCCTTATTCATATCTTAAATATTAGTATATAGTATAATAGAAGGTTTGGCTCCTTCCTCCTCTCTTCAACATGTAACCACTCCCCCTTTTTAATAGTTCCTTCATCCACTACTGATTAAGCTAAGCGAGCTACAATAGTTTCTGTGATTAACCTTTTCCATTCGAACAATTCATCAAGACAATAAAACAATAGCTATTATAAACATGGTATAATTACACGAATTTAATATGTTATGCATTTGTGGGATCATGGCATAATTAAGAAAATAGATGAGGTCTTGCTTTTGAAATTAAAATTAAACTGTTTAAAATTAATCAAAGAACTAAAAAGGTCTGCACTGTGAAGTTTTCAGGAAAAGGCAACCAACGCATACTGTTTACATAATCAATGGTCACGTGAGTATAGAATTATAGTCACTTAAACTCCTCCAGTCTTGTGTCGAGGAAGGGTGTCTGTTTTATACACAATCAAGTCTGATCGAAATGCGAACATTCATTAAATGCATTATCCAGTCTTCAAACAATGCAAAACATACTTTACGTTTTGTTTTATGTTGTCCCTTTCGAGCCTCTATGCCCACAGAACCTAAATAATTGAATAAAGGTTAAATACTCGTATGTTAACCCCTTAAAGGGGCCGAAATGTTTGACACTCGACTTGAGAAAGCAACTGCTAGTAGTCTACACAGAGATGGATATCTGTTGATTTTTTCGCCAGTCGTCAGATCTTGGATTCATCCGAGTAAACAGTACATCATTGCTTTGATTAGATGTGATAATAGGCTATTACTTTGTTTAGCCCATATTAAAACATTTATTATAGGATTGTCACTCTCTTGATGCCATATATGTATTTACAAAGTATTCATAGTAATTGTCACCCACTTGACACAATATTACAATGGTGATAATAAGTTTGTCACTCTCTAAACTCAAAATTACAAGAGTGATAATAGGTTTCTTACCCTCAATTATCTTGTTTTTAACATCTACATCTCAATTGACCCGCAAGCCCCTTCGAATAAGAATGTAATAGGTAATTTACCGGGTATAGCAAAATAGAAAATGAAGGATGGCAAAAAGTATATTTTACCTTGTATAGCAGAAAGTATTTTTTACCGTGCATAGCAAAAAGTATATTTTACCGTTATAGCAAAAGGTATATTTTACCGTGTATAACAAAAAGTACATTTTACCGTGCATAGCAAAACGTTTATTACTGTGTATAGCAAAAAGTATATTTTACCGTGTATAACAAAAAGTATATTTACCGTATATAGCAAAAAGTATATTCTGAGTATAGCAATAAGTATATTTTACCGTGTATAGCAAAAAGTATATTACTGTGTATAGCAAAAAGTATATTTTACCGTGTATAGCAAAAAGTATATTACAGTGTATAGCAAAAAGTAAATTTTACTGTGTATAGCAAAAAGTATATTTTACCGTGTATACCAAAATAGTTTATATTAAGGAAAACAAATCATGTATTGTTAACGACGAAATCAAATGAAGCATGCATTGATTGGTATTTAGCGTCCATGCATAAAAAAACGAGAACATGTTGATATTATATGATTATGAAACCGGTTTTGTACACATCCAAGAAACAGTCGGATTTTAAAAGTTCTACATTGCAGTTCACAGGGTAACAGTTGAAACTAGATGCATTTGGCTTTTACAATTAAAGTCCGTGTTGGTCAATAGCTTTTTACATGTTTCGGTTTTTATATATCCTTGTCATTCAAATATTTGATTTTAAACGTCCATGATGATATTAAATCCAGAAAAGCGATCCGGACGCATGTAATCTTTAAAGTGTTATTTTCATGTTTTTTTTTATTATTAATATCAACGCTACGATAAATTATAAAACAAATCACACATTTACAATATGACATTAATTAAAGACCGCCAAAGGTCTGTGACTTCTTTCGTACGTAAGTATACATGTAATATCATATGAAAACCAGCGGGCTAATATTTTCTAAGAAACTGTATTAAGTGAAATACTGTCAATGACGATTACCAAGCTATTTTTATACTGTAAGTAATATTTTAGAATATAATAACACACAATAGTATTTCAAATCCAATAAAGACCCATAAAAAATTATGTTCTCTCAACGTTATGATAGAAAATAACGTAAATCTTGATTCAGTCTTTTATATTTAATTTGATGTTTGCTTCGAAGATCCTTTAACATATAAAAACAATAGAGACCTCGTGTTACAATATCTTGGATTAATTTTATTAAAAAAAAAGTAGAATACATGTTCATTTATTAGATTATTTAAAAGTATCTTATCGTAATTCTCTTTTTATTATTTTTATCAAACGGTCCTGGGGCTCTTTTCACAAAAAAATCTTACGACTAAAATTGATTGTAAGTTAGACTGAAATGTTAATGACTTATGATTGTTTTTACACGTAGGATTGTTTGTGAAATGAGTCGCTGTTTTTTATTTTATATTTTGTGAAACTTTTTCTCTCGATGCTGTTTTTTTGTTGTTGTTGTAAAAGAAAACAATTAAACACTACAAAATATAATCTCCCGAAATGAAAGTTGATTTTCTTTCCAGGGTAGAGGAGTGTATACGGCGAAATGATGTCGGTGTTGCCGTAAACGGTGAGAGGGGAGGAAAGGGTTATGACCCGGTTGGGGAGGATATAAATATATAGATGTTTATCATTTTAGCGAGGTGGTCTTCTTGTGTAACGAACTTTATATCTATATTCCTTGACGGTTTTAGTACCTCCATCTCATATATGCAGGTGAACTTAGGGGCAACTAGAAGGTCCGCTTTGTACCTTGATCACTTCCTCGATATTGACACAGAGGGATGACTTCAAACTAGAATCTATGACTAACGTATACAAACGTGATGAGTTCAACTTTCCAATTGTCGACTTCCCATTTCTTAGCAGTATCATTCTGTCTGCCCTATCGTATGGCGTTTACATATCTCAATTGATAAGTTCTGCTCGTGCATGTTGACATTATATGGATTTTATTATCAGGGCTCCTTACACTACATTTATAACTTCTCTGATTGCCAGATGGTTTCGTTTGGTGATCACATTCATGTATTGTAACAAGGAGCTTGTATACATAAGCCTTTCATTCTCAAATCCCAAATATTTTTACCGTTAATCGCTTTGAGCTATATAAAAAAATATAGTTATTTTTTTTCTATCTTTGTGAATATGATCCAATCAAACTATATTCAATCATGTGTTTATATCTAGATTGGACTGTTTCAAGATATTTGTATTCATGACACGCTGGAATTGCAAATCACAATAGGCCAGAATTACTCAACAAATAACCACAATTGATTTGTAAAATGCACTTGAAATTGATTTTTATCAACTTTTTTTTTTTTTTTTTTTATTCTTAATTTTGATTTTATTAGGGAAACATGTATCTAAAATAAATCAATTAATAGTCTACTTAACCATCTGATACATGTACAATGTATCTGTACATGTAGTATTGATTGATTGCTTGAATCGTGTTTAACGCCACTTTCAGCACGATTGGCTATTTCGTGGAGGTCAGTTTTTGTTGGTGGAGGAAGCCGGAATGCCCGGAGAGAACAAGCTACCTTCCGCAGGAAAACTGACCACCATGGTCAATTAAGATTAGAGTCGAGCACACTTACCACGTGCTGGGTTCGAACTCGAACCTTAATACTAGTATTGACAGCCTGGTGATTCAGCAGTTGCACTAGTTAGACCACACGGTCATCGAGGCCCCTGTACGCTTAGTATGATAACTGTTTGAAAAAAAATCTGAATTAGAATGCCACTATCACTGACACATTTTCAGTGAACCTAGAATTGTGGGTCAAAATCATGAGGGTCTAGATAGGGGTCCTTCATTTCTTTATTCTTTAATTTTATATTATTCTCTATTATTTATTTATTTGCTCAATATTCTCTATTCTTTACATGTATATTTCAGCACCCCATTATTCTCTATTCTTTTTTCTTTTGCCTATTTTTTTAATTTATATTTCATGTGTACATTCATATTTTGGCAAACATTTTGCAAATAACGCTTCATTATATGAACACGTGAACTGAGTTTCAATTTGATGTTAGTATAACTTTATGGTAAACTACCTTTAACTTCAGCTTTCATCTATACGGAAGAGACAGACCGAAAAACAATATGGCTATCCACCATTATACCTTTGTAAACGGCAAATACAAATTGTAAAGCGTTATATTTGTTTTAATTCAAACTTTGTTTATGTACGAGAGAATACCGAAAACGGTACTTTGATAAATTTGGAATCGACTGTATAAGACACAAACCATTTTATTGTCAAATGAATAAAGGGAAGGATTGTATTTCCAGTTAGAATTTGTTCTCACGATAATTCCAGAGGCAAATATTACCATATTTAAATGGTTTGTTATCAGCATTAATCGTTATTCTATATGTCCACCTTACTGTACAATAAGAAAGGATGGAGATGGGGTCCTTCAGTTCTGTATTCTTTAATTTTTTACTTCATTTGTCTCTATTCTTTCTTTTTTTGCCCTTTATTCTGTACTTTTTGCTTATTATTTTTTATTCTGTAAACCTCATTCAGACCCTCATAATAAACAAGTTCATAATTCAACAAAAGCTGTCCACAATCAAATGAGCCGATGAGGTAGAGTAAGGTAAACCTGGAAGGTAATTAACACCGTAGCCGCTTACAGTTACAAAAGAGTCTGGATTGGGTGTCCTTCCTTTTCATTCTTTAATATTTAAGACCATTTTTTTGTTCTATTCTTTTTTATTTTGCCCAATTTTTCTATGCTTTATATATCAGCATACACTATCTATTCTCTACTTTCCCACAAATTTTCTCCCTTCTTAATGTTTTAGCAATTTTTTCTGCAGTTTATGCTCATTATTCTCTATTCTGTAAACCCCATCATTACCATTACCCTCTTACAGTTGTAAGAAAAAGTTATTGATAATACCAGTACTAATGACCTCCTCATTCACAAATACATACAAACGTTTACCAACCATTTCCAGTGTCAGAATTTTGTCATTACTTGGTGTTATTACCAATGCACCCAAAATAGTTCAAAATACATAGAAAAGAAGCCTATAGCAAAGAAAGCTGTAAAGTTAACAGGCAGAGTAAACTTACAATACTAATACATAAATAATAACAAGAATGAAACCTTCCGGTTTAATTCGTAAAATAAATATCCTAAATTACAACTGGCTGTCCGTATGTTAACCACAAAGCTTCAACTTTTCTCTGAACTCTTTTATCCGAAGTATATAAATATCTGGGTCTAACAAAGAATTAAAGAGCAAAAATTCTTTGATTAAATTTAGTTTATGTTCAATCATTGCTCATGGTGCAGCAATGCGCAATGTTGCTGTCCGTATGTTAACTACAAAGTTTTAACTTTTCTATGAACTCTTTTATCCGAAGTATTTAAATATATGGGTCTAGCAAAGAATTAAACAGTAAAAATCCTTTGATTAATTGTAGTTAAGGTTCAAGCATTAGTCCGGGTGCAGCAAAAATTATACTAGATAAGACACCCTTTGGTAACACAGAGACGTACATACTTCCTGAATTACAACATTGAGCAATGTGGCTGTCCGTATGTTAACTACAAAGCTTTAACTTTTCTCTGAACTCTTTTATCCGAAGTATATAAATATATGGGTCTAGCAAAGAATTGAACAGTAAAAATCCTTTGATTAAATGTAGTTTAGGTTTATCAAGCATTAGTCCTGGTGAGGCAAGCATTATACTAGATAAGACACACTTTGGTAACACAGAGACGTATGTTATTACAATGATTGCACCGAGAGTTATAACGTTGTTTCTAAATCTCTTTTTCCTACCTGAAGATTTCTCTATTCGTGTTATCGTCGCTTTATCCGATTTGGTTTGTAGTCCTGATTGTCTTTCGATTCCCATTGATACGCACGGACGAACTTCCATACGTCTTAACTCGTATTTGTTCTTAATTGTGGATTGACGTGTATGTTCCAACTTAGATTGTTCCGATACGGATTTTTTCCAATTGAGTGCTGTGTTTGGTTGATGTTTTGAACACGTGATTGTCTCACTGGATTCAATTAAACACGGGTTTTCAGAAGAAATCTTATTGCTTTGCTCATTCGAAGGAATACTGCTTCTAACAGATGCGCAGATTGATTTAGTGTTTTCGTTGTTCTGTGAACTATACCTTGTAGTAGAAATTGATGTCTGAAGAGGATTAACTTTTTGCACTCGATCATGCATTCGTTTAATAACAACACTATACGCAACTGTTATTGCAGTAACCATTATCAGTAAAGGCAGATCAACGATGAAAGGCTTCGCCAACTCAAGAAATATGCAATTTTTTGACATGTTTGTTGACTGTGCATACAATACTTGAACGGGTACTGACAAAATTCCGGTTATTAAGAATATAATAACAGAACACGTGATTGCCCAGTTTGATGTGAGCTTATGAATCCATCGTTTTTGTGAAATAAACGTACAGTTAAGTCTTTCTAAACATACCAAGAATGTATTGAACAGTGACAATATGGTGGAAAAGTATATCATCCATTCACAAACTAAACATGCATACGGCACGTGTACAAAATAAAAGAATATCCGAAATCCCAACGACAACCCGTTACACAAATCACTGATACTTAAACTTAAAATTAAAGCATGAAAACGACTTTGCCTAAATTTCTTTGTTTTCATCAAAACGAAGACACATAATGCATTTGATATGCATATAAACAAAAGCAGACAGCCAAAAGCGATCGGCACTTTTATGTCCATAGTTTCGAGATGAACAAATGTCAGACTACAGTTGTGTCTAGCTGACAAAATAATGTTTTTACATGAAGCTTTCCATATATAATTATATCAATTACCAACAGAATTATTTATTCTACGTCATCAAAAGGTAAAAATATAATTATATATTCTGTATGCCTTGCACCTGATAATCATATTTCTTTCCGCAAGTACACGTACCTGATAATTTTAGACAATTTTCTGCTCATCAAACATCATTAGTTAAAAACCAAGTTATGCTGAAGGACAAGAGGGGAGCCTTCATTATTGTATCTGTAATTGTATCATGTTGTATTAATGACGGTATGGATAAGGGGTCCTTTATTTCATTATTCTTTAAATTTCTTTAATTATTATTCTTTTATTCTTTTTTTTTTTTTATTTCATCACCCAATTATTCTCTTTCTTTGTTTTTTTGTCATTTATTCTCTTTTTATTATTATTATTCTCTTTTGTGATAACCCAATCCAGACCATCATTAATATTTTATTTGTGTCTAAAGACTAGTAATAGATAATTGTTCTATATATATTTTTCTATACAAGAACTTCCGGAATGTTAACATTCTATATATATTTTGTCTGTAATGATTGATTGATCAATTGGTGTTTGCAATTGCTTTATGTCCAATGGCAAATATTTCATGCATGTCCATAATGAAAACAAATTACTCAATTTATACTCAACTGATGGTTTCCGGGATATGTTCGATAGGGGCAAAACAATTAGCCTTGGAGCATGCGGACAACGGATATTTTAAAACGTGACACTCTCTCAACAGGTAAATATCGTTAAAGATTCTAACCGGACAGGTTGTATATTTATCAATGTTGCACAATCACAGATGTACCACTCCGTCAGAGAAGCTATGTAAAATGTATATACCCTCCAGTGCTATCGTAAATTAACCTCCGGAATGTGTACATGCCACACATTTAAGGCCGGCAACTTTGTCGGAATTGAATACATTTCACGCTAGCTTAAGAGAACAGCTCAACTCTTAAGGTTTTTTTTTGTGTTTTTTTTATGAGTACATGGGTTGCTGTGTTGCTGGCGATTACCACATAATAAGGGTGTACCCAACACTTTGAATAAAATAGATTTGGCTCGTTTAGTTTTGTAAAATATTGACACAATATTTACTTTGACCTGTTGACAAAAATATAAAAATTTGAATCACAATTTACAGGAATAATTTCATTCGATATACATGTATAGCAGTTTGGCAAACACTAATTTTGATCATTTAGAAGCTTGATTAATATTCTTTTCTAATAGTATGTGATTAAGACCTTCTAAAATTCAAACTGACCACACGCACTATACGGCCAAAGACCACAATTAATGATCTCGCTTTTCGTTGTCCACGAATATAGTTCCTTTTAATTAGAGTGTATTTTTTCTTAATTTTTTTCTTTCCCTTCCTCACTCATTTCTTAGATTTTTTTGGATGGAAATGAAAGAAGAGAGGTGAAATAAACTTTTGGATGTTGTATTTCAACTGATTTTGATATGGAAAGAGTGATTAGGCCAGGTGCAAAAAGGTGATATTTACAGTTTTCGGAACATCTCTTGACTTGTCCATAGGGGTATGGATGTGTATTGGCTAAATTTGTAAGATGCTGGGGAGCGATATTTCTGAATGTTTGATATATGTTTGGACTAGTACAGTACTTTACACACACAAAATATTTGACAAAAAGAATCGGTGTATTTTTTTTAATGAAACAAAACGTTATAAAGAACTAATAGAGAATTTAATTGTGGTCTGTGGCCATACACGCACGGACGATACACGCACGGTGAATGCACGATAAATGCACGGTGAATGAACGATCCACGATCCACGCACGATGAGCGATGAGTGTTACACGGAGGATTAACGAACAATGAATGATGAATGGTGAACCCACGATACACGATGAATGATGAATGATGAACGCACGATACACGCACGGTGAATGATTCATTGACGAATGAACGATAAACACTTAAAATACAATTCGAAAAGCCGTTTTAATTAGAATGGCATTTAAAATTTAGTGACGTAAGATAATTAAGATGTTTAAGGATATACAAATTTAAGATATTTCAGTGTTGATTGGTCGGCAATTTTACTAAACTAAGCATTCAATGTCGTACATAGATTAATTGTCGTATATTTTTAGTGTATTTCAATAAAAGTGTTGTCAAATTATAAAACTCATAGATTTTTTATAATTTAACTTAATATTAAATACGATAAATAATTTATTTATAAATTGTTACATTTTAAAGAGGGGCGGATCCAACCATTTTTAAAAGGGGATCTCAACCAGGATAAAAGAGGGTGGTTCCAACCATATGTTCCCATTCAAAAGCGTTGATTGTCAGAAAAAGGGGGGTTCCAACCCTAGAATCCCCTCCCCTGGATCTGCCTTAATTTGTAAAATTACCTAATTTTTTATCATTTGTTTTCGTCCAGAAATGTATGAAATATTTGCCACTGGACCTAACGCAAACATCAATGAATCACCTAATACATATCCAAGGGATGCCTTATATGCATTTACATGTTTAAAGATTGAATAATCAAATAATTATTGTGTTGTCAAATAAAATTATTTTATAACATTTATACATTGAAACCATTCGTTGATTTATCAAAATGTTTGGAAATATACTCAAGTAGCAGTAAACATTAAAGAATAACTTGGAAGAAAAGAAATATATATAGACATATGAAAAAAATCGTGCATTGGTAATGCAATATTGCAGATAATACGTTTTAAAAGTTCGCATTATAAAACTTGGGAGTTTTTTAGTATTTTTGACGGGATACTGAAGTTTTGAGAATTTCCCGGCCCATAGAAAATACCCATAAGAGACAAAAGAAAACCATCTTAGATAAACAAAACGTCTTAGATGGCCATTTCATTTAATATTATTTCAGAATTTGGTGTATACTTAATAATTTGGACATCTGTGTCCCTGGATCTGAACAAGAATTTGTTCAATCTGAATTTTATCATGTCATGTCATTGTGTATTATTACTTATTAAATATGATTTCATGCTGTCATTTCCGTATTTGATATAAAAAAATCCAACAACTATTGATTTTTAATATATTGGTATAATTACTATTTAATTAGTTGGCACGAGCCAATGTTCACGCCATGGTAAGTCTTTTTATCAACGAATACGTGTTTTCTCTGCGGTCAAGCGTAACCGGGATAAATGCATATCACTAAAACGGAACTATTTAAAACAAAGACAAATTCAATATCAAAAATGTCTGTGCACGAATTTTCGAGAATCGAAATTTAAAGTGTAAAATAATTGATGGTTTTAATTCTGTTACATGCAGTCTTTTTTTTTAAATAATAAACATTTAATTGGTTGTCATTCTCTTTCTCTCTCTCTCTCTCTCTCTATGATGTTTTTGCAGACAAAAACAATTCGCTGAATTAATCTAAATAGTCAGACATTAAGCTCTCTCTTATAAAACTTTTAGCACTGAAATTTAATTGCATGATATTCAATAAGTATGTTGTTATTCTCATCACTTTTAAGGATGACCTTTATGTTTATCTATTAAATGATTTTTTGACAGAATTTTATATATTGTAGAATTCGTTCTTTTTATAGACACTTAATTGCTAACGTAAAATGTTAATTTTCGCGACGTCAGACTGCGAAGATGCATTTTTTTTCGAGATTTTTACCATTAGCTTAAAAACGAGCACATGAACCCCTCTTTTTTAAAATGACATTAGCTTGATACTGTATGAAGAATATTCGTTCCAACTTTTATGAAGAAATCACTGACGTTTTTTTTTTCAAACTAGATAAATATACAGCAAAAAATGCCTTTTTTTCTAAAATCAATTTCTTTAAAAAAAAATGAATTATCAACAAAGAATTGTTACACAAATGTAGAGCCTAATTTTGTAACGAAGATATTCCAAATCTCTTTACCGAAATTTGCATATGTTTATCTTTTGAAACAAAAAAGTTAAGGATTTCTGCTCAAAGGACAGAAATGTCCAAGAAACCGACATGTTAAGTAAATGTCGAAAATTTCGAAACCATTTATCTTTTAAATTTAGCACATAAAGATATATTTTTATTACAATGTCATATTCAAATTGATTTGGTAAAAAATAGCTTGTATGCAAACTTTCGTAAAAAAAAATCACCGTGGAATGAAAACTGTATCGTATGCCCTTAAGTGCCCTAAATGTTATCGTCAGATGTATGAGGGTCTGGATGGGAGATCTTCATTTCTGTATTCTTTGATTTTTAGGCCATTTTTCCTATTCTTTATACTTTTTGCCCATTATTCTTTATTCTTTTTTCTTTATGTTTTAGTACCTCATCATTCTTTATTCTTAATTTGTTTAGTCATTTTCTCTATTCTTTATATTTTTTGTCAATTATTCTCTATTCTGTAAAGTTAACCCCTATCCACATCCTCATAAATAATGGAAGACGATGAACATTTTAGTATATATACCACCTGTTGTTAATTTTCACCTGGACACAGGACTTTATATATTACGTAATAATAACGAATGTTAAATTATCGATATAGTAAATTCAGTAGAATATAATCTGTATCAATGCACTGGCATGTTAAAGGTATTTTGATCTGACAACAAGAATACATTTGTTTATCTTAATTTTAGTTTATTCTGTTATATTTGGTCATGTTTAGGTTCGAACAATGCACAAAACCATCGTTTTTTCAAAAAATCTCTAAAACGTGCTGATTTTGTAGCCTATATCAAGAGATTGGTTTTACCTAGCTTTCGGGGTTTTGAAAAAATTCCATTTAGGAACCAAATTGTGTGTTTTTTTTTATATTTATATCAAAATTGAAATTCAGAGCCATGTTTTGCCAAAGAGAACAAGGTTAACAATTACATAACGTGCGACATGCGAGAAGAGGTTACGTTTTCCTTAAAAAAATAATTTATTGAAGTAACGAACCTTTTAAGGTTTCGTCACGCTAATATATTTTTAATGAAAAGGTTCAACTGGATGCACCCCCAAACAAAAAATTAAAAACTATAAAATGGCGGGCATGAGTCAATCAGACAGCAATCCAACACAAACACAAGTAAGTTACCTGACATCTAGAATTAAGATGTTTAAGCATAACCCGCGCTGGTATCAACTTTCTGAGTTCTGAGTAAAGTTCTATATCCATGTAGGACTCTGAAACGTGAAATATACGAATTTTTTTACGTACGATGGAGCGTGGTATTCCTTAAATACATACGGGTCCACAGACTCTTATTATAATATAACGATAAATGAGGATCTCATGAGAGGATCAAAGTAAAGATACATGTTAACGCAGATCTAGAATTATTTCCACGTGCAGAAAATCAAAGAGGACGATCTCTCATTTAGTATGCAACTGTAACTAATAGATACATAGACAATAACACTAGTATATGCAAATTTATATAGTGACTTTGAAACATATATACTGCTCACAATAATTGCACACCTGTAGATTTTAATCTAGCTATCACGCGTCATATAGACCATAGCACACCATCGAACGGCCCACCGCACTTCGGCGCAGACCATCGCACTTCAGCGTGACCATCAAACTTCAGGGTCCCCATTGCACCTCCGAATCATACATATATATACACTTCTTTTTACTTGATTTCAATAATTGCAAACACTTTTTTTATACCGATTTTCTGATAATGGTTTTGATTGTACTAAAGTAATAATTGTAATTCCCGCGGGTATTGCCCGAGGGAAATTTGATTTATTTAAGGGTTTACAAATCTTAATAGCTGAAATATTTTGATGCTTATGTCACGAACAGATATATATAACAAACATTTCTTAAATTGTCAGTATATAAATTTAGAAAAAAATATTAAGAAACGAAGGTTTCAGCTCCCTCAGACTAAGTTGGACTTTGATGGATTTAGCTCTTATGTAAAAATAAGAAGATGTGGTATGATTGCCAATGAGACAACTATTAAAGAAAGTTCAAATCAAGAGGATGTAAGCAGTTATAAATAGGCAACCGTACGACTTTCAATGATGAAAGATACGGAAACCGTACAGTCGGTTATAAAAGGCCCCGCCCCGACATTAAAATATGAAACAATTCAATTGAGAAAAAATAACGGCCTAATTAATAACAAAGCAATTACAAAAAAAAAAAAAAACAAACAAAAAACAAATATAACAGACTTGAAGTAACGACAACCACTGAACTACATGCTCCTGACTTTGGACAGGCACATAAAGAATGTGGTGATTGTGTAGGTCCTTTATTGGTCATATAGCTCTTCACTCCTATCTTTTTTATACATTTTTTGGCTTTCAAATATTAAGTTTTGAGCGTTCCTGGTGAAAGTAACGTTACGGATGCGTGAAATTTGTAAAGTATTGTTTTGTGAGAGGATCAAGACGTAGGGATGTGAATGAGTGGTTTATGTGTGCAATAATAACTAAAGTGTAAATCTGCATTTGTTTCATGTAGTTGATATACAAATTATCACAAACATAAAAGGATACGATGGATGAATTAATAGTTGGTTGTTTAACTCCAGTGGCAATTATTAGATGCATTATTAGGGGGAGAACATTAATTATGATATAATTATGAATATTGGCTATCATACCACGTCTCCTTTTCTATAAGGACGTACATATGTAGATTTTCGTCTTTTACTGTGAACGACAATGTCCCCGGGCGTCAAAACCGAATTTAGACGTGTAAATTTCTGAAACATACATTTCATTATTTAACCAATGTAAAGTGTTTCGAATTCACTCCAAATTTCTGAAATTTATCCTCATTATGAAATCAAGAAGAAAGAATCATCAAATGCTCAAGCAAAACAAATAATACCGTTTTGAGCTATAAAGCCAAAGCGATCCTTAGGTAAGGATACACACAAGACCTAATAGTTCATCTTTTATTATGTTGAACCAATTTAAGAGTCAAACGTAACGTACTACATGTATATTTGATGGATGAATCATGTAATCTGTATTATTCCCCAACAATGAAAGCTCGGATGAAAAGGAATTGGAATGATTTAAAAACCAAAGTTATCAATGTACATGAACAGGCAAAAAATGTACTCCATCTCATTCATTGGTGATTAAGTTGCATAACATATACTTTGACTATTATCGTTTTGAATTTGCAAATAATACACAGCACTTTCACAGTGTAGATACTATTCTGTACGCTATCCGGAAGTCGCGATTTTCGAAGCGAGAACTTTTTGGATCACATTTTAAATTTGATGGATATACTGAATTAAACGGTAAGTTGATCATCTGTACATTGTTTAATGATTAATTCAGCTGACATCGATATTCTCAAATGGTTTAGAATTAAATTCAGCACATTCATTATTCGTATCTTTGCCTTAATCAAGAGATTTTTAAGTGCATCACTAAGGAAAATCAGTCGGTGAACCTAAAAACAATCTTTTTACCCTCTTAGTGTACAAATTAACGTAAAAACCAGACTTAATTAACTAAATGATGTATATTTCAAGTAGTGGTAAAAGTTTCAACCAGATCTTTGAAGCCAGAAATAAGAAAATTACACTTGTTTGAATTTCTCACTGTACGATCAGTCTCGCTTGTATATTTTGAAAATGTATGATCAGTCTTTATTTCACTGTATTCTAGTGGTGATTTCAAAGTTATTTACGATACATTAGAAGGTGGCATTTTTCTAAACAACACAAATATATTTCAATAAATTCACATCCTGAAAACTTATGAAACATGTTTTAGCTTGATAGGGTGTACTCGACTTACTACATTAAGTATGTTGCTAAAATAAGAGGAAGTTTGTTGGATATATAAGTTTCAGAAATGTCCTCCGTTATACTTAAAATTGTACAAACACACAGATTTAATTGTTATATAAAAATGCATGTATTTACACACATTCGAGGCCTTACTGTAGCCTATAATTGATCACAGTTCCTTCACTTTGTTTTGGATGTAGAGCTGTCTCTTTGACACTCAATTGTACACCACTTTGTAAAGCGGGGGTTTATAGTGATAATGAAGTCCGTCTTTCCGTTCGTCCGTTGGACCGGTACAATATGTTTCGCCGGTTTTGTGAGCGCATCTCTTCATAAACCACTTAATATACATTGGGGGTTCCAGCCATTTTTAAATGGAGAGGGGTCCAATCTAGGAGAAAAGGGGATTCCAAATATATGTTCCCATACAAATGCATTGATAGTTAAAAAAGGGTTTCAAACCGCCGGATCCCCTTTTTTTGGATCCGTCACTGATATAACTATTAAATAATCTTTCTCGGATTCCTTATCATAAATGATAATGACTGTATTGTGCACCGTCTATTTCGAATTTAAGTAAAAATCTTTTATTGGGTTTCTTTATATAAGATACGGACTTTAACATTGCATTATATGGGGGCACCCATTAGGTATTTCAACACCTCCTAAACCAATTATTAAAGTTTTCTGAAATTGCTCCATTTTAATCAATTAATGCATTATGGACCTTCTATTTCGAATTTTGGTAAAAATATTTTTGATGTTTCTATATCTAAAATACGGACTTTGCCATAGCCTTATATTGGGCGTACCTATTTTATATCCACAACTTCCTTCAGACACTTGTCATAACTTAATGAATCTTTTTCAGATTCTTCATCATTTAATTCAATTGTGCACCTCTTATTTTGATTTTTCGAAAAATCACTGTTTTCTCTTTCCGTGATAAGGACTTTTCCACTACCTTATTGGGTGGTACCCATTTACTATACGCAACTTTCCTAAACTTACCGTATATTAATAAAACTTTCTCAGATTCTTTATTAAATGATGCCACTGTGCACCTATATTTTAGTTTTTTTGGGGGTTTATTTTTCCAAAACATGGACTTTAGAAGTGGCGGGGTATAATTTCGTTAATTCTTTCCTCAATACCTCAAGTTTTTAAACAAATCACTGCATGTTGTATTAAGTTGTAAATACTTAAATTTACATATATTACCTCAAAAAGAAGATGAAATATGATTGCCAATGATACAACAAATATGATTGCCAATGATACAACTTTCCCTCCACGACCATATGTCGTAAATATAAGCAATTATAGGTCACTGTCATTGGATTATCCTGAAAAAGAAATATATCTTTCGTTTACTTGAATGCATTACAGCATTTATATTGATTTGAATTTAACATGTACATTTCATAAACAATTTTCAAATAACAAGGTCAGTGGACTAGATATTAATGATGTGCCTCCCTTTCACCCCATCCCAAAGTTTTCCTCAGAGTCGACTAATACCAACTTTTAGCCTGAATGTTTCTATAATGGGGCAGATGTAAATGAAAAATGAAGATAAAAAAACATAGCCGACTCCCAAGGAAAATCAAAACAAGAGCTTTTCAGAAGACAGCAATCCAGATTTTTTTTAAAATTTATTTATATCTTGCATTTTTCAATCTTTCAAGAACCATCTCTCTTGAACGTTGAATGTGAAAATCATCAATATCATACTTGACCTCCATGTTATCATCAGTAACAACATATTAAAGTTTGAAAAGTTGTTTGATTGAACGATTCATGAGTTAACGCACGGACACGACTGGAAACACCATTTTTAAATCTTTCAAGAAGCATACCTCATGATCAGAAACAGTAAAAATCGTCAATATCAAACTTGACCTCCATTTTGGCATCAGTAACGACAAATTAACATTTTAAAAGCTTTAATTGAACGGTTCATGAGTAAAGGGCATGGACAATGTTTGGCAGCATTCTAACATCACCAAAATAATATAAATAAGAAGATGTGGTATGAGTGCCCATGAGACAACTCTCAATCCAAGTTCCAATTTATTTTAAAATTTTAGTACAGCGGGTTTAAACGTTTTAATGGTCGCACCAACCTTAGACTTACCAACCGATTTTTCTGTGGAAAATCCTGTTAAAAGGGTGAAAGTACATTAGCAAATTATTATCATTTTCACAAGTTGCCACGCAATTAACAAATGCAATCAGTACAATGACATATATGGATTAACCCAGAAATCGCTTTAAGTAAACTGATAAAATCCTTTTCATTTTAAATTCATTCGTTATTGATACAGGTAATGATTTCTGTAAACTTACCCAAATTATATCACATGAATTATCCCCCTACGCAAAGCTTTCTATATCCATTTTTGTAAGTTTAAAAGAGACAAGCTTGATTTATGTTATCATCAATTGGTCAACGGCGGACGGTGTAAATAGTCTTTAAAAATGTAATAGCTAAACAGATAATTGCAACGATACACTATTACAAAGTCCACAAGCGAATCATGTATTGCTTTTTAGGCATTTGATTTTAAATAAGACTGACGGAACAAAAATACAATTATTCTGCCGTCTACAAAAATCATCAGAAATATATTTGTATTGTCTGATGAAAGAAATTACACGTTATAGTTCCCTGGACAGTTCATAATATCACATAGACACGTATATACCTTCAAATTGCCGTTGTTTTTTTTTTCAAAATCACGACTGGTCATACAGGCAAAAAATCTGAAATCGCTTCTAGAATACAGTCAGTTCTAGACTGATCGTACAGTAATTTATTTTGTCCATCGATTTCACTTTTTTCTATCAAGTTGGTGTGCTGCACACGTATATTTTATATTCAAATGCATGTTTTTGTTACAGTTACTCATATTTATGATGCTATACATACCTTGAAGATGTTCAAAGCACTTTATAGATATAGGAGTAAACAAATGATGAGAAAAGTCACCGTAGGCAAAACCGTCCTGGTAGCCAGTTGGAAATCATCGCTTCGATAATCGCGACTTCCGGATAGCGTACAGAATAGTATCTACACTGTGACTTTGCAAGCAAACAATATTCAATCTTATTCATAATATGACTTGCATTTTCAGGGAGAGAGCATGTTTTGCGATACACACTGATAGTGTGCGTATTACTAGACAAAATTGCTGGACGGGATTTTTTTTATCTTAATAGATGCATACGAAACCTCAATGAATTATTTGTATTTATCAAAATAACTATTATATCCGATAAAAATGAAAACAAATCTATCGGATAAAAACTACCGTTTTTTTCCAATGAGACAAATGTATTATATGTCTCTGATATATCCTATTGGAGTCAAATTTCTCTCATGGATTCGTAAAGGACAATAATATCCTCAGTAACGGAACAAAAAATACCCCCATGGTAAAAAAAATCCGTATTTTTTTAATAATCCTAGAGGGTAAACAAAGTTCTAATGTAAATTATTTTTTCGGAATAAATCTTTTAGACTTGCATTAAAAACGGTGTACCGGATTTGCAATCATGAACACGATGAAAAGTGCAAGTTAATCCGAGAAAGTGTTAAATGTTTATTTTAAATAAATTAAAGAATTGTTATGATAATACCCTAAAGTTAACTATTTTATCAGAAAATAAATTACTGTATTTTAAACCCGTAAACACAATTTCAAGTAAAAAAGTTACTATATTAAAATCGTTCTTCAGGAATACTTGATATATTGACCCGACCTTATACTTGTTTATTTACAAAAATGCCTTCAAATACATCTGATGCTTATTTTTATTTTATTTGCCACAAAACGTATTTAGCTTAGTTTAAATGAAAATAAAGAACAGATAATAAAAATATTGTTGAAGAGAAAATACATATCCGTGTTAAATTCGCCTCGGTTTGTTAATTCAAGTTTGACATCCAACTTCTTAATCCGCAATCCACATTTACCCGACAACCTTGTATATTGTATATTCTTGATGGAATACCCTCATGTACATGTGACCATCGAAAACTGAGACAAATATGATATCTGTTATGGTATTTTTCAAAACCTAAATGATTGAAATTTTCTAAGTAGAATATGAATTTGCCAAATAAGCGAAGAATTATAATCTAGCATAGTTCAACATTGGAGAAATGACTCAAATTGAACGTTATTAATAAGATGTCCAAAATATGTTTATTGCGATTGGTGCTGTAGTGTATCAAAGGTGTGAGTTCAAATCCCGTTGAGGGACAAACATTTGTCAGCTTAAAAATCTAATTCTGACACTGTTGGGTTTAATTTTCAGACTGAATTATAGACTTACATGTAAGTAAAGTTTATAACACAAAATCGAGAACAAGAGATTTGATATTTGCTGTTTCAAATATAATGCAATTAAATAAAGATAAAGTAAAGAATCAGAATACACATAATAGTAAACTAATTTATTTAACATCATGATATACATGTAGATGAGAAAATAAGTATCTCGCAAATTAAGGGGTCTAAAAAAAAGGTTTTCTAATCAGTACGTAGTGTAATTTCATCCCTTTACTTAATATTTCATGTATAAAATATAAAAAAATAAATTTGGAAAGTGTATGAACAAAATTTGCAAGTTATACACTGTCCACACTAGGGACTATATTTGTAGACAACGAAAATCTAAGGATGATAACTGTGTCCTCGGACCTAATAGTATAGAAAGACTTGACCGATTCTTATAAAACTTTGCATGACCTAAGCTTAGAGAATTATAAGATAGTTGGCCAAGTGTGATGGCCATAGGATATATATCATAGAAACTATGGCTATTTTAATATTGAAATTTGGATGTTTAATTTTGATGTTTAAATCAAATAATTTCAACTATCAAGATTTGGGCTTTAAAATTTAAATATTGCAAAAATTTGTTTTTAAATGCTCTCAGATATAATATATTAGGTATTAAAAGCAACTGAACACTCATTTTATTTATCAGATTTATTACAATTATTCAAAAGTCAAATTTATATGAGCCTGTGCCTGAAAATTGAGATTTTCGAATTAAGGGAGCCTTACATAAACATGCATTTTTCCAACCAATTTGAAGTTTCTGAAGTTTTTACCATAAATTATTCTTCCATATATATTAAATGTACTTTAAATGGAAAGAAAAGTTACAAAAGCATACCACATGAGTATAAAATGGTCTTAGGTCATGCAAGACTGAACATTATTTAGAGTCAATTTAGGCCGTAGCACATATTTACATATAAAATGAATACAGAAGCTATAAGAAATGAAAATGTGTTAATTTTGCTCATTTCTTTGCTAAGATGTCATGATACAAGAAGTCTAATTGCAGAAGGACTCTTTCATTCAACTTTTTGCAGACAGTATGGTCTGATGCACAGTTTTTCACTTTTCAATGGAAAACTTGCATGTAGTTTTAGTCTTAACTGGCATATATTTGAACCACATGCTATCCTACAGAAGAAAATAAAGGTAGTATATGAAATGGATAAGGTGCACAGATCATTGTCAAGTGCTTTTATAACAGATTTAGTGAAATATTTATGATGGACTACAAATTTTATGTACAAAGCTTTTCACATTTCACATACATCAAACAGGCCGTTCGACCAGTTCCTAATTACAACACATTTTGCACATTTTTTCTGTGATAAATCTACTTTTCTCTACATTCAGAGTTCACAAATGGTTATTAGAACTTGAATTAATCATAGAAACACAAATATCAAAGCATAAAAGCTGTCAGATAGAAAGTCAGACTACAGTGCATAATATTGACAGACATACAAATTCAATATACAGTACGAAAATGCATAACATGTCGTTAATTACAATTTTGTTTATTCACTGGAGATAGTTCAATTTCAAAATTTAACATACGAGGTTCACCAGTAATATTTGAAAATTAAACTATCCAGGGTAAATGCATTTGGAAATATTGCAGTCAACAGGGTGAGTGGTAGAATCTGTTTCTCTAAGGGAAAATGCTGAATGCAATATTCCGAATGGATATGGCGGTGAATTACACGAGAACAAATTAATCGAAGTGACTCAGAGGTTTATTAAACTTCCCTTAACCGGTTCAATGCAATCAGAATTTGAGAAATGTGTATAATTCTACATCAACAAAAAGTAACAATCTTAATCATCCGCCATTATCAGTCAATTGTAAAACAATTTTCACCTCTTCAAACTCAGCTGACTCATTGGCGCATACATGACACAGCATTTTACATTAATTTGTATGTATTTATATTTAGGTCTTTCCACTTTTCCGTGGAAAGACCTATTGATTTATTCTGATTATTATTATTAGGTCTTTCCACCTTTCCGTGGAAAGACCTATTGCTTTTATTCTGATTATTATTATTATTTTTTTCTTCCGCCTAATTTTTCTTCTTGCGTAGTATTGTTGTTTCAAAAGATGTCGCTTAGATATTTGGAATATGATATCGTATAGTTTATACGCTTTTAAAATTGACAACTGCTAAACCGAACACTTTACGTTGTAGAGGGTTATCTCCCCAAACACTGTTTTTCTTGTGACCACTACTCCTTCCCAACCGTAAAAGATTACGACAAATTTATTTTACCAAATTGCTCGTTACATCTTCATAAGTAGGATATTTATTTGGACCAAAGCTTTCCGGAGACTCCATATGAGAGTTATTTCCCTTATGCATTTGATATAAGTGATATGCATTTCTAACTGGTAAACCATAAGTGATAGAGACCAAGGGTCTTTTGATTTGAGGTCCTTGGTCCAAAAAAAGAAAATTTGGTCAAGGTCAAAGGTCAAGGTCATATTCTAAATTTTGATTTTAGCTTATTTTCACTTCTTTTCAAAAACCGTATAAGGTATCGACAACATATTATTATTAAATTGTTAGTTGTGACATGTCGTAACACATACATTTTGGTTTAAAGGGTGCGCTAACATTAAATTAGAGTTTTCTCCTCTCTTGTATTTAAAAATACGCGTATGGTGATATAACTCATTAACCATATATAATTAAGACCTAGGGTCTTTTGATTTGAGGTCTTTGGTTAATGACCTTGAAATTGAGCTCAAGGTCATAGGTAAATTTGACGTTCTAGATTTTTGAAGCCTTTGCTTTTACCTCATTTGTATACATGATAAAGCCATGGGACTTTTGCATTAGGTTGTGCCATTTGACCTTGGAAAATCCAACCGGAAGTGACCTTGTGTAAACAGGAAGTAGCTCTTTTTATACTTATTTAATATAAAAGCATATAGAACCATATATTTTTGGAATCAGTGTCAAGTAAACATTCAAATTATACCGGAAGTAACATTTTTCAAACCGGAAGTGACAAATTATCTACCTTATTAAAAAAAAAATGTATAGAAACCATATATTTTTGGAATCAGCGTACAATAAGCTATTATTTGACGCTGGAAATGACATTTTAAACCAAATTTTAATATTTTCATATCAAAATAGATCTTTATGGGTGGAAAGACCTTCAATTGTTCTCTGAACAATTGGTTTTTAATTATTATTATTATTTTTTTCTTCCGCCTAATTTTTTTCTTGCGTAGTATTGATGTTTCAAAAGATGTCGCTTAGATATTTGGAATATGATATTGTATAGATTATATGCTTTTAAAACTGACAAATGCGTAACCAAATACTTTACGTTGTAAGAGTTATCTCCCCAAACACTGTTTTTCTTGTGGCCACTACTCCTTCGCAACCGTAAAAGATTACGACAAATTTATTTTACCAAATTGCTCGTTACATCTTCAGGATTAGGATTTTAATTTTGACCGAAGCTATTCGGAGACTCCATATGAGAGTTATTCCCCCTTATGTATTTGATATAAGTGATTTGTATTTCTAACTGGTAAACCATAAGTGATATTGACCTAGGGTCTTTAGATTTGAGATCCTTGGTCCAAGAAAAGAAAATTTGATCAAGGTCAAAGGTCAAGGTCATATTCTAAATTTTGATTTTAGCTTATTTTCACTTCTTTTCAAAAACCGTATAAGATATCGACAACATATTATTACTAAATTGTTAGTTGTGACATGTCGTAACACATACATTTTGGTTTAAAGGGTGCGCTAATATCAAATTAGAGTTTTCTCCCTCTTGTATTTAAAAATACGCGTATGGTGATATAACTCATTAACCATATATAACTAAGACCTAGGGTCTTTTGATTTGAGGTCCTTGGTTTATGACCTTGAAATTGAGCTCAAGGTCATAGGTAAATTTGATGTTCTAGATTTTGACCTTTGCTTTTACCTCATATGTATACATGATAAAGCCGTGGGACTTTTTGCATTAGGTTGCAAGCCATTTGACCTTGAAAAATCCAACCGGAAGTGACCTTGTGTAAACCGGAAGTAGCTATTTTTTGTACTTATCTAATATAAAAGTATATAGAACCATATATTTTGGAATCAGTGTCAAGTAAACATTCAAATTATACCGGAAGTGACATTTTTCAATCCGAAGTGACAAATGATCTCCTTATTTAAAGAAAATGTATAGAAACCATATATTTTTGGAATCAGCGTACAATTAGCTATCATTTGACGCTGGAAATGACATTTTAAACCGAATTTAAATATTTTTATATCAAAATAGATCTTTATGGGTGGAAAGACCTTCAATTGTTCTCTGAATAATTGGTTTTAATTATTTTTTTTCTTCCGCCAAATTTTTTCTTTCACTGTGTTCTTGTTTTATAAGATGTCGCTTATATATTTGGAATATAATATTGTACTGTTTATACGCTAACTGCTATAAAATGCTTATTTTAGCCGTATAATGCCAAAATGGGACATTTTAAAAGAATTCCTTTCAAATAAAGGTTTAAATCCTTTACTTTTATTGAGTTTGACAAATTGAAACCAGCAAACCATTCAGGAAGTTGCCAAAGTACAGAATCTACATTTCCTGAATTCATCTCTTATAGTATAGAAAGACTTGACCGATTCTAATAAAACTTTGCATGACCTAAGCTTAGGAATTATAAGATAGTTGGCCAAGTGTGATGGCCATAGGATATATATCATAGAAACTATGGCTATTTTAATATTGAAATTTGGATGTTTAATTTTGATGTTTAAATCAAATAATTTCAACTATCAAGATTTGGGCTTTAAAAATTTAAATATTGCAAAATTTGTTTTTAAATGCTCTCAGATATAATATATTAGGTATTAAAAGCAACTGAACACTCATTTTATTTATCAGATTTATTACAATTATTCAAAAGTCAAATTTATATGAGCCTGTGCCTGAAAATTGAGATTTTCGAATTAAGGGAGCCTTACATAAACATGCATTTTTCCAACCAATTTGAAGTTTCTGAAGTTTTTTACCATAAATTATTCTTCCATATATATTAAATGTACTTTAAATGGAAAGAAAAGTTACAAAAGCATACCACATGAGTATAAAATGGTCTTAGGTCATGCAAGACTGAACATTATTTAGAGTCAATTTAGGCCGTAGCACATATTTACATATAAAATGAATACAGAAGCTATAAGAAATGAAAATGTGTTAATTTTGCTCATTTCTTTGCTAAGATGTCATGATACAAGAAGTCTAATTGCAGAAGGACTCTTTCATTCAACTTTTTTGCAGACAGTATGGTCTGATGCACAGTTTTTTCACTTTTCAATGGAAAACTTGCATGTAGTTTTAGTCTTAACTGGCATATATTTGAACCACATGCTATCCTACAGAAGAAAATAAAGGTAGTATATGAAATGGATAAGGTGCACAGATCATTGTCAAGTGCTTTTATAACAGATTTAGTGAAATATTTATGATGGACTACAAATTTTATGTACAAAGCTTTTCACATTTCACATACATCAAACAGGCCGTTCGACCAGTTCCTAATTACAACACATTTTGCACATTTTTTTCTGTGATAAATCTACTTTTCTCTACATTCAGAGTTCACAAATGGTTATTAGAACTTGAATTAATCATAGAAACACAAATATCAAAGCATAAAAAGCTGTCAGATAGAAAGTCAGCATGCCTCTTAGGCATAAAAATGGAAACTGCTATAAAATGCTTATTTTAGCCGTATAATGCCAAAATGGGACATTTTAAAAGAATTCCTTTCAAATAAAGGTTTAAATCCTTTACTTTTATTGAGTTTGACAAATTGAAACCAGCAAACCATTCAGGGAAGTTGCCAAAGTACAGAATCTACATTTCCTGAATTCATCTCTTATAGTATAGAAAGACTTGACCGATTCTAATAAAACTTTGCATGACCTAAGCTTAGGGAATTATAAGATAGTTGGCCAAGTGTGATGGCCATAGGATATATATCATAGAAACTATGGCTATTTTAATATTGAAATTTGGATGTTTAATTTTGATGTTTAAATCAAATAATTTCAACTATCAAGATTTGGGCTTTAAAAATTTAAATATTGCAAAAATTTGTTTTTTAAATGCTCTCAGATATAATATATTAGGTATTAAAAGCAACTGAACACTCATTTTATTTATCAGATTTATTACAATTATTCAAAAGTCAAATTTATATGAGCCTGTGCCTGAAAATTGAGATTTTCGAATTAAGGGGAGCCTTACATAAACATGCATTTTTTCCAACCAATTTGAAGTTTCTGAAGTTTTTTTACCATAAATTATTCTTCCATATATATTAAATGTACTTTAAATGGAAAGAAAAGTTACAAAAAGCATACCACCTGAGTATAAAATGGTCTTAGGTCATGCAAGACTGAACATTATTTAGAGTCAATTTAGGCCGTAGCACATATTTACATATAAAAATGAATACAGAAGCTATAAGAAATGAAAATGTGTTAATTTTTGCTCATTTCTTTGCTAAGATGTCATGATACAAGAAGTCTAATTGCAGAAGGACTCTTTCATTCAACTTTTTTTTGCAGACAGTATGGTCTGATGCACAGTTTTTTCACTTTTCAATGGAAAACTTGCATGTAGTTTTAGTCTTAACTGGCATATATTTGAACCACATGCTATCCTACAGAAGAAAATAAAGGTAGTATATGAAATGGATAAGGTGCACAGATCATTGTCAAGTGCTTTTATAACAGATTTAGTGAAATATTTATGATGGACTACAAATTTTATGTACAAAGCTTTTCACATTTCACATACATCAAACAGGCCGTTCGACCAGTTCCTAATTACAACACATTTTGCACATTTTTTTCTGTGATAATCTACTTTTCTCTACATTCAGAGTTCACAAATGGTTATTAGAACTTGAATTAATCATAGAAACACAAATATCAAAGCATAAAAAGCTGTCAGATAGAAAGTCAGCATGCCTCTTAGGCATAAAAATGGAAACTGCTATAAAATGCTTATTTTAGCCGTATAATGCCAAAATGGGACATTTTAAAAGAATTCCTTTCAAATAAAGGTTTAAATCCTTTACTTTTATTGAGTTTGACAAATTGAAACCAGCAAACCATTCAGGGAAGTTGCCAAAGTACAGAATCTACATTTCCTGAATTCATCTCTTAGGCCCGAGAACACAGTTATTTCGTAGTGCATTTCTTTTTGACAATAAATTCAAATTGAAAAAATCGCACCTGCTCTATCTGAAAAAGATTTTTACAGTGTAGTGTACTACTATTGGGACAAATAATATCAAAATTATAGAAAAGTCTACCAGCTCTAACTCAAAATATTGACAATTCTATGTTAAGGGGGTCTAAAATTCAGTTTGACAGCTTCAGACATACTAGTTTTTGACCTTTTTGAAATGGACCAAATCACTACTAAACATAAAGATTCAGCACCCAAATTTTTTTAACATGTAATTTCATCCCTTTACTTAATATTTCATGTATAAAATATAAAAAAATAAATTTGGAAAGTGTATGAACAAAATTTGCAAGTTATACACTGTCCACACTAGGGACTATATTTGTAGACAACGAAAATCTAAGGATGATAACTGTGTCCTCGGACCAGTACGTAGTGGTTATACAAGACTGTAAAGTCATCTTACAAAATGAATTAAAGACTGAATGAATATCATCCGATTTAGAATTAACACACGTTGAGTGTACATTACACGATTAAGAATGAATGAACGTTGAGCACACTTTACACGATTAAGAATGAACGAACGTTGAACGCACTTTACACGATTAAGAATGAATGAACGTTGAGCGCACGTTGAATGGAGAACGCACGTTGAATGAACGATGAATAAACGGAACACGCACGCAGAACGGACGATGAATGATGAATGCATGGAAAATAGGTCAGTTTGTATTTTAGAAGGTCTGTAAAATGTTCAGTTGATTTTTAAAGAGTTGACTCCCTTAAATGTTATGTGCCCCTTATAAAATGTATATACGCAAACATGTATTTTTTTCTCTCTTAATTTCAAGTAACCTTATCTTTAATTTGAAATTTATAAATCTTAGGATTTTATTCAAATGACTTATACACAGGATAGTTTTTGTAAAAACAAGTTCCATGCTTACACATCCACTTCATTTGAACTTTGGTGGATAGTTGTCTCATTGGCAATCTTACCACCTCCTTATTTTTATATTTTTATCATACAAGTTCATGATACGAATTCCATATTAAACGTACATCGTTTCAGACTACAGTGCATAATATTGACAGACATACAAATTCAATATACAGTACGAAAATGCATAACATGTCGTTAATTACAATTTTGTTTATTCACTGGAGATAGTTCAATTTCAAAATTTAACATACGAGGTTCACCGAGTAATATTTGAAAATTAAACTATCCAGGGTAAATGCATTTGGAAATATTGCAGTCAACAGGGTGAGTGGTAGAATCTGTTTCTCTAAGGGAAAATGCTGAATGCAATATTCCGAATGGATATGGCGGTGAATTACACGAGAACAAATTAATCGAAGTGACTCAGAGGTTTATTAAACTTCCCTTAACCGGTTCAATGCAATCAGAATTTGAGAAATGTGTATAATTCTACATCAACAAAAAGTAACAATCTTAATTATCCGCCATTATCAGTCAATTGTAAAACAATTTTCACCTCTTCAAACTCAGCTGACTCATTGGCGCATACATGACACAGCATTTTACATTTATTTGTATGTATTTATATTTAGGTCTTTCCACTTTTCCGTGGAAAGACCTATTGATTTTGTTCTGATTATTATTATTATTATTATTATTTTTTTCTTCCGCCTAATTTTTTTCTTGCGTAGTATTGATGTTTCAAAAGATGTCGCTTAGATATTTGGAATATGATATTGTATAGTTTATACGCTTTTAAAACTGACAACTGCGTAACCAAATACTTTACGTTGTAAGAGTTATCTCCCCAAACACTGTTTTTCTTGTGGCCACTACTCCTTCGCAACCGTAAAAGATTACGACAAATTTATTTTACCAAATTGCTCGTTACATCTTCAGGATTAGGATTTTAATTTTGACCGAAGCTATTCGGAGACTCCATATGAGAGTTATTCCCCCTTATGTATTTGATATAAGTGATTTGTATTTCTAACTGGTAAACCATAAGTGATATTGACCTAGGATTTGAGATCCTTGGTCCAAGAAAAAGAAAATTTGGTCAAGGTCAAAGGTCAAGGTCATATTCTAAATTTTGATTTTGGCTTATTTTCACTTCTTTTCAAAAACCGTATAAGATATCGACAACATATTATTACTAAATTGTTAGTTGCGACATGTCGTAACACATACATTTTGGTTTAAAGGGTGCGCTAACATTAAATTAGAGTTTTCTCCCCTCTTGTATTTAAAAATACGCGTATGGTGATATAACTCATTAACCATATATAACTAAGACCTAGGGTCTTTTGATTTTAGGTCCTTGGTTTATGACCTTGAAATTGAGCTCAAGGTCATAGGTAAATTTGATGTTCTAGATTTTGACCTTTGCTTTTACCTCATATGTATACATGATAAAGCCGTGGGACTTTTTGCATTAGGTTGCAAGCCATTTGACCTTGAAAAATCCAACCGGAAGTGACCTTGTGTAAACCGGAAGTAGCTATTTTTTGTTCTAATATAAAAGTATATAGAACCATATATTTTTGGAATCAGTGTCAAGTAAACATTCAAATTATACCGGAAGTAACATTTTTCAATCCGGAAGTGACAAATGATCTCCCTTATTTAAAGAAAAATGTATAGAAACCATATATTTTTGGAATCAGCGTACAATAAGCTATCATTTGACGCTGGAAATGACATTTTAAACCGAATTTAAATATTTTTATATCAAAATAGATCTTTATGGGTGGAAAGACCTTCAATTGTTCACTGAATAATTGGTTTTTAATTATTTTTTTTTTCTTCCGCCAAATTTTTTTCTTTCGCTGTGTTCTTGTTTTATAAGATGTCGCTTATATATTTGGAATATGATATTGTACTGTTTATACGCTTTTGAAATTAACACTGCTTAACCGAACACTTTACGTTGTAAGAGTTATCTCCCCAAACACTGTTTTTCTTGTGGCCACTACTCCTTCGCAACCGTAAAAGTTTACGAAAAATTTATTTTATCAAGTTGCTCGTTACATCTTCAGGATTAGGATGACCATTTGGACCGAAGCTATCCGGAGACTCCATATGAGAGTTATTCCCCCTTATGCATTTGATATAAGTGAAAAGCATTTCTAACTGGTTAACCATAAGTGATAGAGACCTAGGGTCTTTTGATTTGAGGTCCCTGGTCCAAAAAAAAAAAAAAAAAATGAAAATTAGGTCAAGGTCAAAGGTCAAGGTCATATTCTAAATTTTTGATTTGGCTTATTTTCACTTCTTTCCAAAAACCGTGTAAGATATCGACAAATTATTTTTACTACATTGTTAGTTGCATGTTGTAACACATAAATTTTGATTGCAAGGGTACGTTGACCGTAAAGGAGAGTTTTCTCCCTTTTTATATTTAAAATTACATGTATGGTTGTATAACTCATTTACCAAGTATAATAAAGACCTAGGGTAATTTGATTAAAGGTCCTTGGTTTATGACCTTGAAATTGAGCTCAAGTTCAAAGTTGAAATTGACGTCCTAGATTTTGACCTTTGCTTTAACTTCATATTTAGACACGATAAAGACATGGGACTCTTTTCATTAGGTTGCAATTTACATGAGCTTGAAAATCCAACCGGAAATAACTTTGTGTAAACCGGAAGTAGCTTTGTTTTGCACTTATTTGATGTAAAAGTATATAGAACCATATATTTTGGGAATCAGTGTCAAGTAAACTATCAAATAATACCGGAAGTGACATTTTTCAGACCGGAAGTAACAAATTATCTCCCTTATTTCAATAAAATTGTTTAGAAACCATATATTTTTGGAATCAGCGTACATTAAGGTATCATTTGACACTGTACATGACACATTAAACCGTATTTTAAAATTTTCATATCAAAATGAATCGTAAGAAGTGGAAAGACCTTCAATTGTTCTCTGAACAATTGGTTTTTAAGTTATTCTTATTTTTGTAAATCTCATCTGAATTTTGAAATTGGAAAATCTTTATGTACAGTATGTGTTAAAGAAGATTAACCTTATGCTTCTTTGATTTCATTCAGTTTGTAAATAATTTAATATTTGGACACGACTGCTATTGTACTTTGAACATTTTATTCAGTGCAAATAGTTTGTAATGTAGATGCTGTAATGTTTATTAGGTCTTTCCACTTTTCCGTGGAAAGACCTATTGATTTTGTTCTGATTATTATTTTTTTTTCTTCCGCCTAATTTTTTTCTTTCGTTGTGTTCTTGTTTTATAACATGTCGCTTATATATTTGGAATATGATATCGTACAGTTTATACGCTTTTGAAACTAACACTGCTTAACCGAACACTTTACGTTGTAAGAGTTATCTTCCCAAACACTGTTTTTCTTGTGGCCACTACTCCTTCGCAGCCGTAAAAGTTTACGACAAATTTATTTTACCAAATTGCTCGTTACATCTTCAGGATTAGGATGACCATTTGGATCGAAGCTATCCGGAGACTCCATATGAGAGTTATTCCCACTTATGCATTTGATATAAGTGATATGCATTTCTAACTGGTAAACCATAAGTGATAGAGACCTAGGGTCTCTAGATTTGAGGTCCTTGGTCCAAAAAAATGAAAATTAGGTCCAGGTCAAAGGTCAAGGTCATATTCTAAATTTTGATTTTGGCTTATTTTCACTTCTTTCCAAAAACCGTATAAGATATCGACAAAATTTTTTCATATTTTGTTAGTTGCGACATGTCGTAACACGTAAATTTTGATTGCAAGGGTATGTTGACCGTAAAGGAGAGTTTTCTCCCTTTTATACCAAGTATAATAAAGACATAGGGTAATTTGATTAAAGGTCATTGGTTTATGACCTTGAAATTGAGCTCAAGGTCAAAGTTGAAATTGACGTTCTAGATTTTGACCTCTGCTTTAACTTCATATTTAGACACGATAAAGACATGGGACTCTTTTCATTAGGTTGCAATTTACATGAGCTTGAAAATCCAACCGGAAATGACTTTGTGTAAACCGGAAGTAGCTTTGTTTTGTACTTATTTGATGTTAAAGTATATGGAACCATATCTTTTTGGAATCAGTGTCAAGTAAACTATCAAATAATACCGGAAGTGACATTTTTCAGAGCGGAAGTAACAAATTATCTCCCTTATTTCAATAAAATTGTTTAGAAACCATATATTTTTTGGAATCAGCGTACATTAAGGTATCATTTGACACTGTATATGACACTTTAAACCGTATTTTAATATTTTCATATCAAAATGAATCGTAAGAAGTGGAAAGACCTTCAATTGTTCTCTGAACAATTGGTTTTTAATTATCATTATTATTATTATTATTATTATTATTATAATAATAATTATTATTATATTATTAATATTATTATTATTATTATGCACTATGGACGACATGTTAACAGAAAAGGGTAATACAAATGCATATTACAAGAGTGTTCATGTCTTGAATGTTCATTTATTGTTTTATTCTGTAATTTACACCCGGCACTTAAATGTTTTGTTGTTAGATGAAAAAATTAAGCCAAAAGGTTCAGGAAACATGTCAGACACCAATACATATACAATATATGTACATTATAAAAATAAGGAGACGGATATGATTGCCAATGAGATAACTATCCACCCAAGTTAAAAAAAAGTAGATGTAAGCAATTATAGGCAAACGTACGGCCTTCAACAATGAGAAAAACCCATATTGTATAGTCGGATATAAAAGGCCACGACATAAAAAATATGAAACAGTTCAATGGAGAAAACTAACGGCCAAAATTCATAACAAAACATTTTACGAAAAACAAATTTGATAGACATGAACCAACGACAACCACTGAACTACAGGATCCTGACTTGTGAAAGGCACATAAAGAATGTGTCGGGGTTAAACATGTTTGTAAGCGCTCAACCCTCCCCCTAACATAAGACAGTGAGGTAACAGCACAACATAAGAACAAACTATAAAATCAGTTGAAAAAAGCTAAACTTATCAGATCGATACAAAGCAGAAAAACATCAAACAAAAACACAGACCGGACGTGGCAGGATATATAGCCATTCCTCATTCTCACCAAAAAAAAAAAAAAAAAAAAAAAAAAACCCAAAAAAAAATAACAATTAGAACAGATCTGAGAGTATTATCAGTTACTGACAGTTAGTTCAAAGGCAATAACAACTAATAAAAAAAATCATGTATCTAGGACTAAAATATCAATAAGTACACATCCACCAATGGATTTAGTGTAAAGACGTCATTAACAATCAGAGAAAAACATGACAAAATTGTCGGAACAAATAAATTAATTTGCACGAGCTTTAGAAACATAACGAAAGGTGAGGCTCGCCGAGCTTTTCTCCTATTTCGTAGCGAGTACAAATACATTTTATATTTTCGACAATGTACATTTATTGTTTTATTCTGTAATTTACACCAGGCACTTTAATGTTTTGTTGTTTAAATCAAAATAATTGTCTCTGATTCTTCAAAGACATCGATATAGTTTAATTAAATGAGGACCGTGGACCCCAAAACGAACTGTACACAAAAGAAATATTCACATTACTGTTTCCTCAATATGGAAGCGGAGAAACAAGAGACATTATTTGTACACAAGTACAAATAAAGCTAAAATGTATTTGTGTACCTGTGAGTTGTACACAAAATAGTTGGCTAATTGCAGGACAAAACATCTAAATACTACTTTAACAGATAAAAAGGTAAAAAAAAAAAAAGGTTAGTCGTATGGTCTCTTCATTTCTGTATTCTTTACAGAAATTTGTTAAGACCTTTTTTTCCTAAATTTTGATTTTTTTTATATCAACTATTTTGAGATGAATTTTGTTTTCAAGCTTTTACTTGATATAATTATAGCAATTACCAAAAGGATTATTTAGTCTACGTCATTAAAAGGTACAAAATTAATCATATTTCTGTCAGCAAGTACATGTACCTGAAAATTCTACACGAACTTCTGCTCTTCAAACACCATTATCTAATGCTAAAGGACAAGATGGGAGCCTTCATTATTGTATGTGTAATTGTATTACTGTAAACCAACTTATTTTTGCGGATACTTTTTCGCGTTTACCCTGATTCTGTTCGACTTCGCGGCGATTTATTTTCAATGTCCTAATTTTATTGATTTCTTTATATAAGCGAAAATCGAAGTTTAACATATTCTCGACAATTTATATTAGCGTTAAAATTGATTGATTAATTGGTGTTTGCAATTGCTCAATGTCCAATAGCAAATATATCATGCATTTCCGGAGCGAAAACAAATTACTCAATTCATACTGCACCGATGGTCGCCCTGGAATATTTGGATGGGGCAAAAGAATAAGCTTTGTAACAGGCGGACAGCGGATGTATTAAAGCGTGGCATTCTCTTAATAGATACATGTAGTTAGATTTCCCATTCTTACCGGACAAGTTGTATGTTTGTTCATCTCGCACAATCACAGACGTACCATTCCGTCGGAGAAGTTGGAGAAATGTCTATACCCTCTAGTGCTATCGTAAAATAACTTCCGGAATGTGTTCATGCCACACATTCATGTCTGCCAACTTTGTCGGATTGTATGAAAGTTTCATTTCACGCGATCTTAAGAGCACAGCTCATATTTGAATGTTTTGTTGTTGTTTTTAAATGGGAAGGTGGATTGCTGTGTGGCGATTACCACATATTTAAGAAAGAAATGGATATACATATACATGTATAAAACGTTTTTCTTTTAATTTCAAGTAACCTTAACTTTATTTTGAAAGTGATAAATCTCAGGATTTAATTCAAATGACGCATACATTATAATGTTTGTAAAAACAAGTTTCATGATACAAGTTCATTATATGAAATTCTATATTAAACGTGCATCGTTACAAACCTACAAGACACAATATTGTCAGGCATACACATGCAATATACAGTAACAGAAAGCATTACATGTCTTTGGTTACAATTTTGTTTATCTACTTTAGATAGTTCAATTTCAAAACATACCAGGTTCACCGAGTAAATTAAGATTTAAAAATTTAAAGGGGCACTAGCTGTTCATGTTCACCGATTTCACTCAAATTCTCATATTTGATTTACAACATACTAAAACGTATATTCAAATTACAATAAGTCTAAAATAAACAGTTAACAGCATGCACTTTATAATATATATCAGAATTTCGTGTGTATTTTAGTCTAGACACCATCTAATTAACTTTCGAGATGACCACCGGAGACTGCCGGTTGTCATATAACCCGATATAAACATAAACATAGATATAAATAAATAGCGACCTCGTGCAATTGCATTTTTCTAGGTCTGTTTGATTTCATGTTACAGTTAAAACGTTTTTACCTGTATAAGGATGAACTGTTTGTGGATCGAATCAGTCAACGAGATGGTTCACCTTTGTTTCACTTTCAATGTTGACATTCTTGTCCTTTAAATGGCTGACCACGATTTATACATGCGTAACCAATCTTTAGCTTTTAGGTTAAATTGAAGGTCACATGAATACGGATACAATGAGGTCGAATTATTCACCTGCAAGTGAATAATTCATCAGCAATGTTTCTTTGCTTATTTTAAATTTATGACAAAATTGAACCACATTGGTTGCTAAAAACGAATTATTATTTCATCATTTCTTTTATATTAATGATTCAACCACACAATATCATATTCTATTTTTTTTTCATATCTCGTAGCTAGTGCCCCTTTAACTACCGAGGGTAAATGCATTTGGAAATATTGCAGTCAACAGGGTAAGTGGTAGAATCTGTTTCCCTAAAGGAAAATGTTGAATGTAATGTTCCGAAGGAATATGGTTGTAAATTACACGAGAATTAAGTCTGCCTCATATCTTGACTTACATCTAGAAATTGACAATGAGGGACGGTTGAAAACAAAACTTTACGACAAAAGAGATGATTTCAGCTTCCCAATTGTGAACTTTCCATTTCTATGTAGCAACATTCCAGCAGCGCCTGCATACGGAGTATATATCTCCCAATTGATACGATATTCCCGGGCTTGTATTTCCTATCATGATTTCCATGATAGAGGATTGCTGCTCACAAGGAAGCTATTAAACCAAGAGTTCCAAATGGTGAAGTTGAAATCATCCCTTCGTAAATTTTAAGGACGCCATCACGAGTTGGTTGACCGTTATGGAATAACCGTTTCACAGATGATATCGGATATGTTCCTTATGTCGTAACTACAATATCCTTCCCTTTTCACGAATGTGACCTACCGAATTAGACTATTTACCGGATTTGTAATAACATAAGCAACACGACGGGTGCCACATGTGGAGCAGGATCTGCTTACCCTTCCGGAGCACCTAAGATCACCCCCCAGTTTTTGGTGGGGTTCGTGTTGCTAAGTCTTTAGTTTTCTATGTTGTGTCATCTGTACTATTTATTATTTGTCTGTTTGTCTTTTTATTTTTGGCCATGGCGTTGTCAGTTTGTTTTCGATCTATGAGTTTGATTGTCCCTCTGGTATCTTTCGTCCCTCTTTTAATTAATCAACTGCCCTGAACCGCTTAAATTCAAACAGAATCAGAGAAATGCGTATAATTCTGCACCACCAAAAGGTAACAATCTTAATTATCCGCCATTATAAGTCAATTGTAAAGCAATGTTCACATCTTCAAACTTAGCTGACTCATTGGCACATACATGACACAGCATTTTACATTGATTAGAATGCATTTATATTTAGTTTTTATTTTTGTAAACATCATCTGAATTATGAAATTAGAAATTTGTATTCAAATTGTATGGACATTATGTGTTTAAGATTAGTAACCTTATGCCACTTTGATATCATGCAGTTTGTTTCTAAATTAATATTTGAACATCGATTCTATTGTACTTTGAGCATTTTATTCAGTGCAAAAACGTGTATCAAAGATGCTTTAATGTTTACGAATAAAGTTATTATTATTATTATTATTATTATTATTATGCGAATGCACTACGGACGACATATTAACAGAAAAAGGTCATACAAATGTATATTACAAAATTGTTCATGTCTGGAATGTACATGGTTCAGGAAACATGTCAGACACAAATACATATACAATATTTGTAGGTCCTTGTCGGAAACATGACGAAAAGCGAGGATCGCCGAGCTTTACTCCTGTTTTGTAGCAAGTACAAATACATTTTATATTTCCGACAATGTACATTTATTGTTTTATCCTGTAATTTACACCCGGCACTTTAAGGTATTGTACTTCAAATCAAAATAGTTGTCTCTGATTTTTCAAGAAAAACAATCGGCATAGTTTAAACGCAGACCGTTGAGGGGACCCGAAAACGAACTGTACGCAAATATAATATTGCAATATTAAATCAAAAGCTCATATTTTCCATGAAACTCTATGAAATAAAATAGAACAGACCATGATGATTACCAATGTTTAAATTCAGGAGGGTCTGGATGGGGATCCTTCATTGCTTTACTCTAACTTTTACACCATTTTTCTCTCTTCGTTATATTTCAGAAACCCGTCATTCTCTGTTCTTAAATTTTCTTTTGTCTTTTTTTGGGTATATTTTTAAAATCTTTTTTTGCCCTTTTATTGTGCAATTTTTGTCTATTATTCTCTATTCTGATAACCCCATCCAGAACCTCATATAGCCAGTAGTATTTTAGAATATAATGACACAATGTAGTATTTCAAATACAATAAAGACACATATTGTTCTCTCAACGTGTTGATAGAAAATAACGCAAATTTTGATTAAGTCTAAAATATTCAATATGATTTTGCTTCAAAGATCATTTAACATATAAAAACAATAGAGACCTCATATTACAATATCGTAGATTAATTTCATTTAAGATAAGTAGAATACACGTTCAGTTATTAAACGGTTTAAAGATATTTTATCGTAATTCTCTTTTTATTACGATATCAAACGGTCCTGTTTTTCATTCTATATTTTGTGATATTTGTTTCTTTCGATGTTGTTTTCTGTTGAAGAAAATAGTTAAACCTACAACAAAATATAATCTCCCGAAATAAAAGCTGATTTTCATCCCAGGGTAAAGGAATGTATAAGGCGAAATGATGTCGGTGTGAGAGGGGAGGAAAGGGTCAAGTCCCGGTTAGGGAGGATATAAAATATAAAATGATGTATATAATTTTAGTAAGGTGCTCTTCGCATGTAACGAACTTTGTCTATATTACTTGTCAGTTATAGTGCTTGTATCTCGTATATCCAAGTGAAGTTAGGATTTAGGATACTACGGCAACTAGAAGGTCTGCTTTATATCTTGATCACTTCCTCGATATAAACAACGATAGAATCTAGGACAAACGTGATGATTTCAACTTTCCAATTGTCGGCTTTGCATTTCTCAGCAGTATTATTCCGTTTGCCACATTGTATGTCGTTTACTTATCTAAATTGATACGTTATGTTCGTGCATGTTGACATTATACAGACTCCATTATTACGTCTCCTAACACGATACGTGCCAAATATGTAACTTCTAATTGCCAGATGGCTCCGTAATGGGATAAAATTCATTTATTGTTACAAGGAGCTTGAATATTACATAAGCCTTTCATTCTTAAATCCCTGTATTTTTCACCGTGAACCGCTTTGAGCTATATAAACAAAGAACATTGTATTTTTTTTTCTATCTACATGACTATGATCTAAAATATGTATTGAATCATGTGTTTATATCTTAATTGGACTGTTTCAAGCTATTTACAGTCCTGACACGCTGGAATTCCAAATCACAATAGGCCCCGATTACTCAACAAATAATCAAAGTTGACTTGTTGATGTACTTGAAATTGATTTTTATCAACTGTGATCTTTTTTCTATTCTTAATTTTGATTTTATTAGGGCTACATGAGTCTAAAATAAATAAATCAATAATCTACTTTACAACCTGATACATGTATCTGTACCCGTAGCATATAGATGATTCTGGTTGAAACAAAAATCACCATTATCATGCCAATACACACTGAAACATTTCCATTTTCAGTTAACCGAGAAGTCCTTCATTTCTTTAGCTTTATTCTTTAATTTTTATACAATTTTTCTCTATTCTTTATTTATTTTGTTCATCATTCTCTATTCGTTATTGTTTTGTTGCCATTTTTCTCTTCTGTAAACCCCATCCGGACCCTCATACATGTATCTGTACACGTAGCATGATGATTGGTGGAAACAAGTCACCATTAACATGTAAATAACACTGACACATTTCCATTTGCAGTGAACTTAGAAATGTAGATCAAAACCATATTCGAGGGTCTGGAGGGTCTGGAGGCGCCCTGTATTTCTTTATTCTTTAATCTTTTAACTTATACCAGTCTTCTCTATTCTCTATTTATTTTGCTCATTATTCTCTTTTTTTTATATCGCATCCCATTATTCTCTATCTTTTTTTTTTGCCCATTTTTCTCTATTTTTTAAAGTTTTTGGGCGTATTTTTCTCGATTCTTTATGTTTTTAACCATTTATTCTGCACTATTTACACATCATTCTTTATTCTGTAACACCCATTCAGCCCTCATATTATGGCGTGAATTTCGTATTAAAATAACACATCATAATTAAAACGTGAACTAAGTTTCAAATTGATGAGACTACAACTCTATGGTAAACTAAATTTAACTTTAGCTTCAATCGAATACTGGAGGGACAGACCAAAAAACAATATGCCTCTCTAACATTATACTATTCTTGGTGAGACATAAACGTGCAAGGCGTTATGTTTGTTTTAATTTAATCGTTGTACATAAAAGGGGGAATACCGAAAAGGTATTTTGATAAATTGTGAATCGACTCTATAAGACACAAACCATTTTATTGCCCAAAGAGTAAAGGAAAAGATTGTATGTCCAGTAAGAATTGGTTCTCATGATATGTCCAGTGGCAATTATTACCATATTAAAATAGTTTGTTATCAGCTTAAGTCGTCAATATGTTACTATACAATAAGAGAGGGTGAAGATGGGAGTCCTTCATTTCTGTATTCTTTAATTTGTACTCCATTTTTCTCTATTCTTTATATTTTAGCAACCGGTATTATAAATAACTTTTTCTGACAACTGCATGCTGCTATGATGTTATTACCTTCCAGTGACACCATACTTCACCTCATCGTCTCATTATTTTTTTTTTGACAGCTTTTGCTTTAATTTATAATCTTGTTTCTTATGAGGGTCTGAATGAGGTTTTCAGAATAGAAAACAATGGGCATAAAGTAAAGAATAAAGGGCAAAAAAGAATAAAAAAATAAGAGAGATAAATAGACCCAAAAATATTGAATAGAGAATAAAGCTGTACCAATGCCTTCCTTATTCATAAATACATACAAAAATTTACTAAGTTAAACCATTACCTGTCTCAGAATATTTTCTTTTTCTATCAGTTCTAATACGATCATTACTTGGTGTTATGCACCCAAAATAGTTCAAAATACATAGAAAAGTAGCCTCGTAGAGAAAGCTGTAAAGTTAATAGACAGAGTAATAGAATTGAGAATGGAAACAGGGACCATGTCAAAGAACAAACAACCAAGGAGAGGAAAACATCCCAATGCAACCAATGGCTCATCAGCGCAGCGAGAAAATCTTGCATCCGGAGGCGGGCTACAGCTGGACCCTAAACAATAATTATGATAGTTCAGCGAAATCGGTGCTTTCCTAAACTCCGAAACATACAAATGAACCTATATTATAAAAAAAGCACACTAGACTAACGACGGCTAGAGGTTCCTGACTTGGAACAGGCGCAAAAATGGGGGACGGATTTGGGGGTGGGGGAGGGGGAGATTAAACATGTTTTGTGAGATCTCAATCCTATATACCTCTAACCAATGTGGAATAAACAAACACACGGCAAAACGCACAGTAAAACTCAGTTTAAAAGAAGTCCGTGTTCGATGTAAGAAAAGGTAACAGAGGAAACTACGCAGAATGACAATGTTAAACGTAAATGAACAAATCAGGACTACTAGCAGTTACTGAAATGCAAGCTCTCACGATACATAAATAATAACAAGAATGAAATCTTCCGGTTTAATTCGCACATATTTCCTAAATTACAAGATTATGCAATGTGGCTGTCCGTATGTAAACTTAAAAGATGTAACTTTTCTCTGAACTCTTTTATCCGAATTATATTTAGCCAGAGATATATAATACATGTATTATATGTCTCGGATTTAGCAAACAATTAAACAGTAAAAATCCTTTAAGTAAATGTAGTTTAGGTTCAAGCATTAGTTCCGGTATGTTAACTCCACAGTTTTAACTTTTCTCTGAACCCTTTTATCCGAAGTATATAAATGTATGGGTCTAGCAAAGAATTAATCAGTAAAAATCCTTTGATTAAATGTAGTTTAGGTTCATCAAGCATTAGTCCTGGTGCAGCAAGCATTATACTTGATAAAACACACTTTGGTAACACAGAGACGTATGTTATTACAATGATTACACCAAGAGTTATAACGTTGTTTCTAAATCTCTTTTTCCTACCTGAGGATTCCTCTTTTCGTGTAATCGTCGCTTCATCCGATTTTGTTTGTAGTCCTGATTGTCTTTCGATTCCCATTGATACGCACGGACGAACTTCCATACGTCTTAACTCGTATTTGTTCTTAATTTTGGATTGACGTGTATGTTCCAACCTAGATTGTTCCGATAAGCTTTTTTTCCAATCGAGTGCTGTGTTAAGATGATGTTTTGAACACGTGGCTGTCTCACTGGATTCAACTAAACATGGGTTTTCAGAAGAAAGCGTATTGCTCTGCGCATTCGAATGAATACTGCTTCTAACAGATGCGCAGATTGATTTAGTGTTTTCGTTGTTCTGTGAACTGTACCTTCTAGTAGAAAGCGATGTCCGAAGAGGATGAACTTTTTGCACTCGATCATGCATTCGTTTAATAACAACACTATACACAACTGTTATTGCAGTAACCATTATCAGTAAAGGCAGATCAACGATGAAAGGCGTCGCCAACTCAAGAAATATACAATTTTTTGACATGTGTGTTGACTGTGCATAAAATACTTGAAGAGATACTGACAAACTTCCGGTTATTAAGAATATAATAACAGAACACGTGATTGCCCAGTTTGATGTGAGTTTATGAATCCATCGTTTTTGTGAAATAAACGTACAGTTAAGTCTTTCTAAACATACCAAGAATGTATTGAATAGTGACAATATGGTGGAAAAGTATATCATCCATTCACAAACTAAACATGCATACGGCACGTGTACAAAATAAAAGAATATCCGAAATCCCAACGACAACCCGTTACACAAATCACTGATACTCAAACTTAAAATTAAAGCGTGAAAACGATTTTGCCTAAATTTCTGTGTTTTCATCAAAGCGAAGATACATAGTGCATTTGATATGCATGTAAACAAAAGCAGGAATCCGAAAGCGATCGGCGCTATTATGTCCATAGTTTCGGATACAAAAAAATCATAAAAATCTAAAACAAAAATCATGTCTTGATCTGTTAGTATCTAATCTTGACTGCAAATTGATCTAATTGACAAATTAATGTCTGACATGAAGATTTTCATTATATAACTATGGCTATTACCAAAAGGATTATTTATTCTACGTCATCAGATGGTATAAAAATAATCAAATTTCTTTCCGCAAGACAAATTACTTGATAATTCTAGATGATCTTCTGCTCATCTAAGATCATTTATTAAAAACCATGTTATGCTTAGGGACTAGAGGGGAGCCTTCATTATTGTATCTGTAATTGTATCATGTTGTATAAGTGAGGGTGTGGACTGGGGGTCCTTTTTTATTTTTTAAATTTGCTGCCCATTATTCTCTATTCTTTATGTTTTAGCATCCAATCATTCTGTAATTTTTTGTCATTTATTCTGTTTTTTCCCCCATAATTCTTCATTGTGTATACCCATCCAGACCCTCAACAATATTTTATTAATATCTTTATTTAAAGACTAGTAATGGATAATCGTTCTATATTATTTTTTTATACAAGAAATTCCAGAATGTTAACATTCTATATACATTTAGTCTGAAATGATTGATTGATTAATTGGTGCTTAATTTCCAATGGCAAATATTTCATGCATGTCCAGAGCGAAAACAAATTACTCATTTTATACTGCACAGGTGATCGCCCGGGAATATTCGGTAGAGGCAAACCAATTAGCCATTAAAGAGGCGGACACAGGATGTTTTAAAGCATGTCACTCTCTTAATAGGTAACGGTACATTTAGTTAAAGATTTAGCTTTCCCATTCTAACCGGACAAGTTATATTTTTATTCATAGCGTACAATCACCTACGTACCACACCTTCGGAGAATATTGCTAAAATGTCTGTACCTCAAGTGCTTTCGTTAAATAACTTCCGGAATGTGTACATGTCACACATTTAAGGCTGGCAACTTTGTCGGGATTGAATGGATGTTTCATTTCACGCGAGTTTAAGAGAAAAGCTCATCTTTAAAGCAAATATGTTTTGTTTTTGTTTTTAATAGGTACATGGGTTGGAAATAAAGATGTTTATACATATACATGTATACATTTTTTTCCTCTTAGTTTTAAGTAACCTTATCTTGATTTTGAAATTTTTTCAAAGGTAAAAAAAATAGGGTTGTGTGGCATATTTTCAACATTTCTATGCCTAGAATTTCTAAGAGTTTAAACTTATACTAAAATTCTGTACTACTCCTCCCTTCACTTTGAGTCTTCCTCAGAATTCAATTTGGCCGCTTTCAATGTGTGATTATACTGGTAATATTCCCAAGTTGTGTCTCTATGAGATGAAACATAGAGATCATATCTGGAAACCAGTAGGTTAAAAAAAAACAAAATATCTATTAATAGATATATCCCCAACAGAGGCGTGGTTTGTGATTTGGGGAAAGGCGTGGTTTGTGAAATAACTGTATTTACAAAGTGCAACGTACTTACCTACAAAACACAATATTGTTAGGTATACACATGCAATATACAGTACGAGAAAGCATTAGATATTATTTGTTACAATTTTGTTATCCACTGGAGATAGTTCAATGTCAAAACTTAACATACGAGGTTTACCGAGTAATATAATATTTGAACATTTAACTGTCGAGGGTGATACATTTGTAAAGGTATTGCAATCAAACAGGGTAAGTGGTAGAATATGTGACTCAAACAACTTAAAAGGAAATGCTGAATGCAATGTTCCGAATTGATATGGCGGTAAATTACACGGGAATAAATTAATCAATGCGAGGTTTATTAAACTGTCCAGAACAAGTTAAATGCAAACAGAATAAGAAAAATATGTATAATTCTACATCTCACCAGAAGGTAACAATCTTAATTATCCGCCATTATCAGTCAATTATAAAACAATTTTCACCTCTTCAAACTTAGCTGACTCATTGGCGAATACAAGACACATCATTTTACATTTATTTGTCTGCATTTATATTTAATTTTTATTTTTGTAAATTTCATCTGAATTTTGAAATTGAAAAAAATCATAAACTTGTATTGAAATTTTATTGAATTTATGTGTTAATGATGATTAACCTTATGTAACTTTGATTTCATTCAGTTTGTAAATAAATTAATATTTGGACACTGATGTTATTGTATTTTGAACATTTCATTCACCGAAAATATATTGTATTAAGGATGCTGTAATGTTTACGATTATCATTATACGAATGAAGTCCGGACGATATATTAACAGATAAAATGTCATACAATTTTATAATTCAAGAGTGTTCATGTCTAGTATGTACACTACATACATTGCACACATAAAAATGAAGCATGAGAGCTGCATCATAAGCTAGTCCTGATGATGTGTATTACCACATGTGACCTTATTTATTATTTTTCATTCAATCATCCTTAACAGTTTCAAGGATATATATTTATAAATCCAATATTACATGATATATGTCTAATTACTGGATATGACTCATCAATCTATTTAAACAAGAGCACCAAGGCAGGTGTTACTTGTTGAACAGAAACTGCTGAATCTTCTTGAGCACCTGCAATCTTCCCCGGTTTTTAGCGGGGTTGGTGTTGCTGAATTGTTAGAATTTCTTGTAGTGATTTCTTTTACTGCTGTTAGTCTTATCTTGCGTTTTTGTCCATTTTCTTATCTGTTTTGTTTTACTAATGATTCTTTGTACCTAAGTATCTTCTCCCTTTTTAGCTCACCGGGCACGAAGGGCCCCATGTGAGCTTATGCCATCACTTGGCGTCCGTCGTCGTCCGTCGTCTGTCGTCGTCGTCGGCGTCGTCGTCGTCGTAAACTATTTCAAGAATCTTCTTCTCTGAAACTACTGGACTAAATGCCTTCAAACTTTAACTGAATGTTCCTTAGGGTATCTAGTTCATAAATTGTATCCGAAGTTTTGATCCATCAACAAACATGGCTGCCGTGGCTAAAAATAAAACAGAGAGGACAAAAACAGTTTTTGGTTTATATCTCAAAAACTACAGAAGTTCGAGCCAAAGTGAAAGGGTAATTAAAGTAATAAATGGGTCATGATATATCAAGTTCGACAACCCATTGTTGGGTTACTGTTGGAAATAGTTTTTTATTAAATTTTACTGTTTTTGGTTATTTTCTTTAATATTATAATAGATAGAGAGAAAGTATAAATGGCAAATAAATGTTCAGATGAAGTTTTATTGTTGATATTTACCCCTTATGTATCTAGTGTTAAATTAGGTATTTATATGACAGACCTTTCTTGGTATTCCTAATTATTGGAAGATTTTATATAGACAGAAAAAGTATACCTAAAACGACAAAGTTATTTTTCATTTACCTGTATATATTATGAAAACCGGTTTTTTCAAAAGTTATTATTTTCTAAGGGTTAAATATTTCGCGATGGTGTCTTGCCATGGCTTTATTTGGACTTGTTTGTTTGCTTTTTGGCCTTGAATGTTTGTCCCTAATATTTTATTAACTATGTATTTACTTTCAGGTATCACAGATCGAATTTATTCGTTCACAGTGTGTTAATTTACGTTTTTGATTGAGTTAGGCCTTCCAATTGATGTTTTATCGTGTGTTTTTCTATGTTGTGATGTTATACTATTGTTTCAGAAAAAGGGAGAAGGTTTGGTACCATTAAAACGTTTAATCCCGCTGCAAATGTTTGCACCTGTCCTAAGTCAGGAATCTGATGTACAGTAGTTGTCGTTTGTTTATGTAATTTATACGTGTTTCTCGTTTCTCGTTTTTTATATAGACTAGACCGTTGGTTTTACCGTTTGAATGGTTTTACACTAGTACTTTTGGGGCCCTTTATAGCTTGTTGTTCGGTGTGAGCCAAGGCTCCGTGTTGAAGGCCGTACATTGACCTATAATGGTTTACTTTTATAAATTGTTAGTTGGATGGAGAGTTGTCTCATTGGCACTCACACCACATCTTCCTATATCTAGATAAGTAAGATCTACAAATAAGTCAACATGATCAAAATAGTCAATTGACCCCTTAAGGAGTTATTGCCCTTTAAACGTTTTTTTTTACATTTTTAGTGAAAGTCTATTACTTTTTCAAATTTTTTTTTTCTCTGAAACTACTTGGTCAAATACTTTAAAACTTTGATTGAATGTTCCTTAGGGTATCTAGTTTAAAGATTGTATTCGGGGATTTCATCCAATTAAAAAATGGCGGCAGTCAAATGAAGATTATGGCTTTCATCTCAAAAACTAAAGCAGTAAGAGCAAAACTGAAATAGGTGAAAGTGTTAAACAGGTTTAGATCTACTGTCAAGTAATCTTCAGACAAAAAAGGACAACTTATTGTTGGGTTACTGTCCAGAAATAGTTAATTTTTAGGAAATTTTACAGTTATGGGTTATGTATTATCTTTGATATTATTATATAAAGAGAGAAAGCGTAAATGACAAAATTGTTCAGCAAAGTAAGATCTACAAATACATGAAATAAGTCAAATGCCTGAAACTGAAATTACAGGTGAGCGATATCAGTCTCTCATGAACCTCTTGTTTTATCATCTAAACAGCAACATATTTTTAATGCAGTTTTTAAATGTTTCTTAAGGACAGCCCATTTAGTCTTTGCCCCACTCCCCATCACATTTTAAACAGCACCGTACATAACATAATTGTCCTCGCACATTTCCTTCTACAATGTAATCCGTTTTATATCTGCTAACCACATTTTATTAGCTTATTACAAAATGCTGATACCATTCTGATAAATGTCCAATAGGGTATATGCCATCCACATTTACTCGAAGTAGCACTCTGGGTAAAAAGCCGAAACATTCCCTTGCATAAAGCTTTCACATGCTTTGAGAATGTTTTGTGTTTGCTTTAAAACCGTTCCTGATGTAGAACATCATGTGGTTTACCTGATCACGCTATATTAGTTCAAAGGTGGATTGAAACTTGTTAATTACTATGGCCATTTCTAGACAAAATACCATTACATGTTATAGTTGTGCGATATTGATGGTCAATATGATTGCCCACCTTCTCCTTTTACATGTTTTACAAGTATGTAATTCTTCTCATTGGCTTGATCTACATTTGCCATTTTAAAATTACGTTTGCAACACTTATACTATAGAGGTAAATGGCATTTGAAGAGTTTTCTATAGCCGATGTCCATGTTTGAGAAACTTGTCAATGAGTCTCTGTTGAATGACGACTTTCAGCCATGCCTTATTAGCAAAATTATGTGTTTCCCATACATATGTTTAGCTACAGTCATCAAATACTTTTTTTAACAAATAAGATCCATTTAATATTTACATTATGATTTATTAACATAATTTTATGATGTTGGGGTTTGTACATAATGTTCGAATAATTTGTTTGACAGCCAGTGACACACACAAATACGTTTAAATACCAGGTGTCAAAATCCACGCTGATATGAATTATATGCGGGTGGTAAAACAATGTCTGTTGTGAACATATACCTTGTATAGCTTAATATGCCTTATGGATTTTGCTCATTGTTCAAGGTCATTCGTTGACCTATAGTTGTTAACTTCATTTAAAAGAATTGGACTAATCCTAGCTTAGGAGATAAATTAAAGAAGTTTGAAAATCTAGTATTGATTTCTGTACTCATGTTTGCTTGTCTAATTCAGTTTATATATTATATATATATATTTATAAGTCAACAGATTTGTGCAACGATAATTCTATGAAAAAAAAAAAAAAAAAATAACCCATACGATTAAATTAAGTCGTATTGACAAATATTTCGGCGTAACAACTGATCTCTGTCAGTGTCAGTGCTTTTTCCAAATGTACTGAAACAACACGAGTTCTTTGTGCATTAAATGAAATTCGTACAGTATAGTTATAGTTATTCTGTAGTCCTGCACCTAATCGACAAAATAAAATACAACACTAAGTATAAAGACATGAATGTGGGTTTTTTAATATACCATTTAGATAATATCACAGTGACTGAATGGCAAAAAAAAAAAAAAAAGATTAAATCCACGTCATTTGATCTCAGACTAGTGGAAAATTATCTCATTGGTAATCGTACCACACATCTTTTTATATTAAAATAAAGACATTATGAAAGATATAATAGGTATCCATTTTTCCTTTATTCTGACCAAAAAATTACAATTACAATTAAACTTGGCCGCAGAGATCAAATGATTCAAATTCAATAAACCTTATTTTATTACATCATGTTTATACAAAGGGTCAGGCTTTAATATTTCGCTTATAAGAGATACAGTGTGAAATAAAATGAACATTTATCTTAATGGCATTGTCTACCAAATTTAAATATAAATGCCTTAATAGACATTCAAGCTAAAAAGTTATGATGAAAAAAAAAAAAAATGGTTAATATATTATTTCAAATTTCACTTCAATTCAAAATAAAATAGTGAATGTATAAGCTGTATTCTATTTTCTTTTAAATTGAAGTGACAGTAACCTTTAATGTAAGCCTCATGGCTAATGCATCCACTATTTTATTTTGAATTGAAATGAGAGTAACCTTTAATGTAAGGCTCATGGCTAATACATCCACTATTTTATTTTGAATTGAAGTGAGAGTAACCTTTAATGTAAGCATCATGGTCAAATACATCCACTATTTTATTTTGAATTGAAGTGTGAGTAACCTTTAATGTAAGCCTCATTGATAATACATCCACTATTTTATTTTGAATTGAAGTGTGAGTAATCTTTAATGTAAGCCTCATGGCTAATACATCCACTATTTTATTTTGAATTGAAGTGAGAGTAACCTTTAATGTAAGCCTCATGGCTAAACCATCCACTATTTTATTTTGAATTGAAGTGAGAGTAACCTTTAATGTAAGCCTCATTGCTAATACACCCACTATTTTATCTTGAATTGAAGTTAGAGTAACCTTTAATGTAAGCCTCATTGCTAATACACCCACTATTTTATTTTGAATTGAAGTGAGAGTAATTTTAATGTAAGCCTCATTGCTAATTCTTCCACTATTTTATTTTGAATTGAAGTGAGAGTAACCTTTAATGTAAGCCTCATGGCTAATACATCCACTATCTTATTTTGAATTGAAGTGAGAGTAACCTTTAATGTAAGCCTCATTGCTAATATATCCACTATTCTATTTTGAATTGAAGTGAGAGTAACCTTTAATATAGCCTCATGGCTAATACATCCACTATTTTATTTTGAATTGAAGTGAGAGTAACCTTTGATGTAAGCCTCATTGCTAATACACCCACTATTTTATTTTGAATTGAAGTGAGAGTAACCTTTAATGTAAGCCTCATTGCTAATATATCCACTATTTTATTTTGAATTGAAGTGAGAGTAACCTTTAATGTAAGCGTCATCGCTTATACATCCACTATTTTATTTTGAATTGAAGTGTGAGTAACCTTTTATGTAAGCCTCATGGCTAATACATCCACTATTTTATCTTGAATTGAAGTGTGAGTAACCTTTAATGTAAGCCTCATGGCTAATACATCCATTATTTTATTTTGAATTGAAGTGAGAGTAACCTTTAAAGTAAACCTCATTGCTAATATATCCACTATTTTATTTTGAATTGAAGTGAGAGTAACCTTTAATGTAAGCCTCATTGCTAATACATCCACTATCTTATTTTGAATTGAAGTGAGAGTAACCTTTAATGTAAGCCTCATTGCTAATATATCCATTATATTATTTTGAATTGAAGTGTGAGTAACCTTTAATGTAAGCCTCATTGCTAATACTTCCACTATTTTATTTTGAATTGAAGTGTGAGTAACCTTTAATGTAAGCCTCATGGCTAATACTTCCACTATTTTATTTTGAATTGATGTGTGAGTAACCTTTAATGTAAGCCTCAAGGCTAATTCATCCACAATTTTATTTTGAATTGAAGTAAGAGTAACTTTAATGTAAGCCTCATTGCTAATACATCCACTATTTTATTTTGAATTGAAGTGTGAGTAACCTTTAATGTAAGCCTCATGGCTAATACATCCACTATTCTATTTTGAATTGAAGTGAGAGTAACCTTTAATGTTAGCCTCATTGCTAATGCATCCACTATTTTATTTTGAATTGAAGTGTGAGTAACCTTAAATGTAAGCCTCATTGCTAATACTAATTACTAATAATCAAATAATATGCTCAGTATATTGAGGTTTCTTTATCTATAAAATTATGGAAATGCATATTAAGGATGTACTTAGGTGAAGTTAAAAAAATCTAAAATTGATACTATAAGTCAGAAGAGCATAAGTTAAAAAACAAAATAAGCTAAAAATATTGATAGGTTATGGAGGTCCTTTTCGAGATATTTATTTTTTTTTTAAATGGCGGGAAACGGCTGACTCGGTCTTTCACCTTATATCTGCATTGGTATTATTTGGGTCTCAAATCGAAAGAAGAGAAATCTAGAAGCTACTTAAATTATAGTGAATGACTTTTTATGAGCTATTGAAATCTTATATGGAAAGAAAAATGGGTGTTATGGGGCAACATATGTTACCCTGTATCGTAGGAAAAAAACCAAGGAGTCCGAACATCTGACACAAATTTCTAAACCTGACCTTAGTACATCCTTAAGAAGAATTTTTTTTCATTATTTTTGGTTGACGGTTTTGGGACCTTTTGAACAAATCTTGAATAATAATATTAATTTTATGAACGAAAATCTTATATCAGATTGGCGTTTATACTTACACACATGCATGAACAACCGCCAAATTTCCTATGACGAAACGCAAAATGCTTAAAACACAAATTGTGATTTTGTTGATGATTTGCCAAAGAGAGATAACTCATTTCGACTTAAATAGGATGTTGCGGTTTAAGTTCTTTGTTAATACGATTTTAGTGAATATTTATTAAGGTTGTGTAAAAAAACACATCAAAGATACTATGATTATAATTTTGTAAGCCATACGCACCTTTATCATATCCAAAAGACTCATCAGTGACCCTCGAATCAATGCCAAAAACCTTGGTGTTGATGTTTTATATATTGTCATGTCGGACCCTTTTAAAGTTTGAAATACGGTATGGTTTTGCTCTTTGTTGAAGGCCATACAACGTCCAATAGTTGTAAACGACATCGTCCTTTGGTTTCCGGTTCATAGTTGTCTCATCAGCAATCATACCATCACATCTCTTTCTTGTTTATAAAAGCAAAACATAGAACTTGTCTTTTTTTCCAAATGTAAAATGGTCTGAGGAAAAACATTTTGACACATTTGAATGAAAGATACATGATTTCCACCATTACTATAAATGTCTCTTTCAGCAAGATATTGGCTTGACTCTATAAAACATATATTTACATTTTTGTAAAGATAATTGTAAAAGAACCACTAATGAAAAGTTGAAGATGAACTATAGAAAATATTTATAAAGAGATCCTTTTTCGGATGAATATATTTACGTAGTTTATATGAGGGTCTGGATGGGGGTCCTTCATTTCTGTATTCTTAATATTTTTGCCCGTTATTCTCCATTCTTTATATTTTAGCACCCGATCATTCTTTATTCTTTATTTTGTTGCCCTATATTTTTCTCTATTTTCTATTTTTTGCCATTAATCAATATTCTCTTTTCTGTATATATATATATATACGGTTATATCTATGTATAAGTCTAAAAATTTGCACAACGATACTAATATAAGATGGTATTATACGAAGATGTTGTTATGAAATCGTGTTGACACCGACGAAGGCTATTTGTTAAGCCGAAATATTTGTCAACACGATTTAATAACAACATCTTCATATAATACCATCTTATATTAATTTCGTTGTGCAAATTTTTAGACTTATATAATTTTTTCCTTATCTGCACAGTATCGTCTATTCTAGACGATCCGGTACATAGTAAATTTGCTGGTTGGTCATTTTTATAGACTTCTATTTATATGTATATATATATATCATAGGGTTGAACGTTGTTTTCAATTTATACTTGTTTATATTTTTTCGTTTGGGCTTGTATTATATTTGCCATTGTGTTTATATGATTCGTTCATCCTATTTTGACTCCTCAAAATTCAAGAGTCTATCCTAAATTGAGGTAAATTGTATGGCTTTCCAAATACCGTTTCGATTCCTAACATCACTGAAGAGACATTAATTGTCGAAATCCGGATATGGTGTACAAAAACCTTTTCACGTTTTGTTTGCGGTATATCATCTTTTCCGCAAGTTTATTGTTTTCTGTTTAGTATCAAATTTATAATTAAGATCCATTTATTACATCGGTGATCCGTTTATTTGGCAATCGCCAATGGCAGTCAGCAGGGTTTAAGAACATTTGTTGTTCGCCCTGTTAGTCAAATGCGTTTTGTTAAAATATACTTTTTCACTTTTTTGGTCTTCTGGAAAATTTTGTTTGTGCTGTATTTAGACCCCTCTTACAAGAGATTTGTTTTGCATGCAGACGTATAAAAATTGTGGTTTTTATCCAACGCAATCATAGGGTTGAACGTTGTTTTCAATTTAGACTTGTTTATATTTTTTCGTTTGGGCTTGTATTATATTTGCCATCGTTTTTATATGATCCGTTCATCCTATTTTGACTCCTCAAAATTCAAGAGTCTATCCTAAATTGAGGTAAATCTGATGGCTTTCCAAATACCGTTTCGATTCCTAACATCACTGAAGAGACATTGATTGTCGAAATCCGGATATGGTGTACAAAAACCTTTGCACCTTTTGTTTGCGGTATATCATCTTTTCCGCAAGTTTATTGTTTTCTGTTTAGTATCAAATTTATAATTAAGATCCATTTATTACATCGGTGATCCGTTTATTTGGCAATCGCCAATGGCAGTCAGCAGGGTTTAAGAACATTTGTTGTTCGACCTGTTAGTCAAATGCGTTTTGTTAAAATATACTTTTTCACTTTTTTGGTCTTTTGGAAAATGTTGTTTGTGCTGTATTTAGACCCCTCTAACAAAAAAATTGTTTTGCATGCACATGTATAAAAATTGTGGTTTGTATCCAACGCAATCATAGGGTTGAACGTTGTTTTCAATTTAGACTTGTATATATATATATATATATATATATATATATTATGAAAACTAACAAAGAACAAAGTGTAAATAATAAGTACATCAATTTCACTAGTTGTATAAAATAAGAACACATGCACCCATAATATAATGAACCTGTACAATTGTGTGAGAAGTTGAAAATCAAATAACAATTACATTAAAAATAAACTAATAAATCATCTTTACGACATTTTGTAGGGACTAAAAAAACGATAAAATCCATATGTCTTCATATTAAACATAAAACAGAACATGCTATAAAAAGAACGACACCTTAACATATACACCCACAAATTATTTTTTCATGTATATGTGTATACTAATATTTGTTAAAGTTTTTACTTACATACATGTTCATAGAGATCAAAACATGAGACACACATAGTTTTTAAATTTCGATAGAATGTGTCGTCGAGTTATAGAAAAAAATCAAATGTTGTAATAAGAAAACATACATGTACTTCATAGCTTGCACTTATTGTTGAATAAATGAATAAAAATTAATGACCAAGTGTATACCAAATTGATTATAAAACCTTTAACATGCTTAGGAGTATATACAACTGTCTAACTAATCGTTATATGTTTAAAACAAGTTGATTTCAATAAAAAGGAAGCAATAACTAAAAGTAAGAACACTGGCAGATCATCCTAAAACATTGTTGCTTTATTTATTTACATTTGATAGGAATAAGGAAGTGATGTTATGACACTCTTATTGCAAATATACAATTTGACATTTTTCTGGTTAAAGGTCGTTTAATTATGTAGATTTTTACGCAACAATTCGATTAAAAGCAAGGTTGGATTGTAGCTGTAAATAGAAAAGTGTATAAAGTTACCATTGAATTTAACTTTTAAAGGTGACCATTTTATTTCATTCATTCCTTGGATTATCAAAGGGGCGACAAAAAACACAAGTCGAAGAGTAACGGACACAAAACAGGGCACACAAAAAAGAACTAGGACTAAAAACAATCCATATATCACGACCTAAAAACTCAAGATTGACCAACACGAGTCCAATTAAAAACTAATGTTGAACGCATGTGCTACAGAAGCCATAACAGTTCTAGCTCAGTAGTTGCACCCGTAGTTTTGCAAAATGTAAGTAAAAAAAAAAATCACGTGATAAGTCGTATTTAGTGATGTCACAAGAAGAGAGAGGATTGCGCTTATGACAAATGGAACCTATCAGTTTTCAACATTAATTTTTTTTCTAAAAGGGTTTATGTCATCGAACTCAATTTCCAGTTTAAAGTTGTAGGCGTGTCATAGTTTGTAAATATTATGCACGGAAAAGGCACCACAAGGTCACTATAACGAAAATTGAATAATTATAAAACAGCTCGCACTTATAGAATGATTTCAAAAAACGAAAAAAAAAAAAAAAAAAAAAAAAAAACTTAACTGTGGTCTCGTTTTCCTGAATTTTTACAAAATACATAATTTTCTGTACATTTATTTGAAATGATACATTATCTGTTTTACCTCTCGTTCAAAGTACAGTTTTTTTTAGACAATCATACATTTTCTGTATCTGTTAAAAAATTATAACGTTAAGATGAATTGTATAATTTTATTCATTAAATGCAGTGTCCCACACCTACATTGAAATTTCTGCATCATAATTTTCTAAATGCAATTAAACCTATGACCGATTGGTTGCCGAGATATGCGATCCAAGATTGCGATTTACTCCCATACTATTTTTATTCATTACTATATTTTTCAAGGGTAAATTGTCATATTTTCTTTATCTCTTTCATAGCCGTGCTTGTCAAACTAGCAAGACTAATAAACAACCCCTGTAAACCACAGAGAAGAATAAAAATATAATTAAATATTTCGTTTTCATAAAATGTAGCAACAATTCCATTTATCCAGAATATTCCGCTAACGATAGTTATTCGCAAAAAGACAAAGGCATGGGAATATGTAGACGATTTAGTAACATTTCCGATGCTAGAGCTAGTCATCACAATGTACCCTATGAATAACACCAGAGAGATAAAGTTGATAGTGATTGATAGAAAAACTGGTCCAAGAAAGAATATCATATTTCCTGGATATTTTGTTGGAAAACATACTTCCCCATTGTACCCGGGACTAAGTTCGTCTTTTCCTAACACGTCAACAATAACTGCAGGGATTACAAGCAAACTAGGGCTCAACAGTCCAAATAAGCTTATAAACATGCGATATCGCATTGACCTTGTTGGTCTATGTGCCATATTGGACTTCAATTGCAAAAGATTTATCACAATAAACAGGACTGAAGTTGACATAAATACAAATTCTAACAACCATATGTAATGAAGTACAATACCAATCACATAACACACACTTTGGATATCATTAGCACCAATTCCAAACATGAAAAAAAAATTGGCAGCAATGATAGATACTGCTAAATTTTCTAAATTTGATATGGGAATAGACTTGACCTTTCTTATTCTCCTATTTAGAATAGTCATTATGATTAGAGCGACGACAGAAATGGAGAAACAAGAATATGTGACATACGTCGTTAAATCAACAAAACCGTCTCTGTCATTAAAGTTTGCGACGTTTGATATGCAACTATGATTACCCAAATGCACAACAGTTTTTACGGCCTTGATTGTTTTAAAATCAACGTTAAACTCTTCACATATGTCAGAAAAGTACAAAACACTTTCTATATATGAAAAATTAGTATCAGGCAGCTCATTCATTATGTATTCAATATTATAAGGGGGTGACCATCTACCTACTTTCAAAACCGTCAGTTTACTTGGATTTTCACTTGTCAAGTTCTGTTTAACATTGGCTTGAATAAAGTTGTTATCTATTTTCATATTCCATGTTATTCCTCTAAATCTGTTCTCTATCAAGTTAATTTCAGTCATGGTTAGAGACAATTTGATGGTAAAAGCGACTGTAGCTATAATTGTATCAATGTTATTGTTAAGTTGTGCTTCTATGATAGCTGGTTCTGCAATAAAACTAACGCTTTGAAAGGTTATCAAATACAGTACCAGTGCCTCTTCTAGTTGGGTTTGATTTAAAGATTCGCTTGCATATAGATAGTATTTTATGCTCAGTCTGTAATTAGTATAATGTTGGATAACTACGCATTTATTTGTAGTACTCATACCCTGGAAAAAAAATATACATTTATTTATCTCATTTAAATTAGAAAACTCTGATTGACGAAGCACCACCATCCCTATCGTTCCCGCCCTGTTTGTGTTGCTCTGACCGCAAATATCTTTAGTTTTCTATTGCATTGGTATGGTACTTTTTCTTTTTACAAGTATAAGTTAAAATTATATTGTACGTGCTTGTTTTTCAGGCGGTGTACGTCTAGTAATTATGAATTTGAGATTTTCAATCTGATAAGTTTGTGCCACTCATTCTAAAGGTAAAGTTGAACGGGGTTATCTTGTTATAATTGCATGGAAGGAAACATAATAAATCACACGCCTTATTTTAATGATCAAGTTCGTCAATCAATAATGGACAAAGGAATATCGTGGTACACGACGGGTGCCACATGTGGAGTAGAATCTGCTTACCCTTCCAGAGCACCTGCGCGTGCGATCACTCCTGGTTTTGGTGGGGTTCGTTTTTTTCAGTCTTTAGTTTTCTTTGTTCTGTTTTGTATACTGTTTGTCCTTTAATCGTTTTATCATTATTTGCCTTATTTCGACATATGAGTTTGAATATTACTTTGTTATCTTTCTCTTATCTTTCTTTATTTACTTGTTCTCATTAAAAAGAAATGTTTTCTTTCTTTTGCCATGGACTAACCATAAATGGTATGAAGGTGCATTTCTGAAAGAAAGTACTACAAGACGGTGTTTAGCATTTCGTTTAGTGCATAACAAAAATACGAGCTGATGTATATCATTGAATATGACCTTTGATATTGACCTTGAATTGAAATTCAAATAGTTTTGTTCGGGGTATTTATTTATTTATGTCTTTGGTATAAGTCTTTTATACTTGAGCTGCGTTGGATAGAAATCGACCTTATGCAAGTGCATGCATACATATACATATATTAGCCTTTGATTAATTTTGGAACATTCAAGTACGAAATAAAAGATGAATTTTGGTCTGTTCTGTAGGGTTCTTTATATAACAACTCAATTTTCACAGTTACAGACTTTCCGTAGAGATTTAATCAACCAAAAATAGGTTAACAGATGTATTGATATTTATTTGCATAAGATCGATTTCTATCCGACGAAGCTCACTTGTAGTTTTACATATAATTAGTATTTGAAACATGGGTGCATCATCCCTTGAAAATGTTTAATTAACCATTGTAGACAATCAACAATCCATTGATTTAAGTAATTGATTTATTTGAACAGTATTGTGTTTAGTGTCAAGATCATAATTTGTTATCCTTGACGTACGCTTTTGATATTTCAAATAGGAATACATCATCTCCATACGATGCGTTCCGCACCATAAAAGAAAATATTAGTTCAAGTTAAAATCGTTTAAAATATTCTTACCACGAGCGATTGTGGTATTGATCCCCTATTTATTTGTTCCAAAATACAGATGTTTTATCAAAATTTCTTTACAATGTTTAAGCCTATTCTCAGTTATTCAACGCATCCTTGCTTTAACAGGCAGAATAATAATAATAGCAATAGGAGGTTATATAATGCTTTCATTTATTTTCATTTCAAATAAGAGGGCGGCACGTATATACTACTTCCACTTTATATTGTGTTTATAAGAGAAAGGAAACATTAATAAAACGAAATAAAGTTTAAATAATAAAGACATTTAAAAATTGTTTTACAGATAATCATGATTAGAGCGGTTCATGACGAAAACAATAATGATTCTTACCTGGCCTCCAACACAATTTCTTTGAGGTTCCCCTAGTGTAAAAACAACCTTAAGTGGAAAAGCCGAGTATAAAAAGGAAAAAAATCCATGAGGTATAATTTTATTATACCAATCAATAACGCATACTATCTGGCTTTTAACATCTCCAGGAATGCAGTAACTGTTACGATACAAATCTCCATTAACTCGCACGGGATTGAAATGCGATTGACATTTGCCTGTATTGCTATGCGATTCCTGAAGCAAGTCTTCAATAAAACAACTTCGAACAGTAACATTAACAGGCGTAACAAATTGAATATATCTACTGTTTAATAACATATTCAATTTGTCCTCGTCAGATATATCATGAATAAAATATAAACTTCCAAAAGGCCAAGTGAAAACAAGTGCAAAAGGGGTTGTTTTTGTGACTCCATGACAAATTGCACAATATTTATTTTGATATATTTTTCCGGATTCGTCAACAACAACTGGACCAACTTCTTCAAAATGTTGTATATTCTTTTTGCACAAAGCTGAAATATTTTGCAATATAAAGTTGTTAGGACAATTCGCAATAGTGACTATACCGCTTATATGATAAGGATACATTGTCATCGAACATGTATACATTGAAGCGTTTTCCATTGAGGTTTTTAAATGTGTTGTGTTTACATCTTTACAACAGTCCCGATAAAAAGCGCATTCACTATCACAATAACATAGTCTGTACAGTTGAACAGAACTACACAATCCATATTCATGACAAATATCTTCTGTTTCAAATGTCTCAACAGATGTTGAAAGATATCGAAAGGTCGACAGATGTGTTGATGTTGCTGTTGTGTTTTCAAGTAGTATACCACTACTGACCCTCGATTCGGATTCGAGTTTCCGAGAAGAAGCTATATCTTCTTCATTGAGTTTATTTGTTCTAAGCATTGAGGGTGTTGAAAAACCCATGAACTCACGTGGTTGTTTGGAATAAGTGTAACGTGCTGAAGTGAGCAATGAAGCGGACTTGCTATTATAGGTATTTGTAGCACTTTGATCCGTGTATATGACTTTCGAATCTTTGTGGGTGAAAGCTTCGGTAGACTCCTGGTTTTTAATTTCTTTATAAGGACTGGCTTGATAAGATGGTTGGCTATCTACTGTAGATACATTTGTGATTAACAATCTAGACATGATTAGTAACAATCGCATGGCAGTGGGATGATGCATCCTATTTGCTTTAGCTTCTGAAATATACAAGAAAAGGTTGTTACAACTACACATTGGTGCAGTCATAACCTGTACAAAAGTTTACTTTGAGCAGACATTTTGACTGCTTCCCAACTTAACTTGATATCTTTTTAGCAATAAGTAAAGTTAACTTTTAAAAAACTGCTCCATTTCAATTGACATGATTGACCTGTCTGCTCTAGGACAGACCTGTGGACAGATCTGCTTTCAACCAGTACTGAAGACAGGTCTGCTGCATAACTGACATGATCTTAATGTAGCATATAACCAAGTATAGCATTTATCCAACGATAACCATTTTTTTTGTACAGCAGACTATCATTCTCTATATACACTTGTTGAATTTCTATGAACATTCATAAATATTCTCTAATGATTATCAAATTTTGTATTTTTCGATATGTTTGTGCATGAGTATAAAGACATTCTTATTTTTGAAGACAGATTAAAAGGTCATTCAACGCATCAGAAAAAATACATTTATTTGACGTGATAGAAACAACATTTTTAATTTGATTCGTTCCACATTTTGTGCATGCCTTTCAAAGATAGATTCGATACAGTAAATACATTTTTTTTTTTTTTACTATGCTCAGCTTTGATTTATAGATTATATTTTAATTGGAATGTTGAAAGCGAAAGATTAATAGTGTGTAGATATCCTAATTGTTGTACAAGTTTCTGCAGCACTTTTGGGCTATGTTGGATGTATCAGTTATTCAACGTTTGCTATTTCGGGATTGGTGATATAATTCATTCTAACATACCAAAATTACTTATTCTGACATACTAAGATTATTATCTTTTCTGATATACTAAGATCACTATCCATTCTGACATACTAAGATCACTATCCATGCGGACATACTAAGTTTGCATCCATTCTGACATACTAAGATCACTATCCATTCTGACATACTAAGATCACATCCATTCTGACTTACTGAGATCACTATCCATTCTGACATACTAAGATAACTTACAAATGTACCAGCTCAACATTTTGAAGAACAAGAAGAAATGTTTGAATTCTTAATTAACGCAATAAAAAATATATATGCGTTTGATGACAGAACCCTTCTCCCCTTCTCCCCCTAAAAAAACCTATGACACAAACTAAATAAAACAAACCAAAATTGCTATGCTGTGACGTAATGAACATATGAATCATCATACTCATAAAACAAGCCGAACAATTCATTCACGATCAGTGTGCATGTTATCATATTCAAATTTAACAACAAAATATCACATGTTCTACAATAATAATTAAACGAAGTGACGCTTAAGCATGGCCAACCTCACGTCAAGACCAATGATACTATTAAATGTATAAATGCAGATTTCCTTATAGGCCCATGTATCATCCCAAGACGTTAGTTATTACGATGCCCGAGTCGATACGGAGAAGGACAATTATTAATCTTTTTATCATATACTACCGATGTACGAACTCACCCAGGCTGATAACCCTATATTAGCCCGACCACGTGACGTCAAATAGGGCTGCTATAGTTTATCAGCCTGGGTGTGAATTTATTGCTGGTTACACCATGCTAAAACAAGCATATTAATGTTAAGTATAGGATAAATTTATATATAAAATGACCTGTATTATGTTACTCACATAATCCCAGTGAATTTTAGTTTCCATCTCTTACAATATGAACATCAATGATTATTTTAAACAACTTAGAGCTATTAAACAAAAACAAATTAGAACTGAACATCACTTATCTAATTAAGTTCATTATGCATATTATGAAAGTATTCCCAACGGATTACATATCAAGCTCATGCCACAAACACCTGGTAATTTATCCAACACCCTACTTCGCAGATGGGATCAAACCCTATACCATTGCTCCAAGCGTTTAATGATTCTCCTTAAACACCACTGCGAAGAACATCTCAATACTCTAACTGGCGAACTGAACACTCTTTTGAATAGCCGCAAAGAAGATCTCACATCGGACATCTGTGATGCTATCGAAGCTCGCCTTAAGGATATAACTTCCATACAATCCGAAAATCTGCGTGAAAGACAGAAAAGAAAATTTCGCAGGGATGGCATTGAATACATTCATCCTTCTAAACCGAATGAGGAAAAGAAGAAAAGAGTACGACGCTTTGAACGTAGGCCACAAGTACCTAGTTCACCCTCCAATATTGTGGTGGATCTATCTAAACACCGGTTGACAGAAGCTGAAACATCTTTTCTCTCGAGAGGCCTACATTTCTGTCCTCTACCTGCCCATATCAATGAAACAAAATTGTCGGAAGACCTTGTCAATTTTGCCAGAAGTCAGAAAGGAATATTTCGCGTCGAAGGAAAATAACAACGAAAGCTCGGATAGTGACTCAGAAAATTCAGATAACGAGAACAACTATAAATTTATCAAAAAAGTACTTGGATCCCTAAACCGAGCAAAAATGCCACCTTAGACTCCTTTATTGACAATTTTAAATCAGATATTATTAGAATTACCAGGGAAAACAATAAACCTTTCGACAACCTTACCCATGAAGAACAAACTGCACTGAAAAACTTACGATCCAACAACAATATCGTTATTAAACCTGCAGACAAAGGCAGTGCAGTGGTTATCATGGATAAATCTGCCTATATTCAAGAGGCTGAACGCCAATAGACGATGCAAGGTTCTACCAAAATCTAGACTCTGATCCTACAACATCTTTTAGCAGACAAATAACTGATAGTTTGGTAGAAATGCACGAGATGACTTCATCTATGACAAAACCCTTGAATATTTGAAACCACAAAATCCAAAACGGGGCAGATTTTATCTTTTACCAAAAAATCATAAGGCCAATAACCCAGGAAGACCCATCGGTTCAGCGAACGGTCATCCGACGGAAAAAATTTCGGAATTCGTTGACTTCCATCTTCGTGAAAATGTTGAAGACTTACCATCTCACATCAAAGACACAACCGATTATCTTAAACAAATGCAGGCCTTAAATCCTATTTCTGCCGATACCACACTTGTCTCTATGGACGTCACCTCCCTCTACACGAATATTTCACATGCAGATGACATTGATGCATATAAAGAAGTTCGGGATTCCCGACCAGTACAGTCTCCTCTTACTGAATGCCTGGTAAAAATGCTCACGCTGGTACTAAAGAGCAACAACTTCACCTTTGATGGAGATCATTATCTACAAGTTAATGGAACTCTCATGGGTACCAAAATGGCTACATCATATGCTAACATATTTACGGGCAGATTAGAAAAACAACTCCTTGAATCTCCGATCGAAAAACCCCTTTCCTGGTTTAGATTTATAGATGGTGTGAATATAAAATGGAATAAAAGTGACGAGGATTTACATTCATCACTCATGCCAACAACATACATCACAGTATCAAATTTACTCATGAGAGATCTAAATCCAAAATCACCTTCCTCGATACTTCCAGCTCCCTAACAGATGGCATAATATCCACAGACCTATATTCCAAGCCTACTGATACTAACCAATACCTGTCCCCAAAAAGTTGCCACCCTGCTCACTGTACTAAGAGCATCCCGTACAGTCAGACACTCAGAGTCAAACGAATATGTTCCAACACAGAAACAACCCAAAAAACGACTGAGTCAACTCGAAACCCGCTTGCAGAGAAAGGGCTATAAACACAAAACTATTCAAACAAGTTTTCAGAAAGCGGAAACTATCCCAAGGAGTAAATTGTTAGAATACAAAGATAAAAAGAAAAAAAGGACTCCATGTGTTCTTACTTACCACCCATCTCTCAAAAACAGCTTTGGTGTCATTCGTGAGCATTGGAAAACAGTTGAAAAGAATTCCAACTATCAAAGATTTTTCCCGAGCCCCCCATGATAGCTTTACGCAACCCAATAGTCTGCGAAACCTGCTGGTGCAGGCTGAAGTGTTTGATCCGAGAAATACTTGTGGAGAATGTCGTTCGTGTGATGAAAAACGCTGCAAATGCTTCCTACAGATGCATCACTCATCAACTTTTCACAGTAAGGCAACCGAAATAGCTATATGATATTTTGCAATGTGACCTGCAAAAGTGTGAATGTTATTTACATTCTAGAATGTTCGGTTTGTGGCCTCCAATATATTGGTGAGTCAAAGCAGCCCTTCCACAAACGCCTCAATGGCCATAGGAGTGATATCTCTAAGAAGCAACTCCTCCCAGTTAGTCAACATTTCAGACAGTCGGGTCACAAATATGATGACTTTAACCGCATGAAAATCCTAGTGATTGAACAGAACATTCACTGGAGTGATGCCCAGCGACAGTTTCGGGAAAACTTTTGGTCAAAGGGACTAAATGTACTTCATCCAAACGGCATTAATAAGAAATACTAGCAGTTTTATAGAGGGACTCTTCTTTTATTTTACACACATTCTTACATATTACTGCATTTTGACAATTTGGGATGTATATATACGCAGGCACGTCTAAAGAGTATTGAGTTTTGTTTTATTTGATGAGGTTCAAGATTTGAGATTAAATCAAAAGACCAAAACATACCTGTATTATTGAGCTATTTTACACAAACAATTAGTATTGTAAAAATTATTGACACTGACGAAGGCTATTTGTTAAACCGAAATAGTTGTCAACATGATTTTATAACAACATCTTCGTATATTACCATCTTATATTAGTACCGTTGTGCAAATCTTTAGACATATATATATATTTAACAACAAATAGATATATATAGGTTCCATAACATATAATTATTGTATATCGCTTAATATCAACTCGAGTTATTTAATTTTAATATAATAATAATCAGCGAACATATGGTGAGTTTATTTTTATTATTTTAATGAAATAGCGAGAGTTCAAGCGATAAAGCGATATCCAATTCTAACGAGTTGGAAAACTTTTTCTCTAACTGTAAACATACTCTTTGTGTTGAATAGAAAAGTCCACGACTCGTAGATCTTGTCTTTTGCAAAAAATAAACATTCTTTTTGTGTTAAATAGAAAAGTCCACGACTTTTATTTTATCTTCTTCACACACCAGTGTGACCTCATATATGTTGTTCCGATGTCAGACTTTAACATCAATCATTTTAATAAACTGTTGGAACCTCCGAGAATTTAATCAATTTTGACAAAAAATATGGTTTTCAGATGACAAATGTGAATGATTTACATCGTTATGATATTGTAACTATCATATTTATTTAGTTGGCCTAATTTGTTTTGTGTGGCCTATTATATATTTTTACATTGTGTACAAAATAATACACATTGTGTTACAACTATGCAGTTTTGAAATAACTGGAACAATCATTGATACTCATGGAATGATTAGAACTTTCTATTTCAAGTATGCAGACCCTAAAGTTAGATAGACTTAGACATCGATAGACATCAACATTCGCAGCAGTTGGATTGACAGTTTTATTTACAAACTACATCATATTAGATTGTGACCTATTGGATATAATATTCTGTGGATTCCGAGAAGATTTCCGGATAAAGAAAAGATAAAAGATTGGACACATATTTTGACAATTAAGTTGACATTTTAATTTGTGTAATACTTCTTGTAAACTAGTGTATATAAATCTTGTTAAATTTTATTATTGATTTGTGTCTTTTGTTGGCTACAATTAAAAGTCGATTTTTCTGGTCATAACAGCATATTATTAAAGACACCATATATCGTCGTTACCATGGAAGAAATGCACATCGTTTTGACCTATGAAAGTTATCAATGACCTAACGAATAGTCAATGGAACAGTCGCACAATCGTTTCAAGAGATGACTATGCCAATCAAGTTAACGCATTTAGTTATCACCTTTTCGTATCACACTTCGTGCAGTGTGATATGAGACATATTTCTGCACGCGGGAAATTGATAATAGGCCACAATCATAAGATAATCGTTATCCATCAGATTGCCTGTTACACTTATAAAGTTCATTGTCAAAGCTCCAGTTAAGTATCCCTGTAAAAGACTTTCTGATTATCTAGGAACATACTTAGAATGTAATTAAATAAACTATCATACCAAGCGTTTTAAATTTATGAAACAAATATTTGAATTTCTAATCTTATCCTTTCCAAATATTTATACCAATTGCCGTTTTATAGTGTTAATCTACTACAATATCGTGTAGAATTTTTTTATAAGTATCTTTTGCTTCAAAATTAATTAATTTGTCATTTGATTTATCCTTACAACTTACATTTATTGAGTTTACTCTTTAGAGAGATTTCTTTTATTAGAGATTGCTGCCATTCTTTTTGGATAGACGATTTAAACCTCTTAAAACTCTGCAATCAACTTTTACTATTTATTTATTATTCTAAAATAAAACCTTTTTATAACATTCCCTCACGTCCGATATGTTGTTAACACATAGGACTCCACTCGTAAACCAGTTTTGAAAGAACGAACTTTTGTTGTAATATTGTTGAGGCTTACATATATTTTCCCAAACAGTCTTTTTTCTGGTTTCCGAAATATAATCTGTAAATTTTGTTAACCCTCCTCCTGTTTTATGCCAATTTGAAATTACTTGTAAATAAAAATCCGGTATTTTCTCCAATTCTTTTAGAGATTTAATATTATCTAAATTAAGATTCAAGACAAGAAAGTTTTACCTAGATTGTTGAGATATTAGGAAGGAATAACATTTCAGTTAGACAGAATGGTTGTTTAGAGACACGTGAAGGTTGAATTTTAGTGCTGTAAAATATAGGATTAAACAACCTTTTAAGGGACTTTATTGGTGTATAAACTGGACCAATTCACTCACAAACAAATAAAAAACCGAAGGACTTTTATGATATGTTTGTGGGTGACTTAGTCCAGTTTATACACCAATAAATTCCATTAAAAAGGCGTTTAATCCTTATAATTCTTTAAATTGGAGATAAAGAATTTAATTTCCCACTCGTAACCTCTATCACCCGTAAATTGTATATTTGTGTCATTAAATTGACCTGGCGTTTGAATATATTTTTTGATTAACACAAAAAATGTACTCCATGAAATTTGCTATCGGATGAAAATAAACTTCAAAAAAATCTTATTATCATTCAAATGACTGTTTTGTGTTTTTTTTATTTAATTTAACGATGAACACGAAGTGAATTATTTGTTTTTGCGTCGAGTCGGTTTATGTTATTATCGCCGCCATCTTGTTTAAATTAGTTACAAAAAGTAGTTCGGTCAACGTCGTCTATCGAAAAAATAAATAATTTCAAGAGCAACTACCGGAAGCCCTCTCGACCAATCATATGAACGTATTCCCTAATATGCAAATCATATAAGAATTATTAGCTTTTAAAATCGCCCATTCTTACCCCCTCCCCCACTTATGTTATTCGTCGAAAAGCGTGTATTTTGACTTTGGCACTTTTATCTTTCCGAATATGTTTGAAACAGCAGATCTTCATTTCGTGAATGTATTTATCTTGAACAATATACAAAGTGTCCGAAAAAAACAATATTGGTACAATTAAAGATTTTACAATAATTATTTTCTCAACGATAGTTAATTGATTCCCCCATGTTTCAATACTGGAAATAGTTTATCTGTTTTAGGTTTGCAAATTACTTTTTCATATTTATGTCTGCAATGAACAAAATAAATGCCTAAAGGGGTTTGTCCGTCCAGCGTATGTCTTCGATTTTATCTATGTTGTATTTGAGAGCGCCAATCCTAATTACATTTGTTTAATCAAGATTTAACCTCAGATCACAGAAAGAACCGAACGTTTCAGGTATATTTATAGCTTTGATACGTTGGTTTTGGAACTACGAAAAAGAGTTGTATCATCAGCTCCTTGGGATATTTTGCTGCTATGCGTTTTTTTTATGAAGAGTAATCCGAATAGCTTTAGTGTCTGAAGTTTGCCGTAATCACCAGGCCATATTATCGACATATAAAACAAAATGTAAAGCAGATAAAGGACATATTTTTTTTCAGGATTCCTCTTTAAAAATTTCGGATAGCCATCCATTATTTATAACGCACCTCTGAAATTCGTTATGTAGAATTTCCATCCGTAATATAAACGATTAATTAAAACCCAAATGTTTTAGAACACTTAGATTGTAATAAAAAAATCCTATTCTAAAGAATCAAAAGCTTTTGTAAAATCAACAAATATAACATTCGAATATAATCCGTATGATTCTGCGTTGTCGAATATATCGTGGATTTCAAATTGCCTTAAATTAAACCCAATAAAACGATTTTTTTTTATAAATGCGGAATAACGTGTTTATGCAGGGTTCAGACTTTTCAGATGATGTTAAGATCAGGATTACCGCTTAAGACTTAAATGATCCTAAAGTGTTCCAATTTTCTTGTTGTCGACTTCATAGCTTTGATTATATTTAACAGTAAAGACTTTTGGATTGTAAAAAAAAAAAAAAAAACAATACGGATATCGTTACTGTCAATTTATTGTAATACTTTTTGATTTATTAATTAATCTATCAATTGTATTTTGATATTCAATATCATGGAATAGAGTAAATTAATTTCTTTACCAATTCCCTCTCTCCTTCAGAAGCCCATGTCCGAAGTTTTAATGAGCTTCCTCATGGGGTTTTTGATTATGTGATTACTTGGCCGTTTTTATAGTGATTATTTAATTACCAGACCAAATATTTCATGATTATTTGATTATTTGAGAATCTAGGACTGTATTTTTGATTATTTGATTATCTTGTTTAAAAAAATAATTAATGATTATGTGATTATATTGGCAAAAAATTTGTGATTACGTGATTACTTTGACACCCCAATGAGGGCCTCTTTAATACTCCCCCTTGCTAGACATTCTAATCAATGCCAGTTTAATTTTACAATTTTCAACGACAAAATTTTTTTTTTTCGAATTAGGATAATATTTATCCTGATTGGTTCTTATATTTTCTCCTCGATCACTTTAAATTTTTGTTTGCTTTCATAAGGAAAACGCCAAATATCTATACAACTTTTCATAAAAGTTTTGAAGTAATCTTGAAGAACAGTCTTTTATGAATTAATCTAATATTCAAACCGCCGCCAACTAATGGTATACCAATTCATTTGTCCTAAATATTTTGTTTTTACTTTTTTATATTAATATTAAATTGTCCTTTATCGCTGAATTTATTTTAAAGACTTCGACATCTGACCGTTAGAAGTATATTTATTCATACCGATCGCTTCCACCCTACTCGCTGACGTGTCATTACTGTAAAAAAAAGAGCTAAAATCAGTATCCTTTTCAAGACTAACCATTGTGTCTTCATAAAAGAATTTATTTCATTTAACTTCCTTTATAACCTCTTATTCTTATTTGTTTTTTTTAATTTTGCATTAGGTGTACACAAGTTAAAATTTTCATAATAATTCTGGTAGTGGAAAAAATACTTTAATTTAATTTATCAAAACGATTTGATATAATGTAAGAATTCAAATTTTCAATCGGTAACTATATGTGGCCGTACTTGACCTTGTGTCAATAATTAACCTTTTTCAGTAAACGTACAGAAAATGACAGCCTACGTCTGAGCTGGAGATGCAATCGAGAACGAAATGTTCACCGGCAGTGCTATTTACCATTTGTAAAAATCATTTACGATACCATATATAAAATTAAGTATCACATACCATACATGATATAGGACATTACAGATAAATGTAAATTTTCTTCATATTTAAAAGAGTCAGAAAGGACTTACATTGACAAAACTAGGTCAACTGCGACCTATATCAAAGACTTAAAAGACGATTGTTTATTTACTGTGAACGTCCGAGTTGTGATACAGACAGGGAAACTGTTTAAACTAAGGATTCATAGGGGTAAAGTTAAGATCATTCCTTCAAAGAGATCTTCGGTAGTAATCATGATTGAGAGAAATAGATGTTTGTCGTTTTTTAATTTGTAAATGTATAGCATAGAATGAGAAACAAAAACAGCTCCGTAAATGGTTTGTGGAACTCGTCTTGCATGTATACATGTATAAATATTGAATTTTCGAATTAGATTTTCGGTTTCCGATTATTATTTTGCGACAGTTTTTTGTTGGTTTTTTCTTGGCATCAATTAACATTTTCAAGACCTATAGTGCACTTCTCTATCATAAAATGGTTTAGGACACTTCTAACATATAACAGGTATGGTCAGTTTTACCCTAGAACTGATTCTGACAATTCCAATTCACCTTAGACTTGCTTTTGAAAGTTCTACCAAAGTTCCGAAAGATTTTGTTAGAAAGACAGAATATATTCCTTGTAATATTGAAAATAAATACGGAAAATATGGAAGTATATTTCAACACTTCTTAGGCATCCTTGGACATGTTTTATACGAATACAAATAATTTCGATATACAATAAATCGTAAACATGCAAAAAAAAAAAAGAACTTAATCATTCATCCAAGTCTGTTATTTTTTACTATTCAACTATTCAATTAATTCTATCCAAAATTTGACTTCTGGTTAAAACCTATCTAACTGCCCTTATCCAGAATCACAATTAGAGAACATATCTCGTTAAAGTCATATATAACTGTTTTTTCCTAGAACAGATTATGCAATTTCCACCACAGAACAGATTTGAACAGAACTGAACATGACAGTGTTATGATAAAACAGGTTTTTGACAGTTCTAAATTGAACTAAACATGACAGGTTCTTCTCTAGAACAGTTGTGGTGTAGAACTGTTCTGGAAACGTTTAAAAAAAATCATATGACATATTATTCTGTCGGTTGTAAAGATTTAGGAAGAAAAAAACATATGCATGATATGCGACGATTAACAAAAATGCATACAGTTTTAAATGTTTTTGTTACATCAGTCTCATGTACTAATTTTATAAAGGAATCTCAATGAGAATTGAATTTTTAAAAGAGTAATGAATGGTTTTGTTCATAATCAGTTTGAAGGATTTTACAATACATTTTTCAATACATTTTACAGTACATTTTGCAATACATTTTCAATACGTTTTACAATATATCGAACAATACATTTCAAGTACATTTTCAATACATTTTACAATACATTTTACAGTATGTTTACAATACTTTTTTTTGTATTTATTTGCTATCACATATATTCAAAAAGCAGCAACAAAGCGGGCATTGGTGCTAGACAAAGAGAAACATATCTATGATCTTACCTTAATCACCAATTTTCATCTGTGTGTCTGTGTTTGTGACAGATAAGCTCTGTCCTACAAGTGCCTGTCAATTTATAACAAATAAAATTGTAACTATAAACTTTGATTGGATGTATGAAACTAATAAAAGCTTAGAAACTGAATATGGAAGAATTAATAATTAAAAATTTCAATAATTTTGTTATGTGACATTACAAATTAGGACCTATGAATACAATTTAATGTGTAGGTGTGGTTAAAAATAACTTAAAGTTACCGTTGAGTTGCGTTTTGTGTTCTATTATTTCTTTAATTTTGCTTCATATTTTATAAGTAGTTAGGATGCATTATTCTGGATCAACGTGGAATATATAAACAGACTCCTAAAAAATCAAATCATACTCAATTAAATGGACGTATTAACATCAGAATATACTACCTATTTGCCCAAGATGTCATCTTTTGAAAGGTATATATTTCTTTCAATTACATCGATTATTTGATTCGAGATTCAAATTTACAGAACAATGTCAAAAAGAACGATGAATTTCTGTTAAAATCATTTTCAAGCTGTAGTTTATAACAAAATTTCTGAAGTCAGGAAATAAAAAAATAAAACCTTATTACAAAATAAGACAACGCAAGGGTATATGGCAAACATTTAGCTTATTTATATTAGGCTGTTGACATCTGAAAATTTTGATACGTCTTGCACTTACTCCTACAAAAGATATGTCATTTTTTTAAAACAAGTACAACTAAAAATAACAAAATGTGGTATAATTGCCAATGAGACAAATCTCCACCAGAGACAATACGACGAAGAAGTCAACAACTATAAGTCACCGTACGGACTTCAACAATAAGCAAAACCATATCGCAAAGAAAGCTTTAAAAGGCCCGAATGACAAGTGTAAAACAATTCAAACAAGAAAACTGACGGCATGAATTATTTTCGAACAATAAAAAAAAAAAAAAAATATGATATACAGCAAATACTGACAACCACTGAAATACAGGCTCCTGACTTGGGAAGCCACACACAGTACAGAATGTGACCTTGGACAATGGTGTAACAATACAACATAAGAACAAACAATAAAAATCAGTTGAAAAGAGTTTAACTCATCAGATCGATGCAAAGGACAAAAAACAAATAAAAACACAAAGGACACAAAATACAGATCTGAGAGTACTCGCAGTAACTGACAGCTGGTTCAAGAGACTGCTTTTTTCTGCGAGACGGAAGTTTACATACTCACGATCAAATTCGATAAATAAAAACAATTAAACAGCAACACAAATAAATATACACTGAGTTATGTTTCGCGCACATATATTCGATTACCAATAAACCTGATAATTTCGTCATGTGAGCGACCTTGTTATAATGACAGGGGCTCCATTTACCAACATATTCAATGTTCATAGTTTAAATAAAGATACATTTGAAATAGCCATTTGGCCATGTATATTCCCTGTCAAGCCATATCAAGGAACTGATGACAAAAATCTTCTATATCATAAAATTGAGAATGGAAATGGGGAATGTGTCAGAGAGACAACAACCCGACCAAAAAGCAGAAAACAACCGAAGGCCACCAATGGGTCTTCAACACAGCGAGAAAATCCCGCACCAAGAGGCTGGCTTCAGCTGGCCCCTATATCTGTATATTTTAAACTGTTTGTCATCACTCGTATTAATAGCAAATTAAATTCTTGTTTAGTGCTATGATGATAATGATAATGAATGTATGTTTATTGTCCAGTGCCTTATTGAATGCATATTCAAGACGACCACTTGCCAATTATAAGATACGTTAATGGTACCCCTGCTTTGTACATGACTGGCTCGCCGAGCCGGATATTTGAAGTCCCAGTAATCAGAAGACAACGGTCTAAAGGAAGACATGTCATTCTCCCTCGAGACATTATTCTGACTTCGTGTCTTTGTGCTTATAAGTACCCTTAAATGTCGTATTTCTAGCAGAATTTCAGCTCTTTCCAATTTTCAAGTCGTTGGTTGGACGGGGATTCGAACACCGTCGCCAGTAATCGAGGCGAGCACACTACCCCGAGACCACCGAGGTGATCAGCATATTAATGAATGAACACTTACTTTGCAAATCAATTGTGGTAAATATTTCCATTTGTTGGTTAACCCGTTGATGGACGCAGAGTCATTTTTAGTAAACCGTATAACTACTGTTGCACCTTACATGTCTGTATGAGTAAAGCAAATAACATCTCGAAGGCTGTGTATCACTTTGTGCGTATATTTGCTATTGGAAATGTGTGTTCGTATACAAGGAACAATTGTTATTCATCAAGATAATGTTAATAGCTATAACAAAGTTTCATTTAATTTTGTGAGGTTTCGTGGCTGTTCACGAAGATTCCGGAAATAAAATATTGATGTTACACTGCAAAAAATCGGGAAGTTTACTATGTCATAAAATTGATATTTTTTTAATGAATTGTCATTTCTTTCATTTTAACATTTTCAATATTAGTCTATCCTTTTTATTGTACCTTAATTAAATAGATCTTTTGCCTCTTTTTCCTGTTTTGTTTTATTGTTATTTTAATACGTCTACGTTATCTCGTGGAGTGAAATGTACGTTCGAACAATCTTTAGCAGCAAGTTGTACGTTCGTATATTCTCATGTAGCCAGTATTACTTTCATATAATATCATGCAGCTGAATATACATTTGTGCAATTTTATAGTCAATGATCGATTAAAAAATATAATCAAAATTTGATACATTGGCTCTCAAAGTGAGTGCACATGTACGTGATTCAAACATCACCAAATCTAAATAAATTTTATCTTTATTTAAGTTATTTAATGAATTAGTTATTACCTGACTACTTTGTATCGATCTGATGAGTTTTTTTTCAAATGATTTTTATAGTTTGTTCTTATGTTGTGCTGTAACACCACTTTTCCAGGTTAGGGAGGTTGAGCGCTCAAAAACATGTTCAACCCTGTCACATTCTTTATGTGCCTGTCCCTAGTCAGGAGCCTGTAGTACAGTGGTTGTCGTTGGTTCATGTCCGTCATATTTTTTTTTCGTAAATTGTTTTGTTATAAATTAGGCCGTTAATTTCTCAATTGAATTGTTTAATATTTTTCATATCGGGGCCTTTTATAGCCGACTATACGGTATGGTTTTTTCTCATTGTTGAAGGTCGTACGATTGCCTATAATTGCTTACATCCACTTTATTTGAACTTTGATGGATAGTTGTCTCATTGGCCATCATGATACCACATCTCCTTATTTTTATATAGAATGATTCCCATGAGTTATATAATTGTAATGTAATTGCTTGATTTATTGAATGTTGCCATTAATGACATGAATAATTCTTTATAATATTATATCAATATACTGTTACTGGCGTCATTGTAACGCTTTAAGAATCTTCTGTGAATTTCATACAATTATGTCATCAACGTACAAGGAGAAAATAGATAGTTATAATGAGACATATATACACCAATGAGCTATGATACTATAGCACTTACTGTCTTTACTGCTAAATATATGGTAAGCTGTGTAAAATAAAACGTTCTTGCTTAAATAAATACATTAATTTTAGATGTATAGTTGATCAGATTTATCATCTATTAAAATATGCCAGGATAGTTGTTATAGAAATCACCTTAATATAGGTGTTTAACTCAAAATCCTTCTAGGGGGCCTCGGTGGCCGAGTGGTATGTTAAATGCAGGGAACTTAATTTTCAAGTACTTCATAGAACTTTGTTTACTAAAGTTAAACTTTCAAAATGTAACATGTCTGATAATGACACTTGCCCAGTGTGTGCATAATCTATAGAAGATTTAGAACATATGTTTATTAATTGTGTCAATCTGTCACAATTCACTGATTTTCTGAAGGATTTATTAATAAATTTTATGTGCAATGTTGATGATACTTTTGTAAATACGCTTGATTTTGACCAAACGATGCTTATGGGTTTTTTGAAGAGAAGTAACGGTTTTAATTTTTATTTCGCTAATTTTATTATGAGTATAGCAAGATTTAGTATCTATTAAAGAAGAAATTTCTCAATTTAGTAGACTATTTTAAAACATTGATAAAAAAATACATCTCTCACCTTTTTTTATCTTTTAAATCAGAGAAAAGAACATTTCTTATTAGAAAAATATTGTATATCGGACAATCCCATTATCAAAATAACAGATAACCATGCAGAAATATTCTATTAATTTTGAACTAAACTAGTTGATATATAACATATCTAAATTTACATTGAATTTCTGTTGTTTTAACTGACTACATGTGACATCAGGTACTGTCTGGTGAATTTTTTATTGACATATTTGAATAAAATTTTATCAAGAGAAAAAGTAGTCGAACTACTGTTACAGTATCACTAGCCAGTCAACACTGCGGTTGTGTGTTCGAATCCCGCACGGGGCAGGTGCACTCGATTCCAATCTTAATTGACTAGGATTTTCAGTTTTCCTACCGCAGGTCGGTCGTTCTGTCCGGGCACTCAATTTGCTCCAGCAATAAAAACTGACCGCCACGAAATAGCACAATAGTGTTGAAAAAGGCGTTAAACACCAATCAATCAAAATCCTTCTAATGTTCTTTCTACTATTCTTTTTATAATAAAAGATGGCCTTCGAAAATACTGTGTTGAGATAATTTCAACAAGTGGTGTCAGTCAGAAGATGAGTCATGAAAATTCTAAAGATCTACTTCATAATGTCACTCAAAATATTGCAGAAATATCAAAATGTTTGATTGTTCCACGCTGAAAAGACTACTTTTCTAAAAAAAACCAAAAAAAAAAAAAAAACGGAATCGTTTGTAATCAAATAAGGTCGAACAAGTGTCTTATCTGTCAATATAACGATGTTGGCCTGTTTCTCTATTGTGACCGTTTGACTGAGTAAATTCGCATGGCAGGCAATGAATGCACAGGATGAAACATTAACCATGTCAACGTTTCCGATCTCAACTTTTGGAGTTTATGCGATTTCCTTTTATGTAGCCCCTTAGGAAAGAGTATCCACGTCTCTTTTTTCGCATATCAGGTTTGGTTTGTATGATACCTGGATTTTTTTCTTATTGTTATTATATCAATATGTATAAATAATTGTGGTCCATTCATTAATAATAAATTTTAATTCAAAAGCTCATAAAAAAGTACTAAAACAAGATTTTTTTTGGGGTTAAAATAAAACCATTGCCATGGCAACAAAAACAAAAAAATATCCCGTTTACGGCTCCACTGTTTTTGTAAAAAACTGAGAACTTAAGGATTTAACTATTTTCATTATAATGAGCTAATAAAATTGATATGTCCCGAACTCGTTTTCACGGAAATGGGCGTTATATATTCATCATGTCATCTTTTTTTTGTAGAGAAAGAAGATTTCACATTGAAAGTCATCTTTGATAGCATCTTTTTTCAAAAATCATTTTATCTTGTAACACTTCGGGATTGATCATAACCAATGAGAGGAAATAGTGATTAACTTACCTTTTATGCCCGCATCTATCAGACGTAAGGGGAGGTGTTTAACTTTGGTCATACTTGTGTATTATATGTACAAGTCTCTGATTTTGAAAGAAACACTTATTTTCTTTCAGTGCTTCAAACTGTAATATTTTGAATCTTAGAATAACATTTTGATTGCCCCATGTTTGGTAAATTGTTTGTATGCAGCAATTGAATGAAAAGACATAATTTTTAACTATTAAAGTCTTGTACAGCAGCCGTGTTTATTCCATTTATTTCAATCTGGACACCAACGAATATTATACAAATATTTATGACTAAGCAGGAAAAAGCCCTGCAAGAGAAAGATAGATTACTGGTATGATTTGTCCAATTGTTACACCATGTTCAAATTTGGAGTCTTTGACCAAACAAACAAACTGCATGTTCCTATACATAAGGAAAGACGAAACAGAAGATGGCCAGGGAACACAAACGACCAGCTGTATATTAATTGTTCATATATAAAATAAGTTATGTGGTTATGTAGACCTGTTATATGAAAATCTTTCACATACTTTAATAAATCAAAATCAGTTCAATGAAGTTCACTTAAGGAATGATAGTACTGTAGTTGAAGAGTTGCAACCGTCAATTGGCGATTTGATGGTGGCAAATACAATTTCACTGGCGAAGCGTAGCGGAGACAGTAAAACGGAAATTTGCGACCGTCAAATCAAAATTGACGATGGCAACTCTTCAACTACAGTACTTTTATTCCGATTCTAATGCATTACAAAATGAAATAATACGTTAGAGCTTGACCAATGTATAAATTTAAAATAAAATAAAATTCCGTAAAATTTCATGAATGATTTCGGCGCAAAGACGTCATGGCTTAACGTGATGTCATACAAATGAAAACTTACAAACTGAAGGTTATTTCGTTACTTCTACGATTCAAATTTGGATAAAATCACATCAAAACGGCGATTTTGAGGTAGGTGTTGTTTTATTTTCGATAATATTGTAGTAATCGAACATGTGTTGATCCAAGCAATTCAAAATGGCGGGTCACTCCTAGTTTAATTAGTTGAATTCGAGTTACCTCCCTGTGTACGCAAACCTTACCTTAATCCATTGCCTTGCATAATCCTCAACTTAATCTATCAATTCTAAAATTGTGTTTTCAGTTGAAGGATTTCGGTTCACGGAATTTCGGGCCTTTGGATAACAGATTTTGTAGAAAAGTGTTATTGACAACACGTCAATTCCGAGATACGGTAATTAGTTATATCTGTCATGTGACTTTCATCACCACGTGACCAAAATGAAGGCATCGTCACTTCCAACACATGTTGAGCGAATGGGTGAAAGAGTTTGATGCTATACTGCACGAAATATTCGGGAAATAAAAATCAAATTAGTTGGTCATCCTCCATTTAGTCGTACAGGACATTGAGATTACGTACCTACGGAACATAAATTATTTCTAGAATATCCTGCAGAATGACGATCCCGAAGGCCTTCTATCTGGTAAATGACGATCTTCATCAGTGAAAGACATGATAGCCTATGTATAGTACACAAGTTATAACGTGAGCATCAGGTTTATGTATAAAGTAAGAACCAGCACAGGTGCAGTCAGGAGATTTAGACTTAAATTAAGTCGAAAATATTAAGATCATGCAACACGTGTTTCTTTTCGGAAATTTTACATATGTTTTAGTCGCTATTGGTTTGGTATATACACCTTATCGCTATTTGTCCGCCATTACTGGACATCACAAAAGTTCCCGTAAAATTTTGACGTCATAATAGAAAATATCTGACACCACAATGGAAAAGTGATTGTTGTATGACGTCAAAAATTCAAGCGGGACTGATTCTCGGGTCAAGCGGGAATAGCGATAAGGTGTATTGTAAGAGATTAAAGGTACAGGCTGATCTTTAAAGTAGGGAAATAGTTTTGATTGAAATCATTTATGATGAAGGATGCTGCTTAAATTCATGGCATCGAAACCTTTATTGGCAGAGGACACTTTTAGTAAGGATCTTTCTCCGTTTTATATTTTCCAATGTCAACCGTTCTGAAAAGTATTTGACGGGCAATATCCGGGATTATAGCTGCATGAGCTGTAAGTTTGTATTTGTTTGTAATAGGGATTTTAGCATAATTTGTATAGAGAATGAAGATTGAAAGGGACATTCACTACAGCTTCGGGCAGATGTGATGAATACCCAACGACTTCTGTATGAATGGAAGAATGTTTTACATAGTGACATCACGAAGGTGATGTATAATGACGATGACCATTAATGCGTCTTCGTCGAGGATCAGAGTGTTGAAAATAGTCATAACATTCACCGAGCTGAAGGAAGGTATGGATAAGATACCTATACCATCAAATTCGTCATTGTAACCCTATGGTGTCGCATTTCTTAGTTTGGACCCAATAGTCTTCATTTTGTCTATGTAGAGGTTTTGTAAGATAAGAACTGCGGTATATGTTTTCGATGATGCGAGCACGCATAGAAAAGATTAAATGATAATATTTAAATAAGAAGATGTGGCATGATTATTATATGCCAATGAGACAACTCTCCACCAGAAACCAAATGGCATAGAAGTTAACAACTATAGTAACGTTACCATACTGCCTTCAATTATAAGCAAAACCCATACCGCATAGTCAGTAATAAAAGACCCCGAAATGACAAACTTAAAATAATTCAAACGAGAAAATTAACGGCCTGATTTAAATCAATACATTGAACGAAATACAAATATGATATACAACAACTGAATTATAGGCTTCGGACTTGGGACAGGCACTTACATTATGTGGCGGGATAAAACATGTTAGAGGGCGCCTAACCCTCCCATAACCTAGGACAGTAGTGTAACAGTACACCCTTTGAACAAACTATAAAAATCAGTTGAAAAGGGCTTAAACAAAACAGATAAACAAGTAACAAAAACACAGACTGGACATGGCAATGTTTTTATACATCCCTACAACAAAAAACACATTTAAGGTGGCTGGGGTGTCTTCCTCCATCTTGGATTTTGAAGTAGCAGGTAACAATTGGTCTAGATCTTTAATGAAATGTTCAAATTTTGAGAGTATTATGTAATTCATGTGTAAGACTTTCATGTTAATATAGAAAAGTATGTGTTTGATCATATTTACGGCGGTATTTTCTAAAAAAACACAGTATTTTTGTTTGATTTATTTTTTTCAACTTTGCCACATAAGGGGAGACAACTCACATGTTGTTCTCAGTCATTAAAGTCCAAAATGTCTTGTAGAAGAATTGTACACGGCCTAGTGCGACGATTATTGTTATTGTCATTAGTGTGATGATGGGAATATGTCGTCTTGGATAAAGGGACACCTGCTATTTAAAACGACACAGTGTCCTTAATGACGTTGTTTCGGACCTGTTATACTGCGCGACGTCCAACCAAGTATTCTATTAGATGTTTGAAGTTTAATTAATTGTATGCCACTTTGGGATGAAGTCTCCGGGGACAAATGTTCATCAGCGGAGACATCGATACAGTGCTTGTAAAAAAGTCAAAAGATACCAATAGGATATTCAAAATCGAAAGTCAAAGACTGACAACGTGAATTCAGAGTTTTTGTTGTTCCGTGTTGGAGGCCTCATTGTGACTTTGAGTTGAAGATCAGCAAAAAAAGCGCAATACCTTTACTTTTTTTATGTTTTTTGCTGTGCACATACTGATTGTGTGTCATGGATGGAAAACCATATCCTTTTTCCTTTAACGTCATGGTTACAAAAAGACAAAAAAAAAAAAAAAAGACGAAAAGACAAACAAAACAGTCTACAAAAAACAACATAGAGAACTAAAAACTTATGCACTTCCGGCAACAGGAGCTCTTTTGGCTCTGCACGACAGACTAAACCACAGCCAAATCCTACAGATTTTTTATTTTGGACAGACGTGTTGTTGTATATAGAGGTGTCGGGACGCGGAAAACACTGCAGCTACTCTTGTCACGGAACGAGTGTTTGACAAAATGGTATTTAAAATAACATGTTCCTTTAGGAATATTGACTTAAAGTTTTATAATTAGATATAGAATCACTTCAAATTTTTAAAATCAAGAAAGGAGGTGTGGTGTTCAAATTTTTTGCAGTATTGAACATGTATTTTCTCGTGTTCTTGCACAACATTTTTTGCTGCTTTGTAATTTGTTTCAAGGTGTCGCAAAAAATATTTTTGGAACAATTATATCAACAATTACAGTTTATCATGATGAAGTATTAATCATTAATTTCAAACAAGTTATTTTAGTCAGTGTATGCGCGTAGTTAATTTGTCACTCCGCTTAGCCATCTAAATGAGTTTTCGTAATGGGAAAAAAGATTTATAATAATGCAATAGTGCAGATTTACTGAATGACCTGTTCTTTTGTTTCCTTTATGTAACATTGTGTGCAATAAATAATCGTCTGATTAAGACAGCTATGTTAATGTATTGTTAACATGCACGTTTCATATGACACGTGTAGAGAATAGACATAACATATACTGAACTTTATTATTGGGGGCATAATACCTTTGTAATGCGCAATGAAATAATTCATTTTGGGTTGTCTCTCGTTTAAAAGAGAAAACTCCAAACTTAAACATGTAATTCTTAATCATTACAAGTTCTGTATATGCGTGTGTGTGTCAGATAGATCAGATACTCACGTTATACTTCAATTATGTCGCTTCTCTGATTTCTTTAATTTGTAAAATATATAAAATGTTTAACACTGTAAAAATTGTTGTATTTTAATGAAATCACACACAATGAAACTTACAGCGTTTTAGTGGTTATATGTTGAAAAAATGCTATATAATGAATATTTCGGTAATAATTAATAAATATTTTACAAATTGTAGCTTCAAAATAAACTTCTTCGGACATGGAAAATGTTAACAATTAATTTATAATTATGACCATATCAAAGATAAGTAATTTCAAGGCCGAAGTGTTGACTGCTGGGTTGGTGATACCTTCGGGGTGGAAACCTACACCAGCAGTTGTATCATATTTCTTTTTTGCTGCAATTTATTAGGAAGTTTTTAAAAATCAAATGGAGGGAAAATTTTAATTTGATCACATCATGAGTGCAATCTATTCATTAAATTGTCATTGAAGCAACTCTAGTCTTTTCATAGCTGCATGTAGATTAAGAATAAAGAAAATCCCACACCGAACACAATTTAAGTCAATGCAACTCATTAGCAATTTAGATAGTGAAGTAAAACATGGTATACGGTTCTAATTTCCTGTAATTTATGTCCATTTGATCAGGAATAAATGTACCTTACAGAGGTACAAACCGCTTAAATCCATTTTAATATACCAATCCAAATTAAAAAAAATAATACTATAAATATTGAATTTAATAAATAAAGGATTGGAGTTTTCCTTTCAAATTTCAGTTTTTTTTCAAGAGCCTATACCCAATGGTTATATAAATATATCAATACGTTTATCAATTTAAACCAAGCCACAAAAGTCATATTTAAGGTGAAAAAAAGTGTTGTTATATTATTTCAATGTTGTTGTAACTCGTTTAAAGCCTTTTTCTGTAACGATAAAGGAAAGTATGCTAGTTGGTGTGGTTCATAAGTGTTTCTCGTTTCTCGTTTTTTATATAGATTAGACCGTTGGTTTTCCTGTTTGAATTGTTTACAACTAGTATTTTTGGGGCCCTTTATAGCTTGCTGTTCGGTGTGAGCCAAGGCTCCGTGTTGAAGGCCATAATTTGACCTATAATTGTTTACTTTTTACACATTGTGACTTGGATGGATAGTTGTTCCATTGGCACTCATACCACATCCTCTTATTTATAGATACACTTACTGGGAATGTGAAGATATGATTGAATTTTCTCCTCGTGTTTATATATCCCAACTCGTTCGTTATGCCCGTGTGTGTAGTGATGTCATAGATTTTAACAAACGTAATCAATGCATCACTGTTAAATTATTAAGTCAGGGATTTCGTTACCATGAATTACCTAAAACTTTTACTAAATTCTTTCATAGATACAAATATTTGATTAGTAAAATTGGCTGTACATGTAGAAAACTTATTAAAAACGGTATTTCACATCCTAAATTTTATGGTAATATTGTATTAAAAGCGTGGAAATCACTATGTGATCCGTGTAAACTCATCGAACCTTTAAACAAACTTATTAGTAAAGGTTATCTTATTAATGTTGTAATAAAATCTTTGAATATTGTTTACATTGGCACAAATGTCGATTTAGTCATCAACAAATTAAAACATAACTAACTTTGTAATCTTTTCGAATGTTTTTTTGGATGTATAAATACACATTCACGTTCATTTTCTATATAGAGATAGCTTTATATATATATATAACATTATACATATTCATTATAATGTTAAATCCAAACTATCCTTCTGCCTGTCGATACATTTATTTTGGCATTGCACAAGTCATGTCTTTTTTGACTGTCCATGGCGTTAAAACACTAAATCCCTGGGATGTGTTTTAGTTGATTTTAGTCTTTGATGCATGATTTTTTATTATTAATTTTTTTGGCTTTTGAATAGCTTTCAGTAACTCCGAGTACTCTCAAATCGTACTTTCGTGCTAATTTAACCTGTTACACAATTTGAAATGCATTTTTGTTATTCAATGTTTACTTATTTTGTGTTATATCTCGTCACTATTTCTAATATGTACCACCTTTGTATTTAGTATGACGATACATTTTCACTGCTGTTCTCGTACTATGAACAACAAATTTATTTACTTTGTAAAAAATATATCCGTACTCCTAACAACAAAATTATTATATTAAAATTCACCTGTGTACATTATTTTATTTAACGCCATTTTGTCCAAGGTTATAGTTGTCTTTTTGACATTGTGTCATAGATCAAATTTATTCATGCAGTGTATGTTTACTTGTTTTTGTTAATATGTCTTTTTGATTGAGTTAAGACATTTCAATTGACATTTTATAGTGTGCCTTTCTATGTTGTAATGTTACACTACTATTTCAGGTTAGAGTGAAGGTTGGCGCCTGTTAAAACGTTTAAACCCGCTGCATTTGTTTGCACCTGTCCTAAGTCAAGAACCTGTTTCAGTGGTTGTCGTTTGTTGATGTGGTTCTTAAGTGTTTTTTCGTTTCTCGTTTTTTATATAGATTAGACCGTTGGTTTTTCTGTTTGAATTGTTTAACACTAGTCATTTTGTGGCCCTTTATAGCTTGCTGTTCGGTGTGAGCCAAGGCTCCGTGTTGAAGGCCGTACTTTGACCCATAATTGTATACTTTTTACACATTGTGACTTGGATGGAGAGTTGTCTCATTGGCACTCATACCACATCTTCTTATTTCTATTGTGTTGTAAAATGTATATTCCAACCCCTTATCTATATCGTATATTTTCATATCACTCTATAATGAAATGATTAAAATATGACGGGTCATGATTTCTAAAAAGCGTTCTGTTAACTATGTATTGATGTCGTCTTGGTGATTGGTGTTTTTACGAGTATTTTAAGGGGGAAAAGTTAAATGACTTATTCCCATACTACAGATAATATGTGATCATCTTCTACTCTCCAAACGGATCAGATAACTTAAATTATAACATTACTAAATGATATTTTTTTCCCTTTATTATATTGAAGATTCTAATATAACGTGCTTCTTTCGCTTTGTAAACAACAGCTTGATAAAATTCTCGATATATCTTTACTTAACACAGACTCAGAGATGTACATTTTAATGGCTGTTACTATTTACCTCCCACGCAAATCCACATGTATCGTAACCTATGTGTAAACACGATGTGGATTTCGTTGTGTTCAAATTGAAATTGAAAAAAGAAACTACAGAACCGCTATTCCTATTCTAATGCATAACAAAAAGGATTGATGCAAAAGATCTTAAAAAATGTATAAAATCAAAAATTAAATTAAATTCCGCGAAATTTCATGAATGATCTTGGCGCATTAACGTTGTGTTTAAACATGACGTCATACGAATGAAACTCTCCAGCTGAAGATTATTCCGTTACGTGTACGCTCTTAATTCGAATAATATCGCATTAAAATGGAGTTTTGAGATATGCGTTGTTTCATTTTTATTCTATTGCATCATTCGCACATTCATGGATTTCACCAAGTCAACATGGTGGCTCACTCCTCAGTTACGACATGTTAACTGTGGATTTGACAGCAAATAGTATAGCCAACAAAAAAAAATGTTTGGGTTAAGAATTATAAGGATTAAACATATTTTTTCTAGTGGTTATTTAAGAAATAATTCATGCAGGCCTTAGATTTATTTGAAATTTGTAGCTTTTATTGTACAGGGGAAAAAATAGAACAGCCATACACATGGGAATCTTACCTCCGCTTCAGTTTTTCAAATTACCGTATTTGTCCTATTAGAATCGAAAAGATTCATGCAAGCCATAGATTTGTTATTATTTTACATGGCCTGGACAATTATATTCGTTATTTTTACCCCTTGCTGACGCTCGAGATAAAATTCGAATATAACAGCCCAGGCCAAGTGAAAATTTCCAACAAATCTATGGCTTGCATGAACTATTTCTTAAATAAAGAACTCTGAATAAGAGTAATCAGACTCAAACAAGCCGGGGTCAGGTTAAGTTTAAGAAGTTTTATACAGTAAAATATATTACAAAATAAATGAACCGACCACATTATAAATAAACTCATCATAGATACCAGGACTGAAATTTTATATTTGCGCCAGACGCGCGTTTCGTCTACAAAAGACTCATCAGTGACGCTCGAATTAAAAAATAATAAAGGCCAAATAAAGTAAGAAGTTGAAGAGCATTGAGGACCAAAAATTTCTAAAAGTTTTGCCAAATACAGCTAAGGTAATCTATTCATGAGGTAGAAAAGCCTTAGTATTTCAAAAATTCAAAGTTTTGTAAATAAATTTCATGCGTCCGAAGCAAAGTTTATATAGATTGTATCGAACAAAAACGCGATCATCATAAAGACACATTTATTTTTGGCTGAAAAAGCATTACACTAAACGGGGTTTGATATGAATAAAGGTAACGAAAAATATGGTTACTTTGTTTGGCCTGTCCTGCAATGTGATACGAAATTTGCTATTGGGTATTGGTTTTGTGGATGATGAATTTGAAATGGTAAAGCAAACTACTTTCTTTTAAGGCATATATATGGTCATCTGAATAATATACAAGACATTCGCATTTTTCATCCTAACATTTTTAAGGTCAAATTTGAAACCATTATAAAACATACCAAAAACTTAAAAAAACGTTTGATGTTAAGAGAATTAATTTTTTATCATAAGAAATATATGTTTAACAATCTATATTCACTTTCGTATTTTATTTCAATTATAATAATTTACTCATCAAATACGCTTTTATTATTATATGGGAATTAAATATTTAAGTTTCAAGCTATATCCTATTCCCAATTGTAATGAAATATATCAATATTATTCAAGCTTCTATAAATGTACTAACATAACACATATATCAAAGGTAAACTAATGTGATCTTAATGTAGTCTAATGGCTGACTATAAATGACAATGGCTAGAGTTCACTTAATCAAATGTAAGTTCATAATATATGCCTCGTTTAGAAAAGAATCAATAATCGTAACAAACTGGTTTCATTTGTATGTTCCTAATTTTGTTTGAAACGATAGATTGAAACACCATTTGATGAGAAGTGTTCGAGATTGAATCCGTATTTCGGTTTGTACGAAGTTGTGTTAGCATTTAAAACTTTTTTGTCACTGTAGATTGCGATTTCTCGAAATTCTGTCATCAACAGTCTGTTTTATAATGCCATACTATTGCTATTCACATTTTCCATTTAATGATAATGAAATGATAGTTTGTTACTGACACAAAATAGTTTAACGGGAATAATAGCCCTGTTATAAAAAAAAAGTACTGCAACATTGTTGTTTAATCAGCTTGTTTTGTCTGGGTTAAATATTTATTTACATATTTACCGTTAGAGACACAACTAAAGCGTGTAAATATTTTAATCATAGATACCAGGATTTATTATTCTTTACGCCAGACCCGCGTTTCGTCTACATAAGACTCATCAGTGATGCTCGATTCAAAATAGTAAAAAAGGCAAAAACAAAAATAACGAAGTAAAATATTTGTTTATTTCTGCAGGCAAATTTACTTTTGAAATTGCTCAAATTTGAATTTTTGGCGACGTTTTTGACGGTACTCTATGAATAATACACGGAAAAATAGAGACTGAGGTAGTGTAATATATCGTCTTTAAAATTAAAGTAACAGTGCACGTTTCGGTTTTCTTAAGAGCCTATACCTAATGATTATACACTTACAATACGTTCTAATTAAGAAAAGGCTTTAATTTAGAAAAGACACCAACACAAGAGTTTAACTTACAGACACAATGGATAAGCGTTGATTCATTGTATCTATAATACAGAATTTTGAAAAAGAATAATCAGACTCAAACAATCTGTGGTCAGGTTAAGTTTTAGGAAGTTTTATACATTAAAATATTATATTACAATAAAATGAAAACACCACGTTATAAATTTCATGCGTCCGAAGTGAAGTTTATATAGATTGCATTGTAAAAAAGACACATTTTTCTTTTGGTTGGGAAGCATTACACTAAACATGCTAATTAGCAAATTAAAACATAACTAAATTTGTATTTTCTTTTCAAACGGGATGTATAGAGACACACAAACACGTTCATTTTTATCTATAAAGAAGTCACTCCTTACTATCCTACTACCTGTCAATACATTTATTTTTGGCATTGCACAAGTCATGTCTTCTTTGACTGTTCATGACGTTAAAATACTAAATCCCTGGGATGTGTTTTAGTTGATTTTAGTCTCTGATGCATGATTTTTTATTATTAATTGTTTTGGCTTTTAACTAGCTGTCAGTAACTGCGAGTACTCTCAAATCGTACTTTCTTGTTTGTTTGACCTCTTGATACTATTTGTAATGCTTTTTTGTTATTTGATGTTAACATGGATCTTGTCTATATACCAGCTTTGATTATTTGGAATTACTACACATTTTCACTTCTTCGTACTATGAACATCAAAATTATTTCATTTCTCCTTAAATACTGTTCTTGCACCTGTACAGGAAGTTTTATCTAGCACTAATTGTATAGTTTTATTGTTGATATTCACCCCATATGTACCAAGTGTTAGATTAGTTTTATTGATATTAAAGAAATTTCTTGGTATTCCTACATGGAAGATTTTATACACAAAGAAGAAGAATAAAATTGAGAATGGAAATGGGAATGTGTCAAAGAGACAACAACCCGACCACAGAACAGACAACAACAGAAGTATACTTAACAACAAAATTATTTTCATTTACCTGTGTATAATTTGACGCAGGTTTTTTCAAAAGTGATGATTTTCTAAATATTGTTTAACATTTCACAGTGGTATCATACTTTAACTTTGTTTAAACCTGCTAATTACTTTTGACCTTAATTATTTATCCCTTATAATTTTTATTAACTATGTATTTGCATTCAGGTATCACAGATCAAATTTATTCGTTCATTGTGTGTTAATTTGCGTTTTTTGATTGAATTAAGCCGTCCAATTGATATTTTATAGTATGTCTGTCTATGTTGTGATGTTATACTATTGTTTCAGAAAAGGGAGAAGGTTTGGTACCATTAAAACGTTTAATCCCGCTGCAAATGTTTGAACCTGTCCTAAGTCAGGAATCTGATGTACAGTAGTTGTCGTCTGTTTATGTAGTTCATACGTGTTTCTCGTTTCCCGTTTTAATATAGGTTAGACCGCTGGTTTTCCCGTTTGAATGGTTTTACACTAGTAATTTTTTGGGGCCCTTTATAGCTTGCTGTTCGGTGTGAGCCAAGGCTCCGTGTTGAAGGCCTTACCTTGACCTATAATGGTTTACTTTTATAAATTGTTACTTGGATGGAGAGTTGTCTCATTGGCACTCATACCACATCTTCCTATATCTATAAACGGTGTTTGTTATGAATAAGTGTAACGAAAAATATGTTCATTTGGTTTGGCCTATTCTGCAATGTGATACGAAAATGTAATATTTGATATTTGGTATTCGTTTTGTCGATGATGACTTTCAAATGTTAAACCAAACTACTTTCTTTCTATGCATATATATGGTCATCTAAATAATATACAAGACACTCGCATTTTTCATCTGAACTTTTTAAGGTCAAATTTGAAACCATTATGAAGCAAAAAAAACTTTAAAACGTTTGATGATCAGTTAATTAATTTTAATCGTAAGAACAATATGTAAAACAACCTATATGCGCTTTCGTTATTTTATTTCAATAATAATAATTAACTCATCAAAGACGCTTTTATTTTTATATGGGTATTAAATATTTAAGTTTCAAACTACATCCTATTCCCAATCGTCATGAAATTTATCAATATTAATCAAGCTTCTATAAATGTACTAACATAACATATATATCAAAGATAAGCTAATATGATCTTAATGTAGTCTAATGGCTGACTAAAATGGCAATAGCAGAGTTCACTTAATCATATGTAAGTTCATAATGTATGCTTCATAAAGAAAATGAGTCAATATTTGTAACAAACTGTTTTCATTTTACATTCCTAATTTTTTAAACAATAAGCTGAAACACAATTTTAGAAGTATTTGAGATTGATCCGTATTTTGGTTTTAAGAAACAATGTATGCATCAAAAGTGATGATTTTCTAAATATTGTTTAACATTTCACAGTGGTATCATACTTTAACTTTGTTTAAACCTGCTAATTACTTTTGACCTTAATTATTTATCCCTTATAATTTTTATTAACTATGTATTTGCATTCAGGTATCACAGATCAAATTTATTCGTTCATTGTGTGTTAATTTGCGTTTTTTGATTGAATTAAGCCGTCCAATTGATATTTTATAGTATGTCTGTCTATGTTGTGATGTTATACTATTGTTTCAGAAAAGGGAGAAGGTTTGGTACCATTAAAACGTTTAATCCCGCTGCAAATGTTTGAACCTGTCCTAAGTCAGGAATCTGATGTACAGTAGTTGTCGTCTGTTTATGTAGTTCATACGTGTTTCTCGTTTCCCGTTTTAATATAGGTTAGACCGCTGGTTTTCCCGTTTGAATGGTTTTACACTAGTAATTTTTTGGGGCCCTTTATAGCTTGCTGTTCGGTGTGAGCCAAGGCTCCGTGTTGAAGGCCTTACCTTGACCTATAATGGTTTACTTTTATAAATTGTTACTTGGATGGAGAGTTGTCTCATTGGCACTCATACCACATCTTCCTATATCTATAAACGGTGTTTGTTATGAATAAGTGTAACGAAAAATATGTTCATTTGGTTTGGCCTATTCTGCAATGTGATACGAAAATGTAATATTTGATATTTGGTATTCGTTTTGTCGATGATGACTTTCAAATGTTAAACCAAACTACTTTCTTTCTATGCATATATATGGTCATCTAAATAATATACAAGACACTCGCATTTTTCATCTGAACTTTTTTAAGGTCAAATTTGAAACCATTATGAAGCAAACAAAAAACTTTAAAAACGTTTGATGATCAGTTAATTAATTTTAATCGTAAGAACAATATGTAAAACAACCTATATGCGCTTTCGTTATTTTATTTCAATAATAATAATTAACTCATCAAAGACGCTTTTATTTTTATATGGGTATTAAATATTTAAGTTTCAAACTACATCCTATTCCCAATCGTCATGAAATTTATCAATATTAATCAAGCTTCTATAAATGTACTAACATAACATATATATCAAAGATAAGCTAATATGATCTTAATGTAGTCTAATGGCTGACTAAAAATGGCAATAGCAGAGTTCACTTAATCATATGTAAGTTCATAATGTATGCTTCATAAAGAAAATGAGTCAATATTTGTAACAAACTGTTTTCATTTTTACATTCCTAATTTTTTTAAACAATAAGCTGAAACACAATTTTAGAAGTATTTGAGATTGATCCGTATTTTGGTTTTTAAGAAACAATGTATGCATTTAAAACTTCATTGTTCTTTAAATTGCGATTTCTCGAAATTCAGTCTTCACCAGTTTGTTTTATAATGCCATACTATTGCTGTCCACATACACATACATCCTGTTATAAAAAAGAACTGGCATAGTGTTGTATAATCAGCTTGTTTTGTCTGGGTTAATATTGGTTTACATATTTACCGTTAGAAACTGAAAGCGTGTAAATATTCTTATCATAGGAACCGGACACGCGTTTCTTCTACATAAGACTCATTAGTGACGCTCGAATCAAAGAAGTTAAAAGGACCAAAAAAGTACGAAGTAAATGATTTGTTTATTTCTGCAGACAATTTACTTTTGAAACTGCTCAAAATTGAATTTATTGCGACGTCCTTGACAGTACTCTATAAATAGTACACGGAAAAATAGGTACTGAGGTAGTGTAATATAATTTCTTTAAAATTAGAGTAACAGTGCATGTTTTTTAGGCCTTCTTTTACATTTGTGGTCCAAACTAAACTCACACTTACACCAAACCCTAGCACATTCCTAACCACTAGCCCTTACCCTAATCCTTACCTAAAACTAACCATAACTTGCCCTCTCCATAAAAGAACCCTTTCCATCAAGTACAGGGATCTCTAAAGTAAAATACACGTTTTTAATGGGTATCCGTATGTTTTATTTTGCCTGTTTGGTGATATGTCATCAGCAAGACCAAAACTATAGAAATAACTTCTTATATACTGAACTGTTTTTATACCTATGTTCTTTTTCCTTGAACTGAAGAAAGGTTTAATACTGAAAATAACCTAGTTAAAATCTGCAACATGTAAAGATTGAAAACGAGATCTGACACGATTGCTTAAGAGACAAATATCCGTTTGCAGGACGAGTATGTGAATTGACATTGGTCACCCATACCAAAAACTAATACTTTTTAGTAAGCTATAACAAGACCCATCATGACCAAATATTCCGGTTCCATTTTAGTGTTGGGGATTTTTACATCAAACACTGTCCGTACGTTCGTTTGTCCATCTCTTCGACTTTTATTTTACCAACTGCTACTTAACCCCTTGACAAAAGTTTGTGAAACTTTCATAGGATCTTATTCGCATAATTTGCTTTTGCATCTTGTATTTATTTTCTTCATCTGAAATATTTGTGGGGTTAACTTTGGGATGACATGGACGTCGTCATATATATTCAATATAGAAACAAATTCAATCCGGTTCTCTTCTTAAAACCCGTATCTTAATTTAATCAATCTTTCTCAGAATATTTACTGATATAAGTATATAGTTTCTATTTTGGGGTCCAAATTATGTTTTGGTTTCCATTACCAAATTATGGTCTTTACGAGGGGCTGTGTATCATTTTATGAGCCATGCTCACAGTACATCTAGTTGGTCATCTATCAACAACAATTATGTCTTTTAAACAATTTGGTTTTGGTTGTAGTTGTATTTTCTAGTTAATATACATATATTTATCTGTAGTATAAATGTGTAGCGATAACAGATTAAAATAGGGTAAGAGACCTGTGTATTGTTACAAAAGAGAGGCGAAAGATACCAAAAGGACATTCAAACTCCTAAGTCGAAAATAAACTGACAACGTCATGGCTAAAAAAGAAAAACACCAGTACACAAAACACCAGTTCACAAAATACAACATCGAAAACTACGGACAACCATAGAGTTAATGGCTTGTAGATTTTTTTATCAATAGTATGTTGTTGTTTTCATGGTGCATTGAGTTATACCTCTTATACAATTTTATTTATATTTAGTTTAATTCATTAACAATAAATGTTATTGTTTATATCTAATAATCAGCTATACGAGCTTTTTTTTAAATACATCTTTGATCTCAGCGTTAGATTTCATGAGAATATCTACATCTCTGCATTTTAATGTTACATTGAAAGATGTGCATGAATAATACAACAATACACTTATTAGTACACAAGACAATTATCTTTGATATATATTAAATCTTTTTACGGAAATAATTGTGCAGCAACATGAACAATTTTATAAATAAATATCTGATTTTCTATTGCGAAAGTGTTTTTATTCAATGTATGATACATAATTTCATAAAATTTACAAATAAAAAAGTTTGACCTTAATGGTTTATGATGGCTGTTAATAATTATATACAAATTGTTAATGTTTCATTGTGTTATATTTTAGGTCAAATGAATTGTAAAGCTAATAAAGCAATGACACATATTATTGTAAACTAGATAATCTCTGAAAGTGGTATTTGTTAAATTAAACACAAATAATACATTTTCTGCACTTTGGTCGGGTTGTTGTCTCTTTGACATATTCGCCATTTCCATTCTCAGTTTTATTGAAAGGTAAGTAAAACATTGTAATATGTAGATGCATGTTTTAGGTGACCCAATGATAGTTACGCCAAAATAATGTAAATAAAATAAATAGGACAGCAGAGAAATTATGTAGCATACTATTTAAACAAGTCTATCTAGAGAAATCAGTTTGTATCAATTGCACGGGTAATCAATATTGCGACAGTAGACCATTTGTTTATCACTTTGTATTACACCAACAACGTTACCAATTACATTCTTTCCTGTTAACCATATGTTTGACAACTATTTTTTAAATTAAATTCTTATATATTGCAAGATTATTCTTTCCAAATTCAGATTTTAAACGTTTGAAAAAACCCTCTACAGGGAATAAAGTTTGAAATTTACATTTCGTAATCAAGTCTTGAATGTTTAGTAGGCAGCAGTGTAGCAAATATATGCACGATATACACATTAACAACAGAACGAATTTAATGCGCTGCGGGCTTATGCTCCTCCTAATGTCCACCACTAGGTTCTTATTTTAGCTAAATTACAAATAGATTCATATACCTATGTTCTAATCAGCTATTATAGAAGGAATTAAAATGAATAATTTCATGTAATTATGAAAAATTCTCCTGGCCGTGCTATCATTAAAACTAGATTGGTGACTTTTTTTTAACTCATTTATTACTGTGCTCCTCTTCTTCCCGGTTTCCCTCCTTTATTAATATGAGGCAGGTATCACACAAAAGTTCTTCGGAAAAATGAAAATAAAATGACATTATCTTTGAACTTCATGTTGCGCCATATACATGATGTCTTTTCACTAAATAATTTCAAAATCATGGTAGCAAAATGTTACACTTCCATTTACTATTTTGCAATATTTCCGTTCTAACTTCCCAACAAAAAGAGATATACACTTCCAATATAACATTGTTAACTGAAATTGTATATAACAGATTATATCACAACAGACAACAATTACAATCTGACAACTATTTGAAAAGTCGGGTATCTTGTCGGATAAGAATATCTATAGTTATATGACCATGTCTATGCTGGATATATACCCTCTGATCCGCATATGCTCCCTCTGTTATGTGCTGGCTATCTTTGTAACCTAACTACATGGTATATGCTTTGTGCTTATGCGCCTGAGTCACTTACCATACATTTCACTTCAGGCACTGTGGAAACTTTTGGATCTAGCTAATACTTCTGTCGCCATTTACAAAGGAGAATGTGTAATTGAAGTGTTTTGATCTAGTTCAAAGCAAATAAACTCATCAAAGATATCAGGATTAAAGTTGTGTATGCCAGACGGTGTGTCGTCTACATAAGACACATGGTATACAAAGTAAAGTTAGTTTCCTAAATATGCATGTAATATATGCCACTAGACATTAAGTACTTATGAAAATGATAAAATAACAATTTAGATATAAGAAAATAACTTCGCAATGAATAATACTGTATACTGTAAAATTATGCAGACAACAGTCAGCTATGTTTTACTTTAGATATGGGCCATGCCATGTAAGAAAATGTTAATTATTTGAATTTGTCTCATTTAGATACGCAGCATATACCATTTTATATACAAACAGTTGAAATCAAAAGTTCAAAGCTTATGATATTGAACACTTGGATTCCCATAAAAGAAGGAAGGTATATTTACAAATTTGGTTTATTTTTGTTATAAGTTGCTAATCAACAGTTTGAAACTCCAATTTAGACAAATGAAAAGGCATGGCCTTCAGACAACCTCTCACATGAACCCCTGAAAACATTGCATATCTTTCGTTTGCATTATAGTTTGTTTAATTGAACACATCACTTGAGCTGCTTCCAAGATATAGAATTTTAATCACAGAAAAAAAAAAAATTGTAAAACTGTCAAGACGGCATTGTTTTCAGAGATATATTATATGAACTTTTCAAAAGATGAAATTTTATCTTTTCAGAGAAAAAGTATGTTAACTTTTCTCAAAGAAAAATATTTTATAAATGTAATTTGTGAATTATCCAATACATTTGCTTAATCCCTTTATTGTAATCAGTTATGCTTACTTATTTTAAGGACTTATTTAGTGGAATTTGTGTATGTCTTGTAAAAACTGTAATTTTCTACGCCTATCTATTGACATTTTTAAGATAGAAAACGTCACTAAATGGGAATAAATCATAATGGTAGTGTGACATATTAGCCAAGATGACTTACTTGTAGGTCTTATTGTGCTTAACAGTTTTGTTGAAGGAAGTTGGGAAAAAAACATCATCTTTCAGGAGCAATACATTTCTGAAAAACTGCTTTTGACCACAATTTTATAGATTTAGCAACAGCAGCAATGTTTGTTGATTGAAAAAATCCCTGTATACAATTTTAAAACTATATTTAGATGATGTTTGGTAACATTTTGCAAATTAGTTTCAAAGGAGAAGTTCAAGATTTATAAAAACGTTAACGACTGGACGACAGACGACTACGACAGAAGTTATAGATGTTAAAGCTCGCATGGCCTTTTATGCTAGGTGATTTAAAAAATGGCTGTGGTTAAATAAATCTGCAAGTAAGGGAAAATGCACATTGTTAACTATTGCTCAAAACAACTTAACTTTTATGATCACACTCATATGTATATATCATCTAAAAGATCACTCCCGGTCTTTGGTGGGGTTCGTGTTGCTCAGTCTAATTTATCTATGCTGATTTTTGTAAACTGTTGTTTGTCTTTTGGTCTTTTTTTTTTTAGCAATGGCGTTGTCAGTTTGTTCTTGACTAATGAGTTTGAATGATCCTTTGGTATCTTTTGCCTCCCTTTTACAGTCTTCTTATCACAATCTGTCTTTTTACTTATAAAGTGTCATGAAAAACTATTACAAATGTGTGACCTTTAAAATAAAAAAAAAAAAAGAAACAAACATAATCCACTTCATTTGAACTTTGGTAGATAGTTGTCTCTCATTAGCAATCATACCACATATCCTTATTTTTATAAAGAAGTTTCTACAGCCTCTCTATCTTGCTATTCAATATGTGGAGAAACGATACTGACGATGTAATTAAAATATTCATAAGTCACAAAAAGACAGACAAGAACATTGCAAAAAGAACAAAATACATATAGTCAAAAAGGTGGCCGAAATGAAAGAGAAAAACATCAAACATCAAACGACTAAACAAAATATTGCAAGCCGTTCATATGCCACTTGTGGCACCCGTTGTGGTGTTAAGGTATCAAATTAAACCAAGACATACGTCACATGCAATGATGTAATAACCATAGCAGGTTTAGTTATTTGGCTAAATGTGAAAGACATCACTGAAACATGATGTAGTCTCTTAGATATTTCTCAGTTTATAATAAAATAGCAATCTAATATACTGCCACTTAATTTTTCTTTTGCCTAATTACCCGTTAATAAATCTCTTGAGTCTTTTTCAACATCTTTGTAAGAATTGTATACTGTTATGAAAGTAAATATTAGTAAACCAAGTGAATATTTCCAATGGATAATTAACAATAGGAAATGATAAATCGTCTTTTGTTGTTATTTTTAAAAGGGTTTTCTGTGTGAAACTGATATTTTAAAATCAAGACAAGGACAAATTTTGTTGTTTATATTGAATTAATTTTAAAAAGTCAGTTCACTTGCCAAAGTGGGGATTCCATTTGGTTGTGCGGGATGTACAAGTACGCAGCCACGTCCGTTCAGAATTAAGACGTTAAATTCGGTGCCTCGTTTAGACAGAACGCCACGCTCTCTGCACGTTAAGAACCCTTGCAACAACTCTTTCAGGGGTCCGTAGGTGGCCTGTTGCAAGGCAACATTTCTGTGCCAGTCCAATTCACCCTCATTCCTCAGTTGCAGTCCAAATATCTTCGACCTTCATCCCGGTCGGCCCCCATTACAGGACCTACATATTGTATTTATTGTTAATTTGTTCTCGCCCTGAACACGCATGGAAATTTGCCACAGGACGTTAAGCAAACAAAAATCAATCAGTTCGCTTGGTAACAACTTCGCAAAATTAATTAATGAATTCTTGATTGTTAAACAAATGTTCAGTGCAACTGATTATAAAGTTAATGTTTTACGTTATCGATCTATGCGATAAATTAAAATTAAACGTTCCAACTGTTATCAAAACATACAATTTAGTCTTTAGCGCCATTAATAATAACATGAATGTTGTCAAAATCAAAGCACACCGACAAACGAACGAATAACCTAATAATATCTTTAGCGTCCCTAATTTATCCTAAATACGTATATAGTAATAATACATGCAAAATGTCTATAGAAAGGTGCATTGAATGTAACAGTAGTTTTATTCATATGTGTTGTATGAATTCAATATAAAACATATGTGGCTTTCACTAAATAAGTTTTCAAATGCATATTCTTTATACTGAGGCAGTTATTAATAATTTTGGTTTGTTACCTATTTATAAAGGACGCTTAACTATAGTAACGGTATACACGATGTCGCATATCTTTACTCTGATTGGACAAAATTACGGAATTGAACAAAAACCAACATAAAAAAATATATGCTACAATAAAAGGAAAACATTACGGACATAAGATCAAGCTTAACAATGAAATTATACAGATAAATAAAAATAAATTCAGGTAAAGAAAGTGTTATCATCACCACTGCCAACATGGTCAAATTGTTTGGAATTGTAGGCTTAGCCGTTTATACATGAGTAGGTAAATATCACTGACAGGTTCAGTAGATCTACTAGGTCTATTAGGCCCCGATTTACCCTCCGAAATAGGCTGTATCTCTAATTGTTAAAGTTGTGCTTGACATATAGTTATAATTGACATTTCTTCATGGTTCGAAACTGTTTCAAGTTTGAAGTTTGTTGTTCATTAGAGATTGTTAGCTACTAATTTCTTTAGTTTATGTCGACTAGAAAAAACCCGCGCGAGCGCGGCTTGAAGACTACTTGAAATGTTTATGGTGATACACAGCTTGGGGTCATGTTTCTCAAACTGTTTTTATGCACTGATGCATTATGTTGATAGTTTCTATTTGTTGTCAGTTCTTCTTCCATATGAGTTTAAATGTCCAATTAATAGCTTCTGTCTCGGTGTTACACAGGTGCTCCTAGAACGTAGGAAATAACTCAGAGAAGAAAAAGACAACCTAGAACACTGATGATTAAAACATTTCTCAGTGGTGCTAGTTTGTAGTATTTCTTTCTTTTTTTTTCGAAAGGTGCGAGTCAAGTTCTGTCTCTGTGTGATACGGGTGCTCCAAGAACGGAGGAAATAACTCAAAGAAGAAGAAGACAATCTAGAACACTTTGATGATTTAAAACATTTCTTCAGTGGTGCGAGTTTGTAGCATTCTTATTTTGAGTGGTGCGAGTTCTATCTCTGTCTGACACGGGTGCTCCGAGAAAGGAGGAATTTATTAAGAAAAGAAGAACACAATCTAATGATTAAACACATTTCTTCGAGTTTGTTATATTTCTTTTTTTTTCGAGTGGTGCGAGTTTGATAAAGTGGTGCAAGTTTTAATAGTTAGTTACCGTTTTGAGTGGTGCGAGTTGGCTATGGGCCGAGTTTTCGGGCAGAACGTCGACTGAGCATGCGCGAAAGCGTATAAGACACGGATCGATAACGGTCTCCAAATTTGGATATTTTCTCAAAAATTGGCGTTTTCTGTGGAAAAAAGATTGTTTCGAAGACAAATTTAGGAAGTACAAAACACTACATTTATACGTCATGTCACAAATATTTCCGACTTCGTATGGTTTCAGAGGAGTTGCGGCTTAATGAAATCGGTCTCTTCCTTTAGTATTATAGATTTCTCAGCTAAAGGTACTTCTTTATCTCTGAAAAATACTTATATATATAAGTCTAAAAATTTGCACAACGATACTAATATAAGATGGTATTATACGAAGATGTTGTTATTAAATCGTGTTGACAAATATTTCGGCTTAACAAATAGCCTTCATCGGTGTCAATGATTTTAACAATACTGATTGTAGGTTAAAAATAGATCAGTAATACAGGTAAGTTTTAGTCTATTGATTTTAATCCATAATCTTGAACATCATAATATAAACAAAACTCGATACTCTAATATACGTGACTGTGTATATTTACATTCCGAAATGAGTGAAAACAAAACTTAGTATTTCTTATTGATGCCGTTTGGATGATGTACATTTAGTTCCTTTGTTAAATTTGTTAAATTCTTTTGCTGGTGAGCGTAAACAGGAACCGGAAAGCGACCTTGATTTCGCAGTAGATGGGAATCGAGAATAACAACAAAAGCTCGGATAGTGACTCAGAAATTTCAGAAGACGAGAACAACTACAAATTTATAAAAAGAGTTCTTGGATCTCTAAACCGAGCAAAATGCAACCTTGGAATCATTTATCGACAACTTTAAGTCGGACATTATTAGAAATACCAGAAATAAACCTTTGACAATCTTACCAATGAAGAACGGACTGCACTAACAACAATATCGTCATTAAACCTGCAGACAAAGGCAGTGTAGTGGTTGTCATGGATAAATCTGCCTATATTCAAGAGGGTGAACGACAACTTGGCGATGCAAGGTTCTACCAAAACTAGACTCTGATCCTACAACATCTTTTAGCAGAGAAATAACTGATAGCTTGGTAGAAATGCACAACGATGGTTTCATCGATGACAAAACTCTTGAATATTTGAAACCAGAAAATCCCACACCACGCAGATTTTAGCTTTTACCTAAAATTCACAAGGCCAATAACCCCTGAAGACCTATAGTTCCGCTTTCATTGGATAATAATTATATAAACGTATGACGTCAGGAACATATTTATTTTTGACTCCAAACTAGACATCCCCAGAAAAAAACCGTGCCGCGCAGTTCAAAAGTCGTTCACGTAGGTTTTCTTTCGACTCGATAAAATAAAAAGAAACGATGTTCAGTGTGAGGAAAACAAAGATAATAAAAGAAATAAAATAATTTATTACAAAAGAAATGCTACATAGGAAAGATAAGATTAGCTAAGGCACAATTTCCTATCAAGTAAGTATTGAAGTGTTCCTCCCGAAAGAAACGCAATATCCATAGTTTAACACCACTTTTAGAGTGTCGGAATGTACTGTTGCAAAACTGTACGCGATTCATTAATAGACAGCTTTCGAGACGGAGAATAATGTGTTTTCGACATTTTGACTGAAATGGTTGACACGATCGGTTTTAACTTTGCAATTGGACCATAACTTACTATAGTGAACTTCTCGGCGCCATATTTCTATTGTCGACAAGATGGGGAATTTCAACACCAATTGGAAGCGATTTCTAGTGAAAACTTTCCGGAACTACGGAATTGACTGACTAGAACATTCTCTGTTCCAGTATTTAGATATAGTTGCCTTTCTTATTAAGACCATATTAAAAATTACAGCAACGAAGTATTTAACCCTGCCGGAGGGACACACATGTCCATGTTTTAATTTATGCCAGCTTCTCATCAATTCTGCATCTATTTCAAATAAAATACCGAAGATTAAACAGCACTGTTAATTTGCCTCTCTTAAGCCAATCATGAACCCTGGATTCATTGCAGGTATTGTGCTGATTTCATCTAACAAAATTTCAAGCGTACCTAAATACGAAAAAAAATGTGTTCTTAAAATTCTTGACAACCGTACAATAATTATTCACTGTGATTGGAATTTACAATTTTATAATTGTTCACAAAGATCTGAGGATTTGGTACGGTTTTTTCTTGTCTTTTTAAAGAAAGACGGTGGAGGGAAAGTACGTTGGAAGCAGTCGGAAAGCAAGCCCTTAGAAACGACCGTTGTTGCTACTTTCTTAAGACAACAATGGTCATTTTAAAACCCGCCAGTGATATCAGTCACCGGAAAACAAAATGGCGGCCAAATAACGTTAAACTGGCATCTCTACAAACGAAAGACATTTTTGACGTTGTAGCTTCTTCTTTTTTTTTATCTTACACATCGATGTCAACTTGCATCTTTACACAATGTACACACATTTAGTGTGTTTGTTTGAAAAGCAATGGCGAGTTCAGCTGTGAATATTTGATTGGATTAATTATTCTTTTCAAGTCAGTGAATTGTTTGACTTAACTAAAACAAGGTAAGGAAATCGTATAATGTCTTCTCACAACCTTAACTAAAACTCATTCATTGTTTATAATATTATAAAAAATTGTGATGAAGTAATCCTGCAAAACTGCCAAAGGTAATTGAAAAGTCTTGTCCTAAATATGAACTTAAAACAATCTCTTTCAGACTAGCATTTTAATCACTCTTATTCAAAGCATGTTCATACTAACATGGAGTGTGACTTACATATGACTTGTGATCTAAAACATAATATTGTTGACTAGGAATTCAGAATCTGCTCTGAAATACTTTTAAATAAATATAAAATGCATAATTGTTAAAAAAAATTAAATAGAAAAGAAAATATTAGACCCAGTCTTTTTGTTCTTATCTATTTTCAAGTTCATGATTAGAACCATTTATTTATTGGTTTAGTGCTTTATTTTATAATTTGAGTCCATTCATTAGAATCTGCATGGAATCAGTGAGACAAAATTTATTGTTATATTTATTTTGTTCATACAATAATTGCAAACTAATTTCCTTTTATTTCAAATAATGAAGAAATTACATTCAAAATACTTTCATTATGGTCTCGTTTAAGTTTAAATGAAAAGGTAGGATCAGGTATCAGTAATGAAAAGGAGTTCCTGTATTTGATCATTTTAATCCTGTCTTGATCCATTATTCATGAATATTTTGGCTAACCCTTGTATGATTAAAGTAGAAATTTATTTCTGTATTGAAATAATTTGGTTACAGCAGTATAAATACTTACCAAAATACAAATATAAAATCAACTCTTGAATAATAATATTATGGCACATACTGACATAAGGCCTATTTGAGTATTTCACTGAGACTGAGTTCTGAAAAGTGATAAAATGTGTTTCGCTAATTTTTTGCACATGTCTTTAGTATCAAAATATATTCAGTAAAATTCTTTTAATAATATCCTCATGTAAATAACAGCGTATGGTGCTTAATATAATAATAGTTTTATCATGAGAGTGTCAAACAAAGGGACGTAACTCGTAAAACATTTGCGTATTACAGCGTATTAAGTGGCACAAATTTGACATATCATAGTCAAAGTTATGTTACATAACATAATTTAAATTCAGCAAAGCTTCCCGAGAAGTTAAAGAAAATTACGATTTTAATTTCCAGTGACCAATTTTTTGGTCAACACCTAGACTTTGAAGACACATTTTGAGAGAAAAATTAGTTTAATCCATAATTGAGTGGATCAATATATTTCTTTTATACTCAAGAATGTTCACTTAAAAGCAAATTAGTTTTAATTCATGCAAAAACTACAAATTCCAAAAACGGGCTTCACTTTTTGGTAAAAATGCCCATATATGGTAATCACATGACTTCCATTGTTGCTTTAAGAAATGGGGTCAAACCGGGGTCAGATTTGACTGAAGAAGGGACAAAACAATAAATGAGTAAACACATGCACCGATCGAAGAATAACGTGAGGGTACCCAAATTGCACCTATTTTGACAGTTTTTTCACTTTCGTTTATTTATGAACGAGACAAAAGTTTCTATTCTGTGTTTATTTTGTAGATGTATCCTTTTACCATATAGTTACACTAATTCAATTTTGAATACATCTTAAGTCATAGAAAATTAGATTGAACTAACCTCTGAACGAACCATGATTCTGTAATGAGGAGTACCCAAATTGCATCCAGGATTAAATTCACATCCTTAAAAATCGAATAACAGATGTTTTGTTTTATTTCTTCAAATATTTAGAACAATTTGACATAAGTCCATGCTTACTATTCGTTTTTAAGGAATGGATGCTTGTAACATATTTTATCTACTCATCTTTAAAAGAAGACTTTTGTGGACGTCGCATGGTGACGTTCCGTAAATTTTACCTTTTGCAGTGAATACATCATCTGTTGATATACACTGTGAACGTTTTGTGAATATTCAAATATATCTACATATGTTGAAAGACGTGTATAGTGTCAAATCATAAAATTACAAATTGTTTAGTCTCAAAGAAAACTTGTAAGATTTCTGCTGCTATTTTGCTGAATAGGTGCAATTTGGGTACTCTGACGTTATATGTTTTACTAGGACACCTGTCACATGTATCGATTAAAGTGTCATGAAGGCCTTGAATGATAATTTGGCCGGTACGCTCAAGAATCCTTTTACAATGCAATACTGGACACTGCGTATTCCCACGATAAGTGCAATTTTAATTTTATGGTAAAATCGAGTGCATAGCACTTTTATTAGTTCCGTCCCCGCGGTTTGCTCTTGTTAGATTTGTATCTTCTATCTCTTGTATCCAACCCTTGATTTATTATTTCTGTTTAACTGTTTGGCCTTTCCTAACGTATGCCGTATAGGCTAAAAAATTGTACGCAGTAACGTTTTTCATTGAAATTTATTCCGTGCATACACATTTAATGGGGTCATTTTAAAGGAACATTCCAGTTAGCAAACATGTGTTAGGCCAACGTTGGCGACATTGTTGGGCCAACGTTATGTTGCTCGTTCCTCCATTGGCCCAACAACAGTATGCCAACAAATATGTTGTACTGTTATATCACTGTCCCAGGTTAGGGGAGGTTGGGATCCCGCTAACATGTTTAACCCCGGCACATTATGTATGTATGTGCCTGTCCCAAGTCAGGAGCCTGTAGTTCAGTGGTTATCGATTGTTTATGTGTTACATATTTGTTTTTCGTTCATTTTTGTACATAAATGAGGCCGTTAGTTTTTCGTTTGAATTGTTTTACATTGTCATTTCGGGGCCTTTTATAGCTGACTTTGCGGTATGGGCTTTGCTCATTGTTGAAGGCCGTACGGTGACCTATAGTTGTTAATTTCTGTGTCATTTTGGTCTCTTGTGGACAGTTGTCTCATTGGCAATCATACCACATCTTCTTTTTATAAAGTTGACTATTTGCAAACAATCTGCCAAGTTATTTAGGTGGAAATTATATTGGGCCAACGTTGGCCCAAAACAGTTTGCCAATGAATTCTACAAACTGACACCATATGCCAACACTTGACATGAAATAACTGAGTTATTTTTCTTTAAATGATAGGAAGGACAAAAAAAAAAAAAAACCCAAAAATTTACACCCAGCGATGAATAACCCTATTATTCACCAGTGAATAACCTTTTGAGCAGGAGTTATCTCCGTAGTAAATGATGTCATTGACGTTTGTAAACAAAATAGCAAGCAAGCGGTTTGGGAACTATAAACTATAAAGCCTTTAAGGTATAAGATGTCTTTGTTTTGTTAGTTTGATTAGTGCGTAATGTCCAAGAAAATTGTTTGTTCGGTATAATAAAACAATTGTGTCTCTCAAAACGGTGAATATCCGAAATGTCAACATTTAAAGGGTTATTTCACTTCGGGCGCACATTTGTACAATATACATATAGAGAACATGTATTACTGGTAAATTATTAAGTCAGGGATTTCGTTACCACAAATGACTTAAAACCTTTACTAAATTCTTCCATAGATATAAAGATTTGGATTTGAAGTTCGGTTGTACTTGTAGAAAACTTATTTCAAACGGGATAGCACATCCTCATTTTTACGGAGATGTCGTTTGCCGAGTCCGGAATTTTAGAAACGATCCGGGTAGCCTTATCAATCCTTTAAATAAACTAATTCGAAAAGGTTACCAATTCAACACTGTTATTAGATCTTTGAATATTGTTTTTATTGTTTTTATTGGTGTTAATCATTGTTAATATTGATTGTTAGCATTAAATTAAAATCAAACTAAATATTATTGTTATATACATATGCACATTCATTGCTCTATAACCTGTCGATATCTGTATCTTGATATTGGCATTGCATAAGGTCATGTTTTAAATGTTCTAAATCCAATGGGTGTTGGATGTGTACTGATTGGTAATTTAGTCCTAAATGCATGATTTTTTTTATTAGTTGTTAATGGCTTTGAACTAGCTGTCAGTAACTGCGAGTACTCTTAGATCTGTGCTAAGTGTCTTTTTGTTTTTGGAATGTACAAGTACCCGTTCACGTCCACTTTTTTTGTTTTTGTTAGATGTATTTCTATTTGTATCCATCTGATGAGTTCAGACTTTTTTAAACGATTTTTATAGTTTGTTCTTGTGTTGTACTGTTACACCACTGTCCCAGGTTAGGGGGAGGTTGACGTCTTCAAACTAGTTTAACCCCGCCACATTCTGTATGTGCCTGTCCCAAGTCAGGAGCCTATAATTCAGTGGTTGTCGTTTGTTGCTTTGTTACATATTTGTTTTTCGTTCATTATTTTGTACATAAATCAGGCCGTTAGTTTTCTCGTTTAAATTGTTTTACATTTGTCATATTTCGGGGCCATTTGAAGCTGACTATACGGTATGGGCTTTGCGCATTGTTGAAGGCCGTGCGGTGCCTTGTAGTTGATAATTTCTGTGTCATTTGGTCTGTTGTGGAGGGTTTTCTTATTGGCAATCATACCACATCTTCTTTTTACATATACAATAAAAGTACTTACATTTCTTTTTTGATGGCAGACAGAACTTCACAAAAACTTAATTTTTAGTTAACCTTGCTGGCAGACTTGGTTAACAAAGCATAATGACGTCACGAAATGACGTAATATGAAATATGACTAAATTCGGAAACAATAAAGATTGATTTCGGGGAAAAAAATCACTTTTATTAAACCAGTTTATCGTAATATAATAAACTTAACATTTACTCCATATCCTTTCATTTTCTATTGATTCTAGAGTTTGTCTCTAGTGCTGTGTGGAGGCAGTAGAACATTTCCCTGTGCTTAAGGTGTATGCTCATATAATATTTACAGTTATGGTGTGCTTGTTCATGTGAGAATTTCTCATATTGAAACATCGTCAAAATTTCATGTTTGGTTAAATTTCTTCAAAATACTGGTCTGGTCATCTGTTTTGTATATTGCCCTTTCATACTATTTTAAACTGCTAGGTTTTCTTACATATATTTCGATGTGCCCCGTGCTGTCTATCATTTGTTGTTTAGTTTTATATGTATTGTCCATCATTTGTTGTTTCGAAATTATTGGTCTTTTGTTGGGCAATGTATGACAAATATATGTTCAAAAACCTCGCCCGTAATTATAAATTATGTAATTCATTGACCGCTCCCGACATATGTAACTTCAAGGTATATTTTAGCGGCGATCGATGTCTTTCAAAATTACTTTTTTTTATCAATAATACCGCTTAAGTCGACGCTAGGGGCCGTCTTGATCTTGTTGTAGGGTATGAATGATTTGTTCATTGTTGAAGACCCTACATCAACTGTCAAGATGAAGAACAGGAATAAAAGCCCTGTTCATTGATAATTTTCTATGTTTTCTATGTATTGTGTGCGATTTTGTCCCATGTACATTTACTCCATATCCTTTCATTTTCTATTAAATATCACATTTTTTTGTATGATTCTCATGCAGTTTTTCTACATATATATATTTTAAGTCGAATGAAAAATATGGTTCCATCTTTTAATTAGGAAAAAAAAAAAAAAAAAAAAAAAAACAATTTCAAGAACATTATTGGTTTTGTTTTCATTGATAAATAATGATTATTAAAAACTTTCAGAATTTTGTCCACGGCATCCTCCCTTTTCACACACACAGGCAATTAAAAATCGTGCGTATCACATGTATTCAAATATAAAGTAAGCAGTATTAAATTAGTAAATGTTTATCCCACGTCGAGAAAAAGTACAAATTACGAAATCGGTCGGTAGGGTTGGTTTGGCCCAACTATCAAAAATTAACAGTTGGTGAGAACATGTTGGCCCAACCATACTAAAATTACAGTTGGTGAGAATATGTTGGCCCAACCATACCAAAATCACAGTTGGTGGAATTTTGTTGGGCCAACGAGGGCCAATAGTGTCAGAATAACTGTTGGCTTAGTTTTGTTGGGTCAATATTGTCCCGCCAACGCTAACCATTTACCGCCGTGCCAGCCAATCACCAATGTTGACCCCAACAAAATATTGTTATCTGGGATTGGCTTACGCATACCTGTTTGTTTCAAGACAAACTTCTTAATTAAATCAATGGTGAAAATCAGAATGAAATAGGCAATGGGACTGGAATTTCTCATTCTTTTAGGTCCTACATTCTGGTTAAATTCTGTGTGATCCCTAACTTAAGTTCAGGAGGATACACTCGAAACCAAGGATTATGATTATGATTAACCATAATCCGATGGATGGATATTGCACTTTTTGCGTACTTTTCATCTTGTACGGTTTTGAGTTTTTTTTGAATTTTTCATTCGCGTTTTTCTCAACCTTTCTTTGCATGCTTTGATGAGGTATTTTGCTCTTTTTTTTCTAGCTTCTATGTTTTATTTTTACATTTTTACTTGTATACTATTCATATATATATATGTTTAAGTTAAACCCTTAATAACTTAAGGAAAGTAAGCCTAAAATGCATACCACAAAAGCGCCGGAAAATGATAGCGAATTGAAGATTCTAAAATGATATCTATAATACTTATAAAGGAATCTTTACATAATTTTATTTTCATAATTTTCATAAAAACTCGACTTCCGTATTTTAAATATTGGAAAAAAACACTCACGGAGAAATCAATCTTAGCGCAAAAACGCTGAAGCCCGCCTTCGGGTGTGGGATTTGTTCGCTGCGTGCAAGACCCATTGCTAGCCTTGGGCTGTTTTCAGCACTTTGATTGGGCTGTTGTCTCTTTGACGCATTCCCCGTTTATATTCTCTGTTCTATTTGTAACAAATTTACACCCAAAGAGTGAACGGGGAATAGAAAAAAATGTCTCCTGGTCTTCCTTCGACCGGCAGTAAAACTCTTGCCAAAGTGATGCGTTGGATTAGCTGTGCGAGGTTTATCTATTCGCAGCCACGTCCAGTCTAGATTTTAGACGTTCAATCCGAAGCCTCGTGGAAAGAGAGTGCCTTAACATGCATGACATATTTGCCACTGGACGTTAATCCACCAACAGTCAATCAATCGTAACATATTCAAAAAAATGTCGTTATACTGAATGAGTATATACTCAACATGGTAACATAAAATAAATTGTATGCAATCTGTTACACTAATTTAGTTTGTCTGATTAGAATCAAGTACATAAAACAGCCATTTTAAACACTATAAATAGGAATCAATGAACGCACAACTGAACTGAAAAGGAAATATCCAAGAAAAAAAAACAGCTTTGTTCACCTTTGTTATATCAACAACCCATTTATCTGAATTTATACGCCACAAAATATCTGCAAAGGCGACCATGTATGGTTCTTAAAGATGATTGGATGATGAAAATTAAAGTAGTAGGTTTTAAAACAAAATAAGTGTACTGTAGGCATCGAAAATGAAAATGCTTTTATGGAATCGACTGAAGTACTGCATCAATATAACCATCAAGGACAAACTTAAGAATACGGAATTCGAAACAAAACAATGTTTCAAGCACTAAAGCTATTTCAATTAATAAGTAAATCGTTATCAAAAGTAACAGATAAATACTTGCACTATTCCGCAACAAGACTGCATATATATATATATATATATATATATATATATATATATAAAAAAAAAAAAACATCATATATTAACTGTTGTCAGAAAGTGCTCAAAATTTAACGGAAGATGAACAAAAGTTTTATATGTTAAAATAAATGTCTATATTTGACAATATGAAAAATATGGTTCCATCTTTTAATTAGGAAAAAAAAAAAAAAAAAAAAAAAAAAACAATTTCAAGAACATTATTGGTTTTGTTTTCATTGATAAATAATGATTATTAAAAACTTTCAGAATTTTGTCCACGGCATCCTCCCCTTTTCATACACACACAGGCAATTACAAAATCGTGCGTATCACATGTATTCAAATATAAAGTAAGCAGTATTAAATTAGTAAATGTTTATCCCACGTCGAGAAAAAGTACAAATTACGAAATCGGTCGGTAGGGTTGGTTTGGCCCAACTATCAAAAATTAACAGTTGGTGAGAACATGTTGGCCCAACCATACTAAAATTACAGTTGGTGAGAATATGTTGGCCCAACCATACCAAAATGACAGTTGGTGGAATTTTGTTGGGCCAACGAGGGGCCAATAGTGTCAGAATAACTGTTGGCTTGGTTTTGTTGGGCCAATATTGTCCCGCCAACGCTAACCATTTACCGCCGTGCCAGCCAATCTCCAATGTTGACCCCAACAAAATATTGTTATCTGGGATTGGCTTACGCATACCTGTTTGTTTCCAAGACAAACTTCTTAATTAAATCACTGGTGAAAATCAGAATGAAATAAGCAATGGGACTGGAATTTCTCATTCTTTTAGGTCCTACATTCTGGTTAAATTCTGTGTGATCCCTAACTTAAGTTCAGGAGGATACACTCGAAACCAAGGATTATGATTATGATTAACCATAATCCGATGGATGGATATTGCACTTTTTTGCGTACTTTTCATCTTGTACGGTTTTGAGTTTTTTTTTTGAATTTTTTCATTCGCGTTTTTTTCTCAACCTTTCTTTGCATGCTTTGATGAGGTATTTTGCTCTTTTTTTTTCTAGCTTCTATGTTTTATTTTTTTACATTTTTACTTGTATACTATTCATATATATATATGTTTAAGTTAAATCCCTTAATAACTTAAGGAAAGTAAGCCTAAAATGCATACCACAAAAGCGCCGGAAAATGATAGCGAATTGAAGATTCAATATTTCTAAAAATGATATCTACAATACTTATAAAGGAATCTTTACATAATTTTATTTTCATAATTTTCATAAAAAAACTCGACTTCCGTATTTTTAAATATTGGAAAAAAAAAAAAAAACACTCACGGAGAAATCAATCTTAGCGCAAAAACGCTGAAGCCCGCCTTCGGGTGTGGGATTTGTTCGCTGCGTGCAAGACCCATTGCTAGCCTTGGACTGTTTTCAGCACTTTGATTGGGCTGTTGTCTCTTTGACGCATTCCCCGATTATATTCTCTGTTCTATTCGTAACCAGTTAACACCCAAAGAGTGACCGGAGAGTAAAAAAAAGGTCTCCTGGTCTTCCTTCGACCGGCAGTAAAACTGTTTCAAAGTGATGCGTTGGATTAGCTGTGCGAGGTTTATCTATTCGCAGCCACGTCCAGTCTAGATTTTAGACGTTCAATCCGAAGCCTCGTGGAAAGAGAGTGCCTTAACATGCATGACATATTTGCCACTGGACGTTAATCCACCAACAGTCAATCAATCGTAACATATTCAAAAAAAATGTCGTTATACTGAATGAGTATATACTCAACATGGTAACATAAAATAAATTGTATGCAATCTGTTACACTAATTTAGTTTGTCTGATTAGAATGAAGTACATAAAACAGTCATTTTAAACACTATAAATAGGAATCAATGAACGCACAACTGAACTGAAAAGGAAATATCCAAGAAAAAAAACAGCTTTGTTCACCTTTGTTATATCAACAACCCATTTATCTGAATTTATACGCCACAAAATATCTGCAAAGGCGACCATGTATGGTTCTTAAAGATGATTGGATGATGAAAATTAAAGTAGTAGGTTTTAAAACAAAATAAGTGTACTGTAGGCATCGAAAATGAAAATGCTTTTATGGAATCGACTGAAGTACTGCATCAATATAACCATCAAGGACAAACTTAAGAATACGGAATTCGAAACAAAACAATGTTTCAAGCACTAAAGCTATTTCAATTAATAAGTAAATCGTTATCAAAAGTAACAGATAAATACTTGCACTATTCCGCAACAAGACTGCATATATATATATATATATATATATATATATATATATATATAAAAAAAAAAAAACATCATATATTAACTGTTGTCAGAAAGTGCTCAAAATTTAACGGAAGATGAACAAAAGTTTTATATGTTAAAATAAATGTCTATATTTGACAATATGTTGCATTTAATCACTAGTTACTATCTTTTTTTTCATTAGCAACAAGTAAGTTAGTTTGTTAACTGGAGTCTTTATTTTACTTTCATATACGAAAACATTGTTCAAATGAAATGCAATCACCTTAATGACAGCATGTCGATGATTAAAAACTTAATAGTTCGTACAGCAAAGCTTGTGCTCAACATATTCTATTTCAAAGTGTGTAGTTTTGGTGAAGTTAATTTTCTTAAACCAAGCAATTTTATTCAAATTCACATGTACATGTATCAAAATACCACCTCGTTTCCGATGTTAGAATTCATTGCTAAATCGATAGCATATATTCAATTATGCACAATCAAACAGTCACATACAGAATGTGGCGGGGTTAAACTTGTTTGAAGGCGCCAACTCTCCCCCAAACCTGGGACAGTAGTGTAACAGTGCAACATAAGAACAACCTATAAAAATCAGTTGAAAAAGTCTTAACTCATCGGATGGATACAAAAAGAAATACATCTAACAAAAACATAACAACAAAAACAAGCAGAAAGTTAATGTGATCAATTACAATAAAAATAATGGTTGGATTGTTACGTCGTACTGAAATAGTAATTTCTTTTAATTTGATTTCCTAACCTGATTTTCAAACATTAAAACCTTCGACTAATATCGTTTTTTGTCACTTTGTTTACTCACAACCTGATTTAAACTGTTGTGCATATGAATGGTATATCATGGATCATTTATATAACATAATTTAAGACTTCCATTTATTTAAACAAAAGCCAATCCAGTAGTATATATGTTGTAAATTATATCTTCGTTATAGGCTTCTTGGATGTCTATTTTTATGGTTACGATTAGTACAAATATACTCTACTGAGAAATTGAATTATAAACACAGATTAAATAAAACTGAATCAACATCAAGTTTAGAAAACCTCCATTTCTTTTACTAATTTCATGATGTTAGTTCAATTATTTTTAATTTGACGTAACTGTCATTTTTCTTCACAGTTGATATTTTCATTTCAACTACTTATTATGATTTTAAGACATATTGTGCAATATAACTTATCTTAAGAAATAAATTGCAAACAATTGATAGTATGACTAAACCTTTTCATTTTATGTTAACATGAAAACTTAGGAACTAAGCTTACTCCATGCATGCATGGACGAAGGCAACTAACGTTAACTTAGTCCATGCTTGCATGGACTAAGTCTGCTTGAATAATTGAATGTTGTGTAAGTCCATGCAAACTTGGACGAAGTTAACGTTAGTTGCCATCGTCCATGCATGCATGGACTAAGTCTGTTGTGTTAGTCTATGCAAGCATGGAATAAGTTAAGGTTAGTTGCCTTCGTCCATGCATGCATGGAGTAAGCTTAGTTCCCAAGTTTTCATGTTTACATAACATGAAAAGGTTTAGTCATACTATCAAGTGTTTGCAATTTATTTCGTAAGGTTAATTATAATGCACAATATGTCTTTAAATCATAATAAATAGGTTGAATATGAAAAATCAACTAAAAGAAAAAGATAGTTGCATCAAATTAAAAATAATTGAATAACATCATGAAATTAGATGGTAAAAGAAATGGAGGTTTTCTAAACTTGATGTTGATTTCAGTTTTATTTAATACCTTGTTTATAAAAGATTATGAAAATGTTCAACACAATTCTGTGTTTTTCCAAAGAGAAACGGGTGATACAAGAGGAATATTCAAACTTATATTTCAAAGACAAAAGAGATGCGGAAAATACCAAAGGGACATTGAAACTCACAAGTCGAAAATGAACTGACAACACCATAACAAAATAAGAAAAAGACCAACAGACAAACAACAGTACACAAAACACAATATAGAAAACGCAAGACTGAGCATTACGAACCCTACCAAAAACTGGGGAAATCTCAGGTGCTCCGGAAAGGTAAGCTGATCCTGCTCCACATGTGGCACCCGTCAAACTGACAACACCAGGTCAAAAAAGAAAAAAATGACGAAAAGACAAACAACAATCTACATAACACAAAACAAAAAACCCAGAGTAACTCGAACACCACCAAAATCTGGGGTAATCTAAGGTGGTCAGAAGATGAAATTATTTTAGAAATGTATGTGCTTTTTTCTCATGTTAAACCATGTAGTCCTACCTCGGATCTTACATGTACCAGTTTGTTTTAATTTCAAAATATGCAGTATTGGTGTTATTGTTTTGGTAATCTGTTTGTTCATTTGAAACAAGATTGACTAATATTACATTTACACGGCGCTGAATTTACTATGTAGTATCTGGATCCATTTATACTATTTGTGACGTCACCTATATATTAAAAACAGAACAAAATAAGACTATCACAAGACTTGAAAGAATGCAAAAGGTTTACCTTTGGCTTTATATTACGTGGTTGTGTTTATAAAAATACACACATTAAAGACAAATGTGATGTCATCACTGGATGGTTAAGATGGACGGTGAGAATAACAACATCTTGGCTTAGTATAATGCTAGAAGCAGCCATATAAATCAAATGCATTGTGTCTCCATTTAAGTTGAACGATTTCTATCAAACAGAACATTGAAAAAAGCAAAACACACTTTCCCACCACTTGATCTTAAATGACGCCAAATGTTTTTTTTTTCAAAGTTTGAGAATATTCTAAACAAATGATGTGTTCAAGATGAACCGACGCAGTTAACAGATTTATCTGTAGCTTTGAAATTTTTAAGATTGCATGGTTGCCAAATAAATATGATGTAGTTGCGAAGTATTTTCATTACTGATACATTAAACTATTCTATCAGAAATTCCTGTAAAAGAAGGTTTAAACAGCTAAACACGTAATTGTTTAAGCTCGTAGATACTCAGATAAGAATTCAATTCCAACAGACATACACAGAATGAAAATATGGTAAAATTAATTACCTTTTACACATATAAATGTTCTTAAATGGATAGGTAATGACAATTTAAATAAGTTTTGGTCATAGAAACAGTGATAGCTCATACAATAATTTGAGATAGACGTTCATATGGAAAGAAAGATAATCGCTAATGTTTCTGAGTTTTAACCCTTGTTTGCCTTTCATTTAAAAAAAACAGACAAAATAGATATTACAAAACATTTAACCTTACTTTAGACCTTTTGTTAATGGCAGTTTTTTCTCTTTAATTTGTTAAACGATTTGCTATCACAAAGTTAATTAGTAGAGTAATACATACAATGAACATTGCTTTTTTTTTATTTACCAATCATCTGAATATTCTAGAAATGTCAATATCTGCTCGGAGTTTTATATATTTGATAATTTTGCAAAAGGTTAGTAAAATATTTGAAGTGTGCTTGGCAAAATATGAAAACTTACTTATATTTCGCAGATCCAGACAGGTTGACTAATTTTTGTTGCTTCTGTCTCCATAGATGGAATTTTCGTGTTGAGGTACAAATAAAGAGCAACGTTCAGTCAAAGTTGGATGTAACAACCAACCCTTCACGGCAAAAATAACCATTGCACTTAAGCTCTTAAAAGACATCCACTGATTATCTGTTGTAAGGCAAAGAAATAGAACCCCTAAAACACAAGTTTTACCAAAAGCGATAAAATAAAATTGAGAATATAAACGGGGAATGTGTCAAAAGAAAACAACCCGACCAAAGAGCAGAACACAACCCAAGACCACCAAAAACATGTTAGAATCAACATACCTAATGATTGATTGTTTTCTTTTGTAATTGTTCTTTTATATAAAAGTATAATATTATCTTTGCTTGAATGACTGATTGGTGATGTTGTACGCCATATTTAGCACTTTTGCTGAATCAAGTTTGCCTGTTTTTTGGGGGAGGAAGATGGAGTACACAGACAAACAGTCGACCTTCGACAGAAAAGTTTGCAATCCTAGTTAATTAAGATTGGAATTGAACATAACACGACATTAGACCACTGGACCTCCAAGTTCCCAACCTTGCGCAAAAGCAACTCCTTTTAAGACATTTACATTATACCTTCATTGGAACTTGATAATTTTAAGCATGCCATAAATGAAGTTTATTCTTCAAGACTGACAGTCCACCAACTGTGATAGTAATACAGATGCATGATACGCATATTTAAAGGCACTTTTTGACTTTTCAGAATATTTGTCAATCCATTACATTAACAGTGTTATTTCAGATAATATCTTATAATTTAACATGTTTGATGTTATACTGTTACACACATGTTCCAGGTTAGGGGGAGGTTTTACGTCTTCCAACTAGTTTAAATCCACCACACTTTGTGCCTGTCCCAAGTCAGGAGCCTGTAATTCAGTGTTGTCGTTTGTTGCTGTATATCATACCGGTATCTGTTTTTCGTTCATTTTTTTTAACATAAATCAAGCTGTTAGGTTTCTCGTTTGAATTGTTTCCATTTGTCATTTCGGGGCCTTTTATAGCTGACTATGCGGTATAGGTTTTGCTCATTTTTGAAGACCGTACGCTGGGTGACCTATAGTTGTTAATTTCTGTGTCATTTGGACTCTTGTGGAGAGTTGTCTCATTGGCAATCATACAACATCTTCTTTTTATATAATTAATGTATGATGATTGAATAAATCTATCAAGTAAACTGTACATTATTTATTTTTATACAGTGTCAACAAAAGATACAATGTCATCGCTAACAAAACCAAGTAATGCTAAATACATTTTACGGTATACTTGATTATATGTCGCAATATTGTTTATTTTAGTATCTGATTAAAATGAATTATTGATTCATTCTAAACATAAAATAAGCATTAAATGAATAAGATTGAAATCAAGACACATTTTCAATTGAGACATACTAGTTCAATGGTGATTTTGTGAGAACTATAATAATGCGAGTATAATCTTAATTACAATCACTAGATCAGCTCGCTGTCAGACAAATTAAATTTTAAAAATAAAATTACTTGTGGACATGTGGTTGCACGATTGTTTTTTTTTTATTCCCTTGCGATTACATGTCTTGATTAAAATATTGTTTCCGGATGATAGTATACTGAACGTATAGTAATGGATATTAAAGTAAAGATTAAAAAAAATCTGAAAAGTTCAAAAACAATACTGTGTGTTTTCTTTAGTACTTGACTAACTTCAGTTTTTGTATTGTTTATTTTTCTCATATATCTAAATGCATAACATGTCTCTTCATAAATTGATTTCGTGTTAAAATGGATAGGTTTTCTATCTATATGCATATGTATGTAACAAAACGAATTCGTACATGCGACTATAAATGCGTAACATTAATAAATATTCAGATATATGTCTCACTTTTCAAGATTTATTTAATAGTAAAGCATATAAAATATTCAAGAAGATAGGGATTGAAATGCGTAAATGCCTAATTACGAAACTAACGTAAAGTTCTGTGTCATTTGGACTCTTGTGGAGAGTTGTCTCATTGACATTCATACCACACCTTCTTATTTCTATATTAATATTTAAAAAAATAATTATAAAAGCAATTGTGTCAACAACAATAGTTTATACATAATAAACTTTGTTGAATAAATAACCAAAATGTCACATAAATATTTTGATAGAAATAAGCTGTATTTACTGCCTTTTTATTATTATATTGGGTATACTGAACATGATAAATGTCAAATCATCTAACACCAATCGTATAACCATTTTTTAATCTTTACCCATGCGCGAGAATTAATATGTTGTTAGCCTTATTATATGTTCCTTCTTCCTGCTACTAATGAAATAGGTTAACACTTTAGAAATTTGTAAGCTGAGATAAACCATAAATTCTGTTAATTTATTAATTATTATTGAAAAAACATTTCTCTTCACTAGTCAAATGTCATCTTTGAAAATTATGGGTTACTCAGGAGAAGAACTTGCTAAGAATTGTTACAAACTGCCAAATCATAAATTCGTTATTCATATAATGTAGATAATAAAACTTTTATGTTTTAAATTCTTCCAGTAACAATATTTGTTCGAAATAAAAAATGTATAGGTGTAAAGCTGCTAAATACAAAATTAAACTTACCCAATTTCGCAAACACAGCCAACGATTGTCGTGAATTGGTAACACTTATAAAAGGTTGACCCAGTGCTCAGACATAAAGGAAGAAACGAGAACGTGTTTGTTAATAGCTGAATTAAAATGTTCTGTATGCATTTCATATTCTAATATTTTATTTTTGATTGACTCAATCTTGCTATGAGGTAGAAAAGGCATAAAAGGCTTTGTTCTTCTCTTACATTGTTTCACCATTTAAATATTACTGTACGGGTAACTATGACTTTTAATAGAGACACAATTATAAGCAAATGTTATATTACGTTAGATGAGAATCTTTGATTATCAAAATATATCGAGTTGACATATTTGATTACTTTAATAGAACCAAGTCGTAAAAGCTAATCCAAATTACCAGGCCTAGAATTGGTACGCATACACACGTTTGGTCTTCATAAGAGTCACTAGTGGCTTTAGAACCAATGCAGATGAAAGGCCAAATCAAAAAACGAAGTTGAAAAGCATAAAAAAAACCCGGAAAGTTCGAAAAGCTGTGTCAACTATGGTTAAGGCAAAATATGCCTGGTGGTAGAAAATCCTTAATGTTTTGAAGAAAAAAAAAAAGAAATAAAAAGAAATAATGTGGACTTCATATTATAGAGTAAATGTACACAAAAGTTCATTAAATACTACAAAAAATACAGTATTTCAATTGCTTTTCATCTTGACTGTAGCTAGTAGGTTAAATGATCTCTTCATATATTTCGCTGGGTTTTAAAATGTATTTGTTACATCATCAATGACCATTGAAGGTGTGCTCAATTTTCAATTATTGTTGTCATATTCGACTGTATAGCCAGTCAAGGTCGTTAAAAACTCCCATCATCATATTCGAAAACCATTTAAGTATAATCCTTAAACGGAACTACTATAACAGACATGGAACTATAACAAGATCTGTATTTAGATTTAATGCTGTTATACTTGTTTTGTTAACTTAATCTTGACATGTGTTGAATATTATATTTTCTATGGAAGCTCCATTAGACAAAACTCATCAATGCGAATAATAGTAGGTACTTAATTGAAGAAGTGCTATCATATCATTCGTTGATTGCCGTTTGCCTTATTTTCAGTGTTAAATATTTGAAGCATATTCATGACTAGAACATATTTACAATTATAATGCGAACGGAAAGTCTATTTGAGCAGGGTTAATCGGGTTAAACATCCGGAAATTAAGACTGTTAATATGAAATGCTGCATTGTGATATAAATATTGTCTTGTACAACATATACAAGGTCTGCAGTTTTATATACTTGTTCCGTTTACTGATAACGTTTGATTTTGTCAGTTTTGATGAAGTAACGTGTGAACATGTTTAGATAACAAAATCTTTCAAATAACATTTGATTTTTGTTTTTGCTGATCCATTCTTTGCATTTTAAATATCGTTCTCCATCTAAAATAGATTCGAAACAGTGTCGTCAGGTCATTAAAGACGCTCTGTCTATCTACTGTAAACATTGGTGTAAACGTGAAAAATCTGATAAAAAATTTCTAGACAGTTATTTGAATAAAATTATGAATACTGTTAATATTCGTATATCTCATTTTGAAAACAATTCTGAAATAAGTAATAGGGTCCATGGTATTCCCATTTCCATAATAAAAAATAAACTCTCCAAGTACTCGCAAAGCGATTTGTGTTCGTACCGGCAGACAAAGCAGCAAATAATGTAGTGGTGGTGTGACGCATATACTACACGGAAGTTCTCCAAAACGAAATTACAAATTCATCTACATATTCAGGTCCGTACGCTCCACAGAGAGTCAAATTGTAAACAAGCATATCACTGCCACTACCCAGGTTAAAGTCTCTTCCGAACATTTGAAAGTCCCTTCTATGTACTGGTTACCTAAATTGCACAAAAAACCATTTAAATTCCGTTTCATCTCCGCATCTAGTAAGTGTTCTACTACCAATCTATCAGTGCTTCTGTCTACCTCCCTTACTACTATCAAAGAACTTGTTATTAACTTTTGTAATAAAGCTTATGAAAATAATGGTATTAATTATTTTTGAGTGTTAAAAATTCTTTAGAGGTTTTAGATAAAATACATGCTTTTGATGGTCCTTTAATTCTGTTGACAGTTATGATTTTTCTACTCTCTATACTACACTTCCACACAATCTTATCAAGAAAAAGTTTTCATATTTAATTAAGTGGTCATTTGAAAAATCTCATTACAAATTTATTTGCTGTAACTCGTTTAAAGCCTTTTTCTGTAACGAAAAAGGAAAGTATGCTAGATACACTTACTGGAAATGTGAAGATATGATTAAAGCTTTAAATTTTCTCCTGGACAACATATATGTACGTTTCGGCGATAAAGTGTATCGACAAGTAGTAGGTATTCCTATGTGCACTAACTGTGCCCCTTTAATAGCAGATTTATTCCTGTATTGCTATGAATCTCAGTTTATGACCAAACTCAGTAAAGACACGTCATTGTTACATTTGGTTGATACATTCAACAATACCATCCGTTATCTAGATGATATTTTTTCGTTAAATAATCCAGAATAATCTAAATATACTACCGAAATTTACCCAATAGAACTTACCTTAACTAAATCTAACATAAACAGCAGTAGTTGTCCTTTTTTGGATTTGGACATTTCAATCTCTAAAGGAAAACTCCATACGAAAATTTACGACAAAAGAGACGATTTTTCATTCCCCTCTTGTTAATTTTCCTTTTAGACGGCGATCACTACTGGACGAAAAACAACTGTCCATACCAGTAACAGTCGTTGTACGACTGTCTTAGTCTGTGGAAGACTGAAGATGACTGTCAAACCAACTGATACAGTTAATTAATGTCTGTCCCAACACTTTTATGGGTTGTGAAAATCAAAAATGTTATCAACAGTCATTTAAGGACTGCTGCAGTGATTTACGGCGTTGTCACAGTCAAATACTATTTATTACAGTCTTTCCAAAAGTTGTGGCAGTTGTATAATGTTTGTCCCAACCTTTTAATAGTTGGGACAGTTGAAATTTGTTTGTGTCAACTTTTCAGACGTTGATGCAGTCAAAAAATGTTTGTTACAACGTTTTTAGATTTGGGACAGTTGTAAAATGTTTGTTACAACTTTTAAAGGTTGTAACAGTCATAAAATATTTATTACAAATTTTAAAAGGTTGCTACAGTCGTTAAATGTTTAAAATAAACATTTCATAGGTTGTTGCAGTCGGTAAATGTTTAATACAAATAGTTTAGCGTCACGTTAGCAACTCAGTGTAAAAAAAAATCACGTCTCACCCGGCTCTCAAGATTTGATATAGTTGTGAAATAGCCCATAATTTATACTATTATCATCTATTGTGCAGTTGTTGACTTGTTTTGTTTTTTATTTATTCATTTTGCGATCGTTGTTTGTCTTTCTTTTGTCGTTTTCCGTTTATTGCCATGGCATTGTCCGTTCATTTTGACATGTGCGTTAGACTTTCCTTTAGGTATCTTCACTTTTATTTTATCTATTCAAATTCGTTCATAGCTGGTTTTACATACCAGAAGCCTTCGTTTAAAAATAGAGTTTTAATATTATTGCAGAAGACTCTAATGAATTCATTCAAATTTATATTTAAAAAGCTTTGATAAATTCTGCGGAATAGAAAATATACTGTGGATGTTCCTGAAGTAAATTTAAAGAATATGACTAAGTTACCAATATTGTACAGCATAATAAAACCGTTTTAATTTGAGTTACTCTTCATGAGGGACATTTCCGATGATAAAAAATTAATAAATAAGATCTGTCAAGTTTCATTAAAACGGAAAACAATTCTTCACCGTAAACGATTTACCCTCTTCATTTTCTTGTCGGCAAACTGACCTGCAGGTCGGCAAACTATATTTTATACAGGAAACTTAGGTACAGATGTTAGACCACATGTACAATATAAGCTGAGCTGGAAATTACAATCGGTGAGTAGAAATGAACAATATTTTAAAGCATGTCTACCGAATAATCATGGATCCAAGATTTTGAAGGGAAAATGTGCACATTTGTTCTTCCTACAGATAGGCTATGAATCGACGTTCTATATCACCACACTCGTGCATAGTTGCATGTTCTAAGGAAAAGTTAGATGTTGGACTTGTAAAAGTTGTGCATCATTGAAATTCATGTATGACGCCATTCCCCCTCCCCCTTTTATCATGTGTATGTCATGTAATGCCTTATTTACTTTGCATACATCACCCCAAGGGTGACAAGGTCAAGGGAATAAAAAAAAGGTTACTCTTGATCTTCATCGTCTAACTGTTAAACTCTAACATGTGGGGCATTAGTTAACTTTTGTTGTGCGGGATGGACTTTTACAGGACCTATACATCATGTACATATTGTATGTTAATGTATTGTTAACTCTCTGGTCCTAAATGTGCATGAAATACTTGTCACTGGACTTTTTATAATCAACAACCAACCAATCCTTACATGTACATATCCATATAATTGTGTTACTACTTCTGATCACTTCTGGATTACAAGTATTTCCCTGGTTTTGCTTTGTCAGCTGATAGTTTTCGTTCTATTAAGAATGCATTGTGACGTCACAATTTCCATTGAAAAAACATGCATAGTACAAATTGACATGACGGCTTACGAAAACATATGATCTGACCATAAAATGTTATGAAAATTATTAATTTTAGTGACTAATTTAGTTAGCAAGTATGCATTTTCATTTAATTTTAAATAATTCCAAAATCATGGACAACAAAGCATGAATATATTTGATAATATAAGGCATAGAAGTGAATATGTATTAGATGGTTCAAAATAACATTAATAATCAAAATAAAACAATACTATTAAATTAATGTTCCTGAAACAATGCACAGAGTCATAACAGTTGCCATTTAAACACAGTTGATTAAACAAAATGTGCTAATTCAATTAGTAATTGTTTCATCATGTACTTAAGGATTCATATTGAACAAGGGTTGTGGAGGTTGTTGCATCTTTTCTCAAAATGAATAATTACAATGAATAAGATATCTATAAACATTTCATCATGTTAATTGCTACATGGTTTTAAGTTAAAAGAAATAAAAAACATATTAAAATTTCAAACTTTAAGTTAGCATCTTAATTATATTCTTTTAGATTTAACATAGAATATTAAATCACTATACATTTGTAAATAATTTGAACCTAAACTATATATTTTCATGTCAAATTTTATATAAATTGTGCTGGGACAGAGCCCTGTTAGTCATATTTTTCTACATGTGTTAAATTGTGTTTTGGTTACTTTATTGGTGCCTTACTGTTGGGTTGATGCATCATTGATATATATCCCACATCTCCTTTCATCATGTGCATTCACATCTGATGCAGATGTTTTGCCTTTTCTACATAATTATTTTATGTTTAACATTCAATATTTGGGAAAACATAACAAAAAATCTATCTGTAAGCATATTTTTTTATGTAAACATGATATAAACTTTTAAAGTATTTTATGAAGCTCAAAATATTTTTTATAGATATTGTATTATCAAGTACATGTAAGTTGTCATAAAATTTACTGTGTTAACTGCATTGTATGTCTAATAATTTAGTTTAAAATACCTTTAATTCAAATTCAAAATAAATAATTAAAATATATGTATTTACTGAACATGAATTCATGACCATGCA